>CM076245.1:20437153-20889802 GCA_038380765.1 Odontothrips loti
AAGAGAGAGAGAGAGAGAGAGAGAGAGAGAGAGAGAGAGAGAGAGAGAGAGAGAGAGAGAGAGAGAGAGAGAGAGAGAGAGAGAGAGAGAGAGAGAGAGAGAGAGAGAGAGAGAGAGAGAGAAAGAGAGAGAAAGAGAGAGAGAGAGAGAGAGAGAGGGGGAGAGAGAAGAGAGAGAGAGAGAGAGAGAGAGAGAGAGAGAGAGAGAGAGAGAGAGAGAGAGAGAGAGAGAGAGAGAGAGAGAGAGAGCGCAGAGGTAAGACAGCAGAAGATTGCAACAAATGGGGCCCGGGCCAGATCGGATCTGCCCTGGTGGTGGGCGCGCCGGATTAGGCGGTGTTGGAACTCTGAAGCCTCTGCAGCAGGGTGAGCGGTGCGAGCCCAGCCCCGGTCCCCGGCCCCCGGCCTCGATAACGTTTTACCTGCTGCCGTGGGATAGAGTAGCGGGGCCGGGGCCGAGCCGCGCGGGGTCAGGGCGGGACTGTCGCGAGGAAGCCGCGAGCCGGGAGCCGGGAGCAGCCGCAGCGTGGCACTTGGCGCAGCCTTGGAGCCTTGGCCCTCTGGAAGTCATTTATGGACCGGTGAAAGGTATTCCATCAACGATACAAAGCCCAGGTTCCGCTCTGCCGCCGTGCCGCTGTGCCGCTGACCGCGCCGGGGGCTCTATTCTCCTCGCACCGCGCACACACACACACACACACACACACAGCGCTTCCTGCAAATGGCCGCCGCGGATGCGTCCGCACGGCGCCCTAGCGCCCCTCTTCTATCCTCGTCGCACACCTCCCGCCCCCGTCGGCAGTGCGACAAGGACGCCGCGCAGGCGGCCGAGCCGGGCGTGGCGGAGCGGGGCGGCCGCAGCCTTGATGGTGGCCGCTTGCGCTGCGCAGCGGCGGTGGTGGTTGTGGTGGTAGTTCTTTTCCCGCCGGCTCGACTGAGCCGGGCCCCGGGCCTGGCTGGGCCGGGCCGGGCCGGGCCGGGCTGGACTCTGGGACGCAAAAAAGGAGGAGAGGATTCTTTTGTCTGTGCGCCTTGCATTCACTGGGAGGAAGGGGCCGCGGCCGCTGAGGGGTAAATATACAACGGGGGCTGCACTGCGTCTTGCGGCGGGGCGGGGCAGCGGCGGACGGGACACGCCCCGCTCGCCCCGCAAAGTGTCCGTTCCTTTTCTTACGGCACCCATAGAGGCGGGCGAAGGTGGGTCAACGTCATCGCATTTGCCATCTACTCCAACTGATTGTTTGCCAGGAGTGTGTACAAGATTTGCTCGAGCTTCTATGGCCTCCCGGTGGGGGTCATCCTTTCGTAAGTATGTCCTTCGCGACTGTCGCAAGCGCAGACGTAATCTGGCCGGTCTCAGCACAAACGGCGTCCGCTGGGTAGGCAAACACGACTTTTGTATGCACGCGTGTCGTGCGGGCTGGCCTACCCTGGCATTGCCAGGCGCTCGCCGTCGCCGTTCACGGAGTAATGCGTGGAAATTCAGCCAGAGAAACAAATTTCCTTATTCAAGCCTAGGATAGCGCGTGCTAGAAGCAGTTTAAAATAATTTTGTAGGCCCAATAGGATTTCTTGATTTTATTTTCAGATTCAGGAAAATTTTCTTGAGTTTCTACAGAGAATCTGTTTTCCGCTGTGTTGTGGACGACGTCTCAGGAGCCGCGTGATACACAGTGCACACATACGCGCACCGGGTGATCAAGGTAATGGCATTCGTTGCACGTGCGATAATTTAGCGCGGAGAAAAGTACATGGAACCGTCGGTAGGAATCGAACCTACCGAGCCTCAGGTCTCGGGGAGACTAGGGCCCACGCCGCCAGCGACAACAGTTTGCTCCAGCACCGTTCTCACAACGCCATTACCGCACAAGTGTAACCCGAACTGGCCGCCTGATCACGGAAATGCCCTCGTCAAATCCAAGGGAAATAAAGTGGTCGGTGTGGGGTGGCGGGGGCCCCGGGGCCCCGGCGGGGGTTGGGAGGGCGCTGCGGGCCCGCGATTATTATCTTCTTAGTTCTCTCAGTCAGCATAACTCAAAGTTGAACTGGTAAACATTGCGAGGCGCCACCGCGAGGCGCTGTGCAGCTGCCGGCCCGGCTGCTATCGCAAGTCCGGAGATAAAAGAATTGGACGGCGTGCCGGCAGCCCAGCGGCGGCGGCGGCAGCGGCGGCGGCGGCAGCGGCGGCGGCGGCGGCGGCGGCAGAAGAGCATGACGGGCCGCCGCTAGCCGCCGCCGCCGCCGCCACCGCCGTCCAAGCCAAACCCGGCCGGACAGGGCTATCTCCTTGGTCCTTGTGGCCCGAATTTATTCTCTTTCCGAGACGGGAGAATTACCTGTCAGCGACAAGGCGACGACGGAGTCCGGCCGACTCCTCCAGGACATTATCTCGCGCGGACAGGCGCTCCTGAATAATGGCCGAGGCGTCATACCTGCCAACAGCCCCGCGCGCTCGTCTTAGGATTTTTGCACACGGTGAGTCGCGGCAGACAGCAGAGTTCGGCGCAAACCGGAGGCAGAAGAGTCGCCGGGTTTGAAATCGCGCCGTCCGAACCGGCAACACTGATAATCGAAGTGTCGAATTACGTTTTGCGGCTACCGAGCCAAGGTGGGAATTAATAGTGCGCTAAACTGTTTTTGGGTTTGCAACGTTCATCACAAACTTTTGCAACGGTGACGTCCATTACAAGTTTTTGTAACAATCATCACAAAGTTACAACGTTGTGACGATCGTCACACAATATTGTGATGGACGTCACAAAATTTGTGACGACCATCACTGTTTTTTAGCAACCTACGTTGCAATGCAACGTTGCAAATTTTTGTCACGTAACGTTGCAAACTCAAAAACAGTGTACTGGTTCTCTAGTCACAAGCGAAACGTACTTCCGACGCCCCTATTTCCCTTTTCCCTCAAAACTCGAAGAACGTCAGAATTGATGCAGAGTCCTTGACCCATGGAATTCACGGGATACCGTGATCCAAAGCCGGAAGCTAATCATACCCCCTGGGCCGTTTCCTCATCGTCGAGTAGTAACCCGAGTTTACCTTCTCCCCCACTCCCTCCTCTGGCCGAGCGGTCCCCGGCAGGCGTCACCATGTTTGACGAATGGTTCGGCTGATGTTTCAAAGTCCATCTAACACCTACTGGGGGGGGGGGGGGGGTGAAATCGTTTGTTGTGTCTCACCCGTGTTTCGAATACACAACTGGAGTGGGTGGAACGCGGCTGCTGTACTGAGTGAGAGGGAGAGTGTGTGCCGGGAGGCGGGGGCCGGTGGGGGCCGGTGGGGGCCGGTGGGGGCCGGTGGGGGCCGGTGGGGGCCGGTGGGGGCCGGTGGGGGCCGGTGGGGGCCGGCGGCGGCCGGCGGGGGCCGGTGCGGACTCGAGCAGCAGGCAGAGGCGAAGGGGCAGGCCTTGGAGCAGGCGGCAGGCACGAGGAGTAGCTTTATTGAAAAATGACAAACTGCTCTTCTGTTCGCACTTCGCCAGAAGCTTTCTCTCTCCCTCTTGCTGACATCGTCCCTCTCGCCGCACATCAAACACACAAACACACACACACACACACACTTCCTTTTCTCTTCCCCGAGTGGTGCTTCTAAAGAAGTAAATTTTGCCGAAGGTCTAAGAACTGAGCGCAGGTTAGTACACGTAGCCGACGTAGCTACCAGCCCGTTACGCCGCACCACGTCTGCATAGGGTTGGGGGGGGGGGGGGGGCGAACCGTCGAATCTAATCGCGGAAGTTTCTCACCGTATGTAGACTGATTTACCTTTTAACATACTATTTTGAATCATTCTAACATGTACAAAAATCGAGGGGGTATTCACTTCGAAGATGAGCGAACAGCTTAATCGCTATTACGCTTATTACTGTTATTACGCGTTATTACGCATCATTACAAGTTATTACGAGTTATTACGCATTATTACGAGTTATTACGAGTTATTACAGCTCCTTATTGCGGTGAAGTACACAGACAAAAGGCCACAGTTGCTTCTTATTTAAAAATACCGCTCTCTTAGTTGGGTAGATTCGCAGTTTCCAAAGAGAAGTATCGCAACTCCCGCCGGTTATTATTGTAGGTTCGATGGTTTTGATAACCCAGCTCGTTCATTGGGTCGACGGTTAATGCATTAAACGGTCAACCAGTTTCAAAACCGGTATTTTTCGAAACCTCAAAAACATCACAGTTTGGCGCGCAACTTAGGAAGGAGAGGAGGGAGGGGCTGTGGGGAAGACAGGCAACGGGGCCCAAGTGAGCACTGAGCGGGCCAGCAACGCTGTGAGTGCGAGAGAGACAGCGCGCTGCTGCGTCAGTACGTTAAACCTAGTCGCGCCAATCTCTGCAAACAAAACAGTCAACTGAGTGTCCAGTGATTCCAGTCGGTCGTGATAGGCAGGTGAGAGCTCTCCAACTGCCCATCGGACTCGGATCGCACGAGCGTGTCACCTGTCACCGTAGCCGCAATACACTCAGAAAACCGTTTCCTTAATTCAAAGACGCCGTCCTTCGTGGGGGGACAATGAAATAGTTTCTTTAATTTTAAGGAATTTTCTTTCATAATATAGAAAATTTACCAAACATCAAAAGCGCCTCCCTCGATTCGAGGGAAAAATTACCTTGACCCAAAGTTTCTTTGAATCAAGAAACCGTTTTTCTGAGTGTACAGCGAGCGAAGCAGTGGCCGGCTGTGGCACGCGAGCAGGGTTCGATCCCGGTCGGAGCAGATTATATTTTAACGCCTCTTAGTCCATTCACGGACGGCCCCTATTTAGGTACCCGCCTTTCAACGTACTGTCGCTACACCCAGTGACAAATCCTCTGATCGATAGGCAGACCCACCACGCACTTCTGCCGAGATAGCTAGGTATGGCAGATCGCCCCCAGGACAGAAGTTGGCTTGGAATGACGGAGATGATTCAAAGTTGCTGTCACATTTTTTCCCTTTATTCTCAGGTAATGCGTACATTATGCGTTCATTACGCATTATTACACATTATTACTTGTTATTATGCATTATTGCGCAATATTACGCATTATTACACGTTATTACGCATTATTACGTGTTAGTACGCCTTAATACAACTTATTACAGGCATTATTACGCCCAAGGTGAACAGATTATTACGCTAGTGAATACCCCCTCGACAAAAATTATATGTATGAGGTAAAGAATGATTTTAATACGAAACAGATTTAAAGTATGGACAACGAATGCACAAAATTACTAGGTATTACGTACAATGTTGTACGCAAGTCTCTGAGAGGGGGGCTCGCCTGTGAGAGGCAGCCATTTGGTCCAATGGGCGCTATGAAATTTGTGAACCGGCCCTATTATACAAAAAGGCATCACAGATCGCCTAGAGGATTTCGGCTTCGGGCCCAGCCATGTGGGGGAGTGGAGAAGGGGGGGAGGGGGGGCTGTGCGCTCCCCGTGGTGTGAGGAGGGGAGAGGGGGGAGGTCAACACAAGGCCAAAGTGACGTCTGTCCAAAATAACCTCATATGAAAAAGTCACGTCTGGAATTCATCATGAGCGACAAATAAGAACAAGAAGGCTATAGCGGTCGGTGGCGGGGGCTGAGGGTGGGGCGTGGGGCCGGGGCTGGGGGCCGCGGAGGGAGGGGCGGCGCGGGGCCGGGCGGGGCCGGCCAGTCAGAGAGGAAAGAGAACGGAGGGATACTGGGATCCAGATTGCGGCTGCTCGAAGAAAACCTTTATTTAGTTCGTGAGGGTTCGGCGCTGGATGTCAGAAAAAAAGGGAGTAAGAGAGAGAGAGAGAGAGAGAGAGAGAGAGAGAGAGAGAGAGAGAGAGAGAGAGAGAGAGAGAGAGAGAGAGAGAGAGAGTAACAGGATCGAGTCCCAATCAAGCCGAGGTACTGGAGAGGTCAGAGGCACGGCATGGCCAGCACGGCCGCGGAGCGCAGTGGCAGCGGCGGCAGCGGTGGCAGCGGTGGCAGCGGTGGCAGCGGTGGCAGTGGCAGCAGGTTGCCAGCCATAAATAAGACGCAGACAAGACGCGAGTGAAATTTATTTCTGTCATGTAGCCTCGCGCGGGGCCCGAGCCTCGGCTGATATTGATCGGTATCTTCATGAACGAGGCTGTGTGTCGTTTGGTGTATCGAGAAATAAATCTCCGGCGCGACTCCAGGGGCACCGTCAGGGCACCACTAGCCAGAGTGTCAGCGGCAGCAGCTGCAGGCGGGGGCGTGGCGGAGGGCGTGGCGGGGGGCGTGGGAGGCGGGGGCAGCGAGGGGGAACAGATGGAAATATAGTGCACACTAAAAATAGACCAGTCGCATTAGTCCCAAAGCGCGCGATGAGCAAGTGTAAATTGGTTCCTTTCACCTCCTTGCCCCGACCCTGTGGCTGAGATGTTCCCGGGACGCGAGAAGGGCCGGGCCAAAGGGGGCGGGGGAGAGAAACTGCGAGGCGAGGCGCGAAAAGCATTCATTAGTCGTATTCCG
Source organism: Odontothrips loti (assembly GCA_038380765.1). Taxonomy (NCBI): domain Eukaryota; kingdom Metazoa; phylum Arthropoda; class Insecta; order Thysanoptera; family Thripidae; genus Odontothrips; species Odontothrips loti. The sequence goes on from CM076245.1 coordinate 20,443,621, forward strand.
ATGAACACAAATCGTTCGGTCAGGGCCTTTCTGCCGCCCTCTAATTTATTACTCCGCGAAGCCGAGTTGGACTTCCCAAAGTTTTGACCCCCACACTCCGGGCCGGATTAAGACCGGTCGGCCTCGGCTCCGGGTTCGGCTCCGGGTTCGGCTCCGGGTTCGGCTCCGGGTTCGGCTCCGGGTTCGGCTCCGGGTTCGGCTCTGGCTCCGGCTTCCGGCGCCCCCGGCCAGCCGTGCACAAAAAGCTCAACGCAGAATGAAACATGTGCGCGGCGCCATCGGCTGTAGGACACTCCCCTCGGCCCCACAGGAACCACCAGGGCCAGTGGCGGACTGGCTAAGTGCGAGAAAGAGACGCAGTAGACTGCTGTAGACACACCGCACCGTCTCTCTCGCACTCAGCCCAGTTCGCCACAACCATTTCCGAAGGTGACCCGCGTTTCCTCTACGCGAGCGGGATGAGACGGCGTTACTGCGGCTGTGGTGGTTTCTGAACGTTTGGGTCCGCGTTGCACAGGCCGTACCTGATGGGCAGTGGGCAGCCGGGGTAGTGGCGGACAGGGCACCCCCCCCCCCCCCCCTTCCTCTCACTCCCTTCCTCTCCCCTCCTCTCCCTTCCGCTCCCCCGCACCTGCCCGCACCCCTCCTCTCCACTCCTGACTGGGGCCTTTCACCCGTGACGCCCTGCTGCCATTGCCTGCGCTTGCAATTGTCTGCTGGAGCGAGCGATACGTAACGACTATGGGGAAGGGGAGGGGGTTACAAACGGCCAGGGAGGGAGGAGGGAGGGGGAGGAGGGGGCATGGCTCAGTGTACAACGTAGGTAGATCAAGTGGCAGTGAAATAGCGTCGGCCAAGTTAGGAGTGGCACCCAGCTCCCCGGCCGGCCCCGCCCCGACCGCAGGCACGGCGGCGCGGCCCTCGGCGCGGGAACAAATAAAACTTTTGAACTCCAATTTGCGAGATGAACCCGAGAGGGCGAGGAACGGCACGGTGCTGTAAGGGAGGGAAGGGTGCCAGAGAGCGCAGGGGCAGGGGTGGGGTGGGGTGGGGTGGGGCGGAGGGGGGCGACGGGGGGCGGAGCGGGGCGGGGGTCCAAGTGCCTGAGTCCCGAGCTCGCTGTGACGCCGTGGTGACGCGAGGCACATCTCAGAGCAGACCGGTTGATCTCTGGGCAGCCGCAGCAGCAGGAGAGGCGCAGCGGGGGGAGGGGGAAGGAGATTATTTCGTTAAACTTGCTATGCGCGCGGTGCGTGCACACATACACACACACAAACACACACACACACACACACACACAAACGCGCGCCCGCGAGCATTTCCGTTCCCCCGTCCCCCTCCCTCCCTCCCGCAGCAACAGCAACCACTCTGTCTCTCTCATAAAACTAACTGCAAACATCCTCGGTGCCGTACAATACACAGACGCGCGGAAATTTGTGAAAATAATTTGCCGCGCAGGGACAGACCCTGGGGGCGGGACGGGGAGGGGCGGGCCGCGGGGAACGTCGCAGCCGCCAGCGCCGCCTCCACGCCTCCACGTCTCCGCGCCGCGGCGGCTGGTGCAAAAGCCGCTGGATTATTTGTGGGGCGGCGACTCGTCGGCGGCACCGGCGTGCATGCGTGGGAGCAACACATCTTTAATGAGGAAAGTAATGGAGTTACGGCAAAGCCGCGCCAACGCGCCACGCTTACAGCACGCTCCCGGCACGCTCACGACACGCTCACGACACGCGCTCACGACACGCTCACGACACGCTCACGGCACGCTCACGGCACGCTCACGGCACGCTCACGCCACGATCGCGCCACGATCGCGTTGGCGTGCAATAAGTTGAATAAGTACTTGGTAACGCCTTGGTTTTGCTCCTCAGATCGCGCCGCGCTGCGCTGCAGCTCGCCGAGCGCCGGGGCCATCGGCAACCCTCCCACTTGGGTGCCGGGCGGGCTAGCCTACCCTCCGGATGACAGGGGCACTGGGGGCGGGCGGCGGGCGGCTAATGGAATGCAGTGTGAGAGAGACAGAGACAATGCGAAACGGTCGCGTGCTGGCTTACACTTCAATTCAGTTCGGTAAGAAGAAAAAAAAACATCTTCACATTCCGTGTCGCTTTTGCAGCTACCGCCTGAAAATATAAATAATATTCCTTCTCCTCGCGCTTTCCCCCCGTCAGATAAGTGAAGAAAAAAGGAAAAGGCGTGGGGGTAGTTGGCTGAGGAAGGCCCGTTTCTTTTAATTGTCCGCCTCGTGCCAGCCGCTATGGGTCACCATAGCACTCATCGTCACGGCCCGCTAGCCGGCTGTTAACGAGGCTGCTAGCTCGGCGCGTGCTCCGGGAAAATCTTCCTGGAAAAAAATCGACCACCGATTTATTTTTCATAAAGTCTGAAACCGGGTGGACGACTTTTACCCTGGATGATTTCCCCGCCCTACTGACCCCATTACGAATTTGTCTTAACAGGCTACGTCCTTTTTATTTTCTATTTTTGTTTAATCAGACCCCTCGGTATTCGAACCCACGCTGCGCGCTAACTGGAATGTCACTCTGGAGCGGACGCATTACGCGGTGGCGATGGCGAACAGGGACGAGAGGGATGGCGGCATTGTGGTGGAGGAGTGGATGGCAAACATTTCGTCTGAGCCTCTGCCTGTGGACGGGGGGCGGGCGCACATGTGTGCGAGCGCGTGCGCGTACTTGCCAGTGCGCCTAGAAGCGGACGGGAAATTAAGCGATGGAAATGCGTATTTGGACACGGGAGTGCCGCCGAGCCGCGCCGAGCCGAGCCTTCGGACCCCGCCGTGCCGCAGTGTCACGGCTTACGCGCCACGCTGGTCCGGATGAGTGCGGAGGGGCGGAATGGAAAAGCTACGCCCGGAAGAAAATAAAACGGGGAGAAAATCTACGAGAAAGTACACTCTTCGCAATTACTTTTACTTATGGCGCACCAAGTATTTTTGTGCCACTGTAGTGCCAAAATTCTTATGTAGAATTTTATGCATGAGGTACGACGAAGAAGTAAGGTAGAGCTACATTCTAGGGCTGGAAATGGGCGTAAAACGCCGTTAGACTAAAAGTTTCGAACTTCTGCAAATTAGATGCAACAATCGATACAATCAGTGGAACACTTTGGGTCAGACTGGGTCAGCCACCTGGCCCGTGGCCGGGGGTTGGTACCGCTAGTACCGCACACGCACTGCCGGACACCGTCCCGGCGGCATTCCCGCACCTTGCCTCGCCTCTGTCCGGGACTGGCGACAAAATTGAGTGGGTATGGCGATGTCCCTGTCCCATGGCGCCCACCGCCCCGGCAGCGACCGTTATGTAGCTCAGCTCCTTGGCCCTCCGTCCGCAGCCCCTCTTCTCACACCTCCATTAAATTTTGATTACCCTAATCCAACCCTTTCTGGCATATCATGTGACCCCGTCACAGGGCAGGCCCGATGGGGACGGGTCGGGAGCCGCAGCCTCGGCACTACGGCGTCCCACGGCGTGGACTAGGCCGGAGATCCCACGACGAAGGAAAACCGTCCAGCAGTTTGCTTTAGGGATTAGAAAATTCCATACCGAGCGGGAGTGGGGGGGGAGCGATCCTTGTACTTACGCACTAAGCGGTTCCGACAGTCAACGTGTGTGTGTTGGAGCGGAGGGGGGGGGGGCACCCGAGCACGTTCTGTACGACGCGATTGTGCGCGCGCGTGCGTATGTGTTTGTCAGGGGCGTGAGTGAGCGGGCTGAGGACTTGAATTATAATTGAGTTCTAGGCTGTGGAGGTTCATAATGATTTCGTTTCACACAGTGGCGTCAGATTTAGCTCCCGGTGGTCGGGGAGGGAAGGCGCGCCTTGGGCTGCTAAAGGGATTGTAGATGACCCCCCCCCCCCCCCCCCCCCTAAATATTACACAAGGTGCGCGCCCTCAAGTGTGTCACTTACAGAGGGAGGGTTTCGCTGCATTCTTGCGTAGCCTGCACCTGATTTTGTTCTTCACGCAAAAAAAAAAGACTTTTCAAACCCGTGCTAAGGGTTTTAGTTGGGAAAATTTGGTATGGAGCCCAATGTTTACCTGAGATAAAAAGGGGCTAAGGGAACTGCAGAGGGCCATGGCCTCCCAGCTAGAGTACTAGCTCCTGTGCTAAAAAGGTAAAGCTGGGCGATTTTAGCTTGATTATGTGTCACGCTTAGGTGCACATAGCTCAATATCTAGTGGAGTGGGGTATTGTTTTTTTTTGGGTGTTGTTGTTTTTGCGTGTTGCCCGCCTCACGAGTTGTTAAGCTGCAGCTGGCGGTCGCCTAGACTGGAACACCCAGAAAATTGTGTTCTCGATCCCGGAAAAATCAAGAGCATTTGCATTGGATCTGGTAAAATGTTCTTGGTCCAAGTGCATGATTACTAGATTCAATACAAATGCTCTTGATTTTTCCGGGATCGAGAAAACAATTTTGTGGGTGAAGGCCGTGGCCATGGCTCCAGCGGCACCGGGCTCCGCTGGGCTCCGCAGGGCTCCGCGATGCTGTTTGTCCACGCCGTGGGTAGGTGGTGGGTGTCGCAGATTGAATTCGCCGGGCGCCAAGAAGGTGGGGAGCGGGCCGGGAGCGGGGCTGCGCTGCAAGGCTGAGCGCACTCCGCCACGGACGGTCATAAATTAACACCTTAACTCGACCATTATCGGATTACGGTGAATGCGGCCTTGAGCCCCTACGGCATGGCACGGCCAGGGCACGGCCAGGGCACGGCCCCACAGGGCCCCACAGCCCTACCGACCCAGCGCCCATGCCGGCCTTCCCACCGCCGCCTCCTCCGCCCGGTAGCGTTGCGCAGACTCCAATCAGGCGCTAAGGACCTCCGCCCCCACCGCTACCGCTGCTGCCACCACCAAGCCTGCGGTTAGGTCTGCGGGCTCTGGCCTGGCCAGGCCAAATCGGAGGCCAAAACATTCTGCTATGGGTATAGGTTTGTCAGAAGTGTAAAGTAGACTGCGTCTCCGCGGCCGAGACCGAATTATTTGCCATTTAGTGTTCCTGGAAAATAAAAACGAAAGAGACACCAGAGCAAACTTGAGATCAAACTTCCGCACACCCATTTTACTCTTTATTTTTTTTATTTCGATCTTGGTGTAACAATTATTATTAACCCCACAGTTAGGTGGGAGGGGGTTCCAAACTCCATCGACAGTGCAGTAGGATGGGACCACAATGGCGTCGTCCATACAGTACGTCCGAATGTTATTCCACAAGCGCCTGCGAAAGGCAGGGTAGGCCAGCCCGCGCGGCACGAGCATAGCCGAGATTGCCTACCCACCAGGCGCATGCGAGCTGAGGCTGACTAGAGTAATTCAGTAAAGCCGATGCGGCAATACCTCTCTGGACGTACTGTAAGGATGACACCTAGGTTGTCTGAACAGTGCGGTATGGGCCCGCTGTGCTGTTCGAACAGTGCAAGCGCAACTGTTCGACTGGGCCCTACGAACAAAGTCCGATGTCGCGCGCTGCCGTTCAACAAAGTCCGATCTCTTCCGAGGCCCGTCAACAAAGTCCCTCACCTGCGATCGGATGGTGAGGGGTGAAGGAGGCTCCGGTGAGACATCGGACTTTGTTATCGGGCCTCGGAAGAGGTCGGACTTTGTTGAACGGCGGCGCGCGACATCGGACCTTGTTCGTAGAGCCCATCGAACTACAGTTTTCTGTACAAAACCCACAGTTTAACTGTAGATTCCTGGTGAACTTTGCTCTGGAGACCATTCCACCCGGGACTGTACTGTGAACACTGTGCTGCTCTGTCGTGTTCGCAGAGTTGGGTGGGTCTGCGCGGCCTGCGGCCCCCGCACCCAATCCCTTCCCTACCTCAACCCTTCCCCCGCATTTCTCCGCCATTAGCTTTCCTCGCTGCCGGATGGGGGCAGAAGAAGTGAAAGTAATGAGCGTGGCGGCGTGGCGGTGCTTCCATCATGGCCGACGGCGGACCCTGCGGCCTGCGGACGGGTGTCGACACAGACTTGCCAAATTTTTGCAGCAATCATTCCAGCAAGTATTATTATTCCCGTACGCCACATGCGGGCTTGGCCTGGTGGGGCCAGTCTGTGGCAAATGCGTCGGACGTTTGCATGATAACACGATCACATGCTGATACGACAGGCCCTCCTTTCCTTCGCGGATGAAGGTTGACGAGATATGCACAAGGTGCCATTGAACTGAAGTCTGCGCGCAACTCAAGCAGTTTATCTAGCATGGGTGCGACCGAGTTCTGCTGTCATCTCGCTCAACGTCTCCTTTGCGTCGTGTTCTAGGCCCTCGTTCGAAACAGCCGCTTCACCGCAGTTACAACTTCCTTGGTTGCTTCCGTTGCCGGAGTTGGGGTCGTCACCGATGTGGGTGGAATCGACACCGACGTGCCTGGAGTCGTCACCGACGTGGGTGCAGTCGTCACCGACGTGGGTGCAGTCGTCACCGACGTGCCTGGAGTCGTCACCGATGTGGGTGCAGTCGTCACCGACGTGCCTGGAGTCGTCACCGATGTGGGTGGAGTCGTCACCGACGTGCCTGGAGTCGTCACCGACGTGGGTGCAGTCGTCACCGATGTGGATGGAGTAGTCACCGATGTGGGTGGAGTCGTCACCGACGTGCCTGGAGTCGTCACCGACGTGCCTGGAGTCGTCACCGACGTGCCTGGAGTCGTCACTGATGTGCCCGGTGAAGTTGGCCAAGTTGTCGGTTCTGGAACGGGCGCTGGGGGAGGGCCTGGGCACGACAAAGAACGCGTTAATACTTTGTAATCTTTGGAATACTTGTTGCCATGCCACACCGGCGCTTAGAAAACGCCATGATGTCTGAGGTATTCCCCGGATTTCCTCATTCCACCTGTTAAGAGCTGATGTTCCAGATACAAAAATAAACTTACAAGAACACGATGGCCGGCTCAACAAAACCAAGAGGAAGATGGTCAGTGTGACGAAGAACACGAGCTTGGCGAGCCACAAGATGTTGTCCTTCCCGCAGAAAAACCTCTTGACCCTGCATGTACACACACACGCGCGCGCAACAGGCGCGCGCACCCGTGGTGGTTACAAGCAATCCAAACGTGCACTTGCCCTATTCACTTCTTCTCGTAAATGACTCACGACTAACGACATATAATACCCACTTGTCAAACAGAGACTCGTCCAGGCCGCCGAGCGGTTGATACGAAGCCATGTCGTCCGGCATGTCGTCCTGTCGACAAATGAGTCCCCTGTAGGCCTCAGTGAAACCGCCTTCCGCCAGGCTGCGGCTGCCGGCACTCAGGCACGGCGATACCGCCCTTATCTCGCTGGTACGGCCCGCTCAGAGTCATCACACGGCGACGGCGTAGCTAGGCTTGGCAGCCGACGGTGATTTGCACTCGAGCGTTCGAGCAGACAATATTTGGCGAACCCGCACGACAAACGACCACGGAAATTTTCGTTGGCCGTTATGGAAATGGTTTGCGGCGTACGGACCTGCCACGCCAAATTCTAAAGCGTATGAAGAAATTAATGCATAAGTTACAGACAATTTTGCACGCACTTACTTCAGCTCTGCATAACAATGATGTGCGTGGCGTGAAGACGCACAATGTGTCCATGAACTCAAATAATATTATGCCGAAGCTTTCGTACGTGCACTATTGTCTGCAGCTTATGCATAAAATTCTACATTAGAATTTAGTGGGGAGGTCATTCCCCCGTCTTCACCACATCCCACATTGTTGTTAGTGGGTTAAAAGTTTTCCGGGAACAAAGTACCTCAGCCAATATGGGACATTTTGGAGACATTTCGTAGAACGATTCCCACTCCACGAAGCCGCATTTGGTTTGGTCGTTTCGTGTTTCCACTTTCCACAGTCAACTCAGCTGTAGAGCCAAAAATGCTTCCTGTCAAGAGTGCTCATTCCGACTATAATTCGTGTACAACCGGTGAACCCTCTGGAAGGCGAAGGCGGTAGGTTGTCAGAGCCCTATCAGCACCAGCAACAACAACCCTCGAGATTTGGAGGGCTCAAAGATAAATTTTTAAAACTGTTCCAGCGTCCACGGCCGCTGAATTTTTCACCATGACGCAATGTCAACAGAGAGACGTCTGCTACGGCTACTGTCTGCTAGCTCTGGCTGGCTGCTAGCTCAGCCTAGCTCTCTGCATATGTGCCCTCTATCGCTGTCTATTTCTTTCCTCGGCATAGTTTTTGACAACCAATTATTTTTTTCGGTTCGTGTATGGTTTTGAACTTGAGTGAGTTTTATCAAGAGAGGCAGCATGGACGATCGGAGCATCGTTAGGTTATGTATGCGTATTATTACTTCTGTTTCCTAAACGTTTTTGTGTTTGTTTCTTTAGATCCTTGAGAAAATGTTACAACTAACACTGAGATTAAGTACGGTATCTGCTACTGCTGCTGCTAAGCATTTTTCATGCGTGGTAGAAAATCAAAGCCACAATGTTTCCACTAAACGCCATTTTCATGTCTCCACAAAGAATAAAGGTTTATCTTTTTGGGAACCAAACAAGAGAGGTACCTCTGAGTATGATAAAGAAGACACTACTAGTGATCTAGAACATTTTAAAAGAGGTTCCAAAAAGTTAATTCCGGAGACAAAGAAATGGTTTGGAGAAATGAAAGACTACTTTTCTCAAGATCTTCCAGCGTATGTGACCCCTACTGGTGCGATGGTTTATTTGGTTTAGATGATGGTTTAGAGTTCCTTAGGTTATATTTCATTCATTGAAATTTTCATTTATTTGTTTCAGAGCATGTTACTGACAAATATTTTTTTTCAACGGCCCTGAAAGTTTGGAAAATTGGGTTGTGTCAACAGACAGTGATTGGAATGGTGGATTCACTTCAGGAAATATTTCCATATCACCATCGGGCACTGGTTTGTTTACAGGCAATCTTTGTACCCAGGTACCCAAAACTGGTGATCAGGAAAATGCTGGCTTTGCCAATCTGAGATTTGTCCCCCCCTTAGTAAGTATAAAAACATCATAGTCCTTCGTATTTCTTCTCAGTTAAACTGTGATACTATATGTTTCAGCGCATTGACCTTTCTTGCAGAAATCTTTTTCCCGTGAACCTGTTTATATCTTTGTAGCATATACTCATCTTGTTCTACGTGTCCGAGGTGATGGAAGAAACTATTTGGTAAACCTCCACCCCCACGCTCATTTTGACATTCACCATCTCAACATGTTTACATATGTTTTGCATACAAGGGGAGGTCCTTATTGGCAAGAAACTAAGGTAACAGATTTTGAAACAGAACAAAATTAAGGGAAGTGACCCATATACTCTCACACCTGTCTTTTCTTGTTTTGCAGATTCCTTTTTCAAAATTCTTTTTTCATTATAAAGGACGTATGCAAGATCAGCAGGTTCCTGTTGATCTTCAGAACATAAAAAATTTTAGTATTAGTCTTATGGATCAAAATAATGGCCCATTTCGTCTGGAAATTGATTATGTGGGATGTGAATATGATCCAAGTCATACTGAAGAGCATGCTTATGAAGAATATTATGTGCCCAGATGGACTGGGGTAAACTGATTCTCTGTGATTTTTTTTCAAAATGTGAAACAAATAAAAAATGTAGTTTAATAAGATCAAGGTAAAAAAAAATGTTAATGCTATAAAGGATATTTTATTTGCATCACAAAATGTCACTACCTTGCAAATCAACATACATGACCTCAATTAGGTGAAAAATAATAGAAAACAAAATTAGAGATCACCATTCACATGCGAGTCTCATCACTAAACCTTATAAAATACAAGTGCTGATGAGAAAACTTGCACGTACACATTGTATTTCTTATGTGTGAGGTGGAAAGGCTGATATTCTCCCCCCAAAAAATTGGAAATGAAATACTGTAATACAAAAATATGTTTTCTTCAGAACACTACATAAATTGAATGAAAGACAGGATCACACAGATTATGACTTTCTTCTCAGAAGTTTGTAAGTTCCCTTGGAAAAAATGTAGCTCACGGCAGATGCCACAGTAGTACCAGCTGTAAGGTACCTGCAAACATACGAACAGGAATCCTTGAAGAGATTAAAGCTCTGCCATGTGTCAGATCCCCAATTTATGCAATTTCTGCTTACCAAAGCCCATGAAGTGCTGCATGATCCACATAGTCAAAGACAGGAGCTCCTAGAGTGAAACCCACTAGTGCCAGCTGAACTAATGTATTGAATTTGCTAATTTTCGTTGGTGCTAGTTGAGCAGTTGCATGAGTAGCATCAAAATATCTCTGAAATGTACGCTGTACAAAAAAGAAAACCCTTCAGTGCCACGAAAAAAAAGGGGGTGGGAACATTGTGACTGAAATTATAATACTAACTGGTGCAGGTAATGATTTGTACCGAATATAACAGCCAGCAGTGACTAGGGCAGCATCTCGAGCAACTATAAGAGAAGTTAAGGCAACTGGAAAGGAGAAAAAAGTAGAAATTGAAATAGTGTAAAATTTCAAGCAGTTTCTTCACTGAAGCAGTAAGGATATTTCTTACCAGGTATCAGATCAACATATGTTAGAGAGAGAAACAGTGTTGCTATTAAAACTTTGTCAGCCATGGGATCAAGGAAGCTGCCTAACTTGGAAGACTGACTTCTCCATGTGCGAGCAATCCAGCCATCCAGCTTAGCACAAAGAAACATTAAGGAGTTAAGAAGAGTTCCAGTACAAACCCAAATTTGCAGATAAGAAATCACAAGCTCACCGCATCTGTTACACCAGCTACCACCAACAAACCAAGAGCCACATTGAAGTCAGACTGAATAATAAGATAACCAAGGTAAGGAGAAAAAACTATTCGTGTGATGCACAGAACATTGGGTACAGTCCAGATGTTTTCACGCTAAACATGGAAAGACAAACAAAATTTATTTTCAAAATCCAGTGACATAAATATTGTTTGTTTTTTTATAAACAAAGATTTTTACAAGATCCGTTACCTCTATAATACTCTCCATTCGTGCTCTCATCATAGTCTTAGTATCTCTGATGTCCTCAATAATGCGTTGTTTGGACTCTTTCAAGCGCTGTTGTGTTTTCTTAATTTTCTCTTGAGTTTCTTTCAATCGATAATGAGTTTGTTTTAGTCTGAGGTGCTTCTGATTTGGCAAAACAGTGTACAGAAAACCTGACTGTTTGGCATTGCGGCAAGTGATATTATTGCTAGCAATAACTCTTTTTCGGTGGTCTGTGCTTACGAAACGACATAGTCTCAACATAGTTTGATTGTATGATAAAACACTACATCTTGCCTGCTAAAATAAAGACAATAATGTGAATATAAAACAAAAACAGTTCTAGGGAACATGAGGGCATGAGGGAAACCATTGTTACTCACCTCAGGAACAGTAAGAATTTTTGGTCTAACATATCTGAGGAAGGAACCATTTCTGATAAAGAGCTGCATTAAATGCCTTTCCATTGTGAACACCTATTGAAAAAGATGAAACTTGTGTGTGATATAATCAGACCAGTCAGGCCATGTCAAAGGTCAAAGAACCCTAATTTAATATCAAAAATATAATTATAACATAACCCTATTTGTGTTATATAAACCGTATATTGCACTAGAAAGAAATGTTTTCAAGAAATTTTGCTCTCGGTTTTCAAAAACTGCACCACATTCTGATAATTAAATAAAATTACCTTGACAGATCAATGTTTCAAACTTTGTTTGTGAGCAAACTATGAGGTAAACATAGCAGAACACATCTCACACTCACAAATCACAGGAAACACCGGCTGGTAAAGAAGGCAATCCTTGTGGGCGATCGTCAGTTGTCTAAGATGCGGCGGGATGTTTGGATGTACAATCTAAGAAGCCAGTCATAATTGGATATTCTAGGCGTTTCAATTAATCACGCGGAATCTTAGTCGTCTCTGTATTTAACTTCGTGAACTAGTCACCTCTACTCGTCACTTCGGCAGTACATGCGAAAACCATTCGAAACTATCAAATGGGTTCTACTTCATAACTGTTCCAACTCAGTAATCGTCCCATTTGTATGACCAAATATTTATTGATCAGAAACCTGGCCAAAGATTGGTAAGAGAGAGATGAGGAAAGGGAAAGTAAATAAAATAAAATTATTATATACAGAAATGTTTTTATTTCTTAAATTATGCAAACATAGCAATCAGTACAAATCTTTTAACAAGCACAACTCATGAGAAACTACAATATTGCTTTCTCAAAAATGAAATGAAGGTGAGAAAAGTCTAATACAGGTTCCATTAAGTCTCATTGTAAGTTCTAATAATTCGTCACAATTTAGCTCACATGACATTCCTCCTCCTACTGTTGTAATGCAACTATACAGAATGATGCACTCTAGACACAGTCAGTCTGGCAGGCTACAAACATTGATTGTAAGCAATCAAACCACCAGCCCTTTTGCCATCATTTCACACATCCAGGTTTGTTAAGTGGAAATATTAATACCAATATTCATGAACTTGAAGTCTAAATCCTAAGAGCCTAGAAAAAAATCTTCAAACATATGTAGCACATGAAGCTTAAGAGGAAACGGATCATGGTCGGGTGAATGAACAGTAGAAATCAGCTAGAATGTAAAACCAAAACACGAGATGCAAAAGCAACATTAGAGTTAAAAAGGAATCTATGTCTGAATCACAGGTAGCAACTCACAGCAGATGAATCATATCTTACAAAACAAATGTTAATGACTTAAATAGACCGCATGGCTAATACTAATCATGAGACACACTGAAATAATGTACAACCCTGACGTGAGCAGCTAGGATATGATTCGGACAAAGAACCTCTTCAATGTACATGAGCAAAGCATTATCCATGCCACCACACTGGGTTTGAATTTTAAAAACGGTAGTACGTATCAAATCTACTCAAACTAGACAAACAAAACACTATGAAATTTTAACTTTTCAAACAAATATTAAGTCTGGCTATGAAAATTATGATGTGTGCTTCATTGGCACCTGAGTACACATATTACACAGAGAATCTACCAATTATGTTTGCAAAAGTGAAATACAAGAAAAACAAATGCATTAATGCAAAACCGGGACAACATTACAAGGTCTAGAATAAATAAGGAACAGAACGGTCCCAGCGCACTCCATTCACTTGCAGAATGACACATTTAATCAACAAGGACCAAAGCAACCACACCAAAAATTCCTTTTTTGCTAAGGCGAAAATGTGGAAGTGAATCCCACCCGATCATTCACTCATTTCAATAAAAACTCATTTCTAACAAGGAACTGGCTGGAAACTAGAACATTTTCCTAAGATAGTCTGTTTCATATCAAAGTACAAGCCTCACTGTTTTGTTCAATCTCTTTAAAAATTACTCCACGGGACCAGCAGAATAATAAGGAGGTTGTGAACATTTTACTCTAGAGTGTCAGCCCTTGAAACAGTCCAGATGGAATATGAACTAAATGGCACCTACCAATGGACACAGCTAAGGCAGTGCTCACTACAATCCAACTATGTGACCAATTCACTTCACCAGATTTACCGGGAAACAAGCTCCTCCATACTTGCTTAACTGGCCTGCACCCATCTTCCATACAAATTTAAAGAACAAAAAGCAAAACTCTTTCTTCACCATAAATTTGGAAGAAAATGGTCCAAATTAGCAACATGGTTGTATCTCATATCTCAGGTTGGCTCGTTGACTAGTGGCTGTGTCACAGAGAGTGCGCTGAAATGGGCCGGCCCGCCGAGAGGAAGCCTAACGCATCAAAACGTCAAGCCGAAGTACCGTTCACCAGCGTCTCCTTCGGTTTGCCATCAGAAGACATGGGGCCTCCGCCGACACCCCCATTACCACCATTTCCACCTCCTCTCTTGGACGGAGGTGGCCGCAGTCCCCGGTTTTTCTGTTCCCTAGGTGGCTTTGGGTTGGGGGCATCACCGGCTGGCCCGGCAGACGGCACATCACTATTCACAGCTGACGCAAGGGGGGCACCTGAAATAACAAAGAGGGCACCACCACCACAAGATGAGAAGCCAGTATGAATTAGGTAGACAATTGACACATTTTCGCGAATTGAAAACACTATTCCACATTGGTTTTCAATGTGTACATATTTGTATAACTACACTACATTCAAGCAGGTGCATTACAAAACATGTTTCCATAAAATCCACCAACAAGCATCACAAAAAGGGGTCTTTTCAACCATATGCAACACAAGCAACCACCTCTGAGAAGTCTTTCTTTAAACTTCACTGGATACTTTCTTGAAATTAAAACATTTCTGAAGAGAACAAAAGCATCCAAAACGGCAGGAGAAAGGAATCCTAAGTAGAGGTCTCAGAGAAACTGGGTTGCTGAGGGTGCATACCTGTTCCATTATTGGTGGGTACAGTCTGGTTTGCTTCCCCATTAGCTGGAGCCTCACCCGAATCTCCTTTGGGGTTGCCATTCTGACTGCTACTGCTGCCTTCATTGGCATGACTGGACGCCGTTTCCCCGTTACCATGATGGCCATGGGACTGGGACTGGTGCCCACCTTGGTACCCACCCTTTCTTCGCCTGCGCCGCATCTGGCCCGCCCCGTCCAAGCTCGAAACAGATTCTACAGGGGCAGACAGACGACAACCACCCGTGACCAAACATGGCTAAATCTATCCAGCATAAGGACTTATGACCATTTGACTCTACTGACTGATTCAAGATTCAATACAGAAAGTACACAATAGAATATAAATTTCTGAAGATGAGTAAGCAAAAGAAACACAAAAGGTTTTATTCTTAAATACTTTGCAACAGCCGAGTGCGGCTGATGTGAATTTAAAACCAAGTTAAAGAAGGCAAGGCAGATTCCAAACAGGATCGCAATAAATCCATTTGTTCTCATTTACTGCGTTAAGGACATACCATTCAGAGCTGAAAAGTGATTTCTTACAAATCTGCTTGATTATAATGTTAATAAGCCACAAACCCTGAAGTAAGTAGAAATGGAATGGTCACACATGGTTGTGTCTGGCATCTACTCATGCAACAGATAAGGCAGAATGCCACCAGAACCAGCAACACACACTTAAGAGTGCTACTACAATAAAGCATCTAAATTACATGATTTCGCATTTCCCACAAGGTAGGAAAATATTAAAATTTTGTGAAAGTGCAATTTTGTTTAGTTGAAAGCCAACTTAAAAAGACATTTTTAACCTGGATGTCTAATAGCATTGGACCAAGTTAAAGCATAGCCTCTATTAAGAATTATTTTTAGCTTTAAATTTAGAATTGACATTAAACACCACTCGAAGCTGAAGAAGACAAGCAGAAAGGCAGCTACAGAACAGTTGAATAGTAATCACCAAGCCATACCTCTATCTACACTTGATGCTTCTTGGCTGTCCATGACTGTGTCATCATCATCTGTAACACGTCGTCTATCATCTCGTCTGCGGTTGGGCCGTCGGTTTTCCTCTCTATCAGGTGCACGACCACCTTAAAAGAAAATTTGCTTTGAAGTACATATGCACATGCTTCCATTACCTATTTCCTCAACTTAAAGAAATCACAAAAACCTCGATCTGGTCTTCCACTTCTTTCGGTATCTCTATCTCTATCATTCCTAAAGTCTCGTCTTGATGGACCAGACTGGTTATAGCTTTGTGGACCATTCCCACTAGAGGAAGGACCCCTTGGTCCTGGTCCTCCAAATGATCCACGGGAAGAATAGGAACCACCTCGCACCCGGTCATCAATTGTGTCAGGTGTTTGGTGTCGTGACCCTGTGCCAAAGAAAAAAACAATCATTTTACAACTCAAAATTAAATTATTAATTACAAAACAGAGGCAAGATCCGCACCTGAATTAAACCTGCCTTGCGGACCACTTCCATTGCCTCCTCTTCCTCTGCCGCCACCACTGCTACCGGGACCACCACCTCTACTGCGCATAGGACCACCTCTTCCACCCCGTCCCATGAGTTCAAAATCCATGTATCCACGATCATTGCGCCGCTGCATTGGGAAACTTTGCATAGAACCCATATTGGATCCATGCATGCTTCGAAGTTGCTGGTCTATCTCCAATTTTTCTTGCCTGAGAGCTTCAACCTCCTACAAGAAAACAATAGTATGTTTAACCATTCCACAACCATGTTAGGTCCAGTAAAGTTTTCAAAACTAAGAATCATGGCGAACCTTAAGATGAGCTAGGTGGTATTCCAAAAGAACTTTAGCATTTGCTATACTTTCCATTGTGCCAACGAATACAAATGGAACCTGACCTTCTTCACGAGGAATTGTTGGCTCTGGTTCATTATCACCCTCAATTTTGACTCGGACCTAGTAGTACGGCGAGGGAAGAGAGATACAATCAGCAACCATATAAAAAACTAAAACATACAGAAAAAATTAATGAAGTGGAATTAACAAAATATAGTACTCACAACACCACTTTTATCAACAATTTCTTGAATTATGCGACCATTCTTCCCGATAACTTTGCCAACAAGGATACGAGGAACTTGGATAGACTCTTCACCATATTCTAACATGCTTCTGGCTTTCTTTACTGCTTCCACCGTCTGCAGAAGAAGCACAATATACAACACCAAAGAAGTGGTGGAAAGATCATGAAGCCAACTCACAATTCACATCAGATACAAACCTCCCCATGGATTTTAAAAGTGCAAGACTTCTCTTCAAGTTCTATGTTTGTAATGCCATCGACTTTCCTGGCTTGCTGTATATTCTGACCATGAGCTCCTATTGCTAAACCCATCAAGTCATCACGAACTGAAAATTCATCTGAGTACCTGCCAGATAGAAGAAGTAAATTTGTGAGATGTTTTGATAAATAATTTGTCAATTTTCCCTGCAAATTTTCAGTTTAATATGTTATCATATGTAGTCAAATAAAGTTTCAAAGCAATGATATGAGAGAATTCAATTCATAAATGCTGTCAAAAGGAATTCATTTGACACTGTCATCCACTCAACAGGCTATGAAGAAAGACTGTCCAGAGAGACTCAAAGTTACTGAGACTGATGTCAAGCCCAGCAGTAGATTGAACCAATATTGAAGCCACAAGAGATGAATTTTAGATGTGTGGTACACTACCACCAACAAGCACAGCAAACTTGACCAGGCGCGGATCCAGGAGAGGCCCTGGAGAGGGGCAAGGCACCACTTTTTGCCTACTAACAAGTGGAAACCTTTGCAGGTTTCCTGCCTTTCAGGCCCCCATCGGAGAGGGAGGGGGGGGGGCACATTCCCCATACCCCACTTCCCTCTGGATCCACACCTGATCTTCACCACGCATGCTGACTTGTTAACAGTGACATGCATTGAACTGAGAACTCATGCACATGAAATGATGCAAAAAAATGAAAATTATCATGTAGAAAAATAGATCCAGACATCACCTAAACACAAGTGATATATGAAATGTACTGTGAACTGGTATAAGGGAATGTATCCAGTCCCCAGTGCTGATTGATAACCTGTGAAATATGCATGAATCACTTAAATTAATCCATAATGGAACAGCAATGCCAACACCATAACTCCACATGAATCCCAGCACCAAATTGCCAAAGAATAGATTTTAACTTCTGAAAGCACATTATATGTCGAGTCAAGAAGGAATCAAGCATCTAAACTGCACAGATCAGTACAATGTGGAAATCTGAGTTCTTATTTTGAAATAATGTAATATAGTCCTACCAAATTTAAGCTGCAAATACTAATCAAAAGCTATATTGGGTCAGGAGTTTACAAGCAATACCAAACTCCCACCACCAGCACTTCCACCAACTGCTGAAGGCACAGTATCAAAGTTTCTCAAACCCGAGACAGGAGTTCTCAGTGCAGTATGCTACAAGTCTAACTATTATTTAATTATGTAGCCAGCAAACACCTGTACTCTTCAGAGTTGGTGTGTTAAAATATTGCAAAATAAAATTTGCAATTATACATGTGCTTTAAATCTAGAAATACGTAACTCAAAAGACAGCTATGCATTTCAATGTTCTCATCAGAACTCTTAAGTTCCAACTACCACATTTAAAATTTAACTAGATGCATTCATAAAATGGCTGAATATAGTGAGAGCTGCATTTGTATAAATATACACAAACCAACAAAATTTTCTTACAGCTTGCATTACAGAGTACATCTGAACCTTTTGCTACGTAAATGATAGGCTTTAAAATCCTTTAGTGGTGACAAAGTTTCTCACCTTAAATTGCCTCTCATTCCAACCTCACAGTTTGAGACACGTTGATACATTAAGTTTCCTGTTCTAAATTTGCTGTGAACAAAGTAAAATGTAGCATTTAGCAAGCAGAGCACAATAGATGCAGCTGTTATGTTTGTGCTTCTAGCATATTAAAGGACATGTAAGCACAGAAGAAAAAGCTTCTGCTTAGTAAAAATGTAATACACCTTGTTGAGTGTAAGCATTCACAGGATAATTTAAATAGCCATGGAGTTTCAGATACAGTTTTAGATACAGCATGGTCAGCTTGGTCCAGTCTACAGTGCATATCCAGACCTAGCCATAAATGAGTCTAAATAAAACAAATAAAATTTTCAATCTGATGAAAAAAGGTTAACAATAAGGCTGAGGTCCACTAAAACTTTAAAAGGAAATTCGTAAGAAAACATTACTGAGACAACTCACACACCAACATACTAGTACCCATTGCATAGTGGACAGAGTCCTTCCAGTTTTTTCACCAACACATTAATCAAATGGAGATGAATGAATGGAAAACGTACATAGGACACACTTCAAACAGACCCATCAACGAGGTAACAAAAATTTTAACACAAATAAAAACTCCGAAGAGCAAGTACTTGTGCGGGATACACGACAGAAGTACACAATCCCCAAGTTTAGTTCTTCCCAGAACATAAACCATAACCACATAACTAAAATTTATGAAATAAGAAACTCACCCTCCTACAGTGTTCAACTTGGTCGACTCCAACTGCCTTGCTGCTTCCTCTGTTCGCTTAAGTAGTAACACTTTCTGACTTAAGTTACGAAAATGCATTTCTTGGAGAAGAGTTGAGCGCTTCTGTGATGATTCAGTTCGTGATATGACCACCAAATTACCAGTATCGGGTACAAACCTAACTATGGCTGCCCCAAGGGCTTTTTGGAGTTCTTTGTGAGCTCCATCCATTTTAGCGCTAATGGAAGAAAAACATATGAATCAAATATAGTCAAGAGAGCCTGTCTACACATAAAAGGAGAAAAAATATACTTACGCCTCTCTCAGTTCTTCAGGTACTGCAATCTCAAACTTGTAAAATGTATTCTGGTCAATGGGTGGATTAGTATTCTTTTGCCGTACTCGATCCAAAGGTACAATTTCTGTATATGTATTATCCCATCCCAAATATTCTACAACATGAAAGTCTCCTTTTGTCATTTTCACAATAGCTTTCCACCATCCCGACACTTCTTGTTCTGTGGCACTTGAAAACACTTCCACCTCTTGTTTTTCCGTAACATCTTTAATCTCTTTTGGAGGCAGGCGAACTTGTGAGAATGGAAACTTAGACTCCGACTGCCAACTAAGAGAAGACAAAAGTTCACATTACTTAAGAAAAGTTTATGCAGTTTAAATCAACATCACTTAAAACAAGATGTACTTACTCATTTTCAAATGCAACCGACACGGAGTCGTCAAAGATATCTGTGACATATCCCTGAAATTCCAATAAACAGCCAAATGAATAACTTCTAGAATTGATAAACAGTTGTATTTCTAAAGCTCAAGCTGGTTTTGAAGTAATTGAGATTGAAAATTTCCTCATTTTGAAGAAAGTAGAGGAAAACTGACCAATTTATTAAAGAATTAATGCATCTGATCCTCTGCTAGTAAAGAATTACCAACCAACATTATAGAAAGAAATGTCAGCAATTTTAAAATTAGTAACAACTTTCATCAATAGAAAATAGAGCCAATACTGACGAAAATTGAATGAAAATATGCAGTTTTGAATGGAGTAACTTGAGGTTAATGACAGAGATATCAACTATGAATGGAATGGAAACTACCAGCACATACTTTTCACAGAATAAAAATGGGTGACTTCCCACTTGTAAGTAAACATAATTGTCATCAAACTGTTTACAAAATATCACCTAAACGGACGATATGCATTCATTTGAGCTGCCCCCCGTGCACATTTCTCAAGTTTCACGTTCCCGTGCTCATTGGCAAAGATAATCCTTAGACTTATAAATCGAAGGGTCAAATATCACGCACTCACACAGTTAGAACAACAATTAGAACGTTCGTCTCATTGTAATAATCTGTGCATGGGAGGGGGAATACTGAAAAGGTTCGGCTGCATAAATCGTGGTTCTGTTGAGGGGCCTAAGCCCACCTAGCCTATTCTTAATTGGGCCCCCAAGTAGTCACTAGTATCGATAAAGGTGGACTGAATAACTCAAAACAAACACTGTTCTGAATTTTCACATGTACGGAGTTTATTACAAGAGAACTTGCAAGTTAAGAGGCAGAGTTCCGATGTGAAAAAAACACGCCCTGTCAAATGAGACATGGCGTCCGTGCTCCCCTCTCACGGTATCAACTAAGAATACCAAAAACTAATACACCATAGAAGCAGATGACACGCTAAAATAATACAGCGAATAACGAGGAAATGTAGTTTGGTTCTTAATATTCAAGCAGTCACATACTTCAATAAGTACACACCTTGTAATAGGCGCCGTTTTCGCCGCATACCTCAACTGCTAGTTCATCCATTTTGTTCTTGTACAACAACGAGCGCGTTCACTTCTCGCGCAATCTTAGCACCGAGCCTTGCCGCCGCACAGCGTCTGCGCCATGTTGAAAAGAAGGATTTGAGACTTTCAGGCCGTAGATGGCAGCACTACGTGGTTCCCCCTTAGCGTTTTTTAGGGAATGTTTTGATTACATATTCTGGAAAGAGTAAAAAATGGAGAAGCCGAATTATTGTCGTAGTGAGCTATGGCAAAAATTGTATTGGTGAGATGCAATTTCTGACCACGGCTTCGACGGTCGTTTCGTGGTCTGAAACCAAGGGGGCATGTTTAGCCTTTCGTTTGTTGTCGGTTGTTGACCGCACACAGCCACTCTCCCAAAAACTTTATTGTTTGGGTATTTATGGCAAAGCTGATGAAAGAGGAAAATATTCTCAAAAAATGCACATGCTTTAAATATTTTACCATGCTGCAACTGAAGAAGTTTTTCTAAAGAAAAGGGGCCATCAGGGGGAACGTCGAGGATGTAGATCTCCGGCTATTATTAATCGGAGGCAGTTGCTAATTTATATTTATTTTCAATCTTACAAATTAGTTGAACATTTTTCTCTGATTCATTCTTCCAGGAAAACATTCATATGTACATACATTCCACAAAATTGTCATGACTAACAATGACTCCTTAATGTGCAATACAGAGAAAGACAATTCAATCTAGCTGTTCTGTTGATTAATGGTGGGATAAAAATTTTATTTAAACCAATGTTCAATAAGTTACTACAGAAATGGAACTTAAAGATATTCACAGCCAATTTCACAAAACACTTAACTTAAATACAACTACAAATACACACTGGTTTTTTCGTCGCACGAACTGGTATCATGGCAATTATGGCAAGAGGAAAGCTCTCGAGGGGGGAAGGGGGGGAATGCCAGAGTGCCAGCTTGAGGAGGTTTGGATAGTCTCCGACTTCGCACACAATTCTCTTCCGTGGTCTTCCGTAATTCACATAATTAGAATATCGTCGTCAGTCGAGCGTAAGCGTGTCTTACATTGCAGTTAAGGTTCAGAGGACTAGATTCGGTCAAATACGCGTAGGACAGCGTCTCGTGGCCATGGCGTGTTGTGACCACGTGGTCACAGGCCGAGCTGCTTGGCCGACTCCCGTATCCAGTCGCTGTAGTGTGCCACCCTGGTATACACGCCCGGCCTGTTCCTCTTGGCGCAGCCGTCCCCCCAGGACACGAGGCCCGTCAGCACCCAGCGACCTGTGAACCACAGTGCGAACGCGAAAATTGTTAGAAGTTTGACAAAAACGTAATGCCTGGGAACAGGCTACGTAGACGGTTATGGCATGGTTAGGTGGCTGGCGCAGCTGGCGGTACTCACCGTGCACCTCGCACGCCAGCGGCCCGCCCGAGTCCCCGCCGCAGGCATCCACCCCTCCGGAGAGCGGCCCCGCGCAGATCATGCCGTCCAGGATGGGCTGTCTGCGGCCGCCGAGGACGTCAGCGCCGCGACAGGTGTCCTGTAGGATGAGCCGGGCAGAGCCGGTCAGTGGAGCACAAC
The DNA here is from genome assembly GCA_038380765.1 of Odontothrips loti. NCBI lineage: Eukaryota > Metazoa > Arthropoda > Insecta > Thysanoptera > Thripidae > Odontothrips > Odontothrips loti. Next base: position 20,465,930 of record CM076245.1, read on the forward strand.
TTGAGACCCTCAGCGCAGGTTGTCCCTCGGGTTACCTACCTGAGTGAGCAGGGGCACGGCGGCCGCCCTGAGCACGGGCGACAGTGTGTCCACCGCGTCGTCGGCCTGGGCTCCCCAGCCCGTGACCGTGCACCAGGAGCCCTCGGGGGCGGCGCGCTTGGCCGCCAGGTCGGGTAGGCAGATGGGCTGGACGTGCGAGGAGAAGCGGAAGGCGCGGCCGCCCACGGGCGTCACCAGGATGAGCGCGATGTCGTTGCTGTACGGGCCTTCTGCGGGGACCAAGAGAGGGCTCAGGAAACACTGTGCGGCGCTGGCGGGCGCTAGCCCTGTGGGCCGAGGGGGTAACGACTCCTGAAAGTCTGTCGGATTACGGATTACCCGGATTACCCGGATTACTCGGATTACCTCGGATTACCTCGGATTACACCGGGTTACTTTGGATTACCTCGGATAAACATAGATGATTACCTCGGATTACCCTGGATTACGTCGGAATACCCGAATTACCCGACCGCTGTCTGTCGGAACCCTGAAGTTGTTACCCCCTCGGGCTCGCCACCAATATCCCACCTTTCCTGAACTCCGGGTGCAGAAGCACCCTCTCAGCACGGAAGGCCTGCTCGTGTGGGTCGGACGAGGACAGGTTGTGGTCGCCCAGGACGATGCGCAGCTGGTCGGCCGAGTTGAGCGCGGGCGCCTTGAGGCAGTGCGCGGCCGTGAGGACGAGGCGGGGCCCGATGAGCGCGCCCCCGCAGTGGTGCTGGAAGGAGCGCTGCTCCGCCCGGAACGCCTGGATCTCCACCTGGAAGAGAGGGGTCTGTCATTCGGCGTCACGGAAGGGGGATCGGGTCTATTCGGTTCCACTAGGGATCATGGCGGTCGATTGCCACAGATAATTAAAGTCGATTACCGTCGATCACCACTCACGATAAGTGACGATTACAGTCGGTCACCAGCTTTCCCAGGATTACCTGGATCCCTAAGTACACACGGTTGCGGGGTTTAGTTGTATGGCGAGAGCTGCCTCTGAAACTTGCCTGCCAGGGGTAGGCGCCGTAGGGGGGCTGAGTACCCCCCACGATGCGCGAGGCAGGCGAGCCCGGCCGGGTGGGCAGGTGGCTGACGGCGCGCGTGCCGCACTGGGCGCCCACCCGCTCCCCGACCACGGCCCCGGCCAGGGCCCCCTGCGGCCCCGGTCCCGGCACGCCGGGGAACTTGGGGAAGCCCCCCGAGCGCGCGCTGCGGGGGTGCGGCGCCGCGGCAGGGGTGGTGGGCGCCGCGGGGGGCGCCGCCAGCGCGGGGACGGCCAGGAGGAGGCCTCCGAGGCCGAGCGCGGTGGCCGCGAAGCGCAGTGTCAGCGGCGTCAGCATCGCGGCGCTGAGGAGCCGGGGTCGGGCGCCTCCACGGGCGCCTCGCGCTGGCGGGGCTGCGGCTGCTGGCGGTGGTGGGGGGCCGTGGCGTAGCGCTGAGCGGCCTGGAACAGAACACGTCGTTGCGTTAGAACGTCTTTGGGGCAGGTCAGTGTCAGAAGGTCGCTGGTAGGAAAAGAAAGCTGGGCGGGGCTGCGCGTTGATTCGAATCTGGGTGTTGTGTCACCGCTGTCATCCTAGTGCGTTCTCCTGCCGCTCCTGTCGCTCGTGCTCTGTTGGCTCCTACGCCCCATACTTGCACTGCGATGCACGGCAAACCTCGTTTTGGACTGACGGCGCAAGGCGCCTGCTGGGTAGGCAAATTGCGACGTCGGCACGCACGCGTGTCGTGCGGGCTGGCCTAGCTAACGCTCGCAGGCGCTCGACGTCGACCGTCCCGTTCACGGTTTACACTTCGAGTGAATTCGGACGTACTGAATGGACGACGCCGTAGTCGGGTCGCTGTGAGGCCCTTGTGCTTTTGTGAACTGTCGCTGCACACACGCTGCCAGAATGTGTGTTGATGCGGTGACCAATCAAGAGTGAATCTGAGTGAAAGTCTGCATGTCAGGGGCGTGGCGTGGCGGCGCGTGGCGTGTGGCACAGTAGTCGGGAGAAGAGAGATGAGAGGTGGGAGCGGAGGAGGGGGGGGGGAGCTTCCCGCGGTTCGGGCCGAGTGCTGAGGGCACTGTACTATACGGGGCACCGGGCTGGGTGCGCAGTGGTCCAAGGAGTGGGGTGGGGTGGGGTGGGGTGGGGTGGGGTGGGGTGGGGTGGCAGCCAGGGAGGAGGTCCAGGCTGTTACATTCCCGGTTGAAAGTAGCCGGGAAAATGGAAATAACGGTCGGTTAGGGGGAAAGGTAAAGGATGGGGTGTCGTCTCTTAATTCTTGTCTACGAATCCCGATATTTCGTAACGCGGTCCGCCGCTGATTTGCCGCCGTCTGTCGCAACGCACGAATTGAACGAACGGCTCCGGCCCGAACGTGTGTCGCCTCAACGCGCGGCTGATGCTGCCGATGCTGCCGCTTCCTGCAGATTAAGAACCGGAAATATCAGTCAGCTGGCCTCGCGCGCGTGCCTTTATATTGGTCACCGTATTTGGGGGAGGGGCGGGGAGGGGGGGGCGGCCCGCGCTAGTACTACTACACTACTACGGCCATTCACGACCGGTCGGCGGCGCGTCAGTAGTGAATGGGCCCTCAATGGGCCCCGCGTCGGGACTCTGCGGCGCTAGGCGGCTCCAGGCGGCGCCCGGCTCGCGGCCTAGGACCCTGCCTAGGGCCTTGGGCCTTGGTCCTGCTTTCGGCGCCCGCCGGGGACCGCCGGGGACCTTACGTCAGATGCAGTCATCGCGTTTCCCTTTCTCAGCCCAGCAGGTAGGCCACCGCCGGCAGTCGGGTTTGCTTTTCTCACGCCCGCCTTGCCCAACGACCCCGACAGCTCGGCCGAGAGAACGGAGGGTGGCCGCGGCCGCCGAAACCCGACGGCCGGCCCTGGCCGTCCCCGGCCGCACCCGGCTGCCCCCGGGGCCCCGTCCGGTCGGCGACAGCCCGTTGCATCACGGGACGTGTGTGTGTGTGTGTGTGTGTGTATGTGTGTGTGTGTGTGTGTGTGTGTGTGTGTTCAAACCGAAGCGAGGTCGCCGGAGAGACCGCCGTAAAACGCGGGGCGCCGGTGGAGCCGAGCCGGCGCTGCCCCCTGCTCACCCCCACAGCACAGGGGCACGCCGGCGGCCGCCCGGATCACTCTTAGAAATGCATGCTTGAATCAGGCATATTTTGATGCGTGCAGGATTTTCTAGCATCTGGAATACCGTATTGAGGCGTATGCCAGAATCAAGCATATTTCGATACGGATGCTTGATTCAAGAAAATCCCACATGAATAAAAATGTGCTTAAATCAAGCGTGCATATTTTTTTAGAGTGAGGCACTGCTGCAAATGATGTAACACCGGACGGGCCGAAGAGACCGGGCCGGGGGCAGGGCCGGGGGCAGGGCCGGGGGCAGGGCCGGGGGCAGGGCCGGGGGCAGGGCCGGGGGCAGGGCCGCGGGGGCTGGATCGGTGACGGCCGAGAGGTGGCTTATCGACACGGCGTTGTTTTGGCGGACTCGGAGCCGAAAGGAGGGAGAAATGGGGGAAACTGGCGTTGGCGGGTGAAGGACAGCGAGGCCACGTGTGCGGCGGCGCTCTCAACATGCGCGGTGAAGAGAGGGACGGCCGCCGGGAGGGCTGGGGGCCGGGCAGAGCTGGGCCGGGCAGAGCTGGGCCGGGCAGAGCTGGGCCGGGCAGAGCTGGACCGGGCAGAGCTGGGCCGGGCAGAGCTGGGCCGGGCAGAGCTGGGCCGGGCAGAGCTGGGCCGGGCAGAGCTGGGGGCCGGGCAGAGCTGGGCCGGGCAGAGCTGGGCCGGGCAGAGCTGGGCTGGGCTGGGCCTCGCACCCCCGCCGCGCGCCGCCTTTGACACCGATTGTGTAACTCGTCATGAGCGAACAAAAGCCTCCCGATGGGCTGAGCCCAGCTGAGCCGCTGCCGCTGCGCCTGCTTAGCGCTTGGTGGGCGCCACGGCCGCTGGCCCGGCCCCCTTTGGCACTGCGAGGGGCACCAGCGTAATGCACGCAGAGGGCTGGGCCGACAGCGGCACTCCCGTGTATCTCATAACACGTACAATGCTGTGGATTGTCTTCAAGTGAGCCGGCAAGTTCATCTAGGTTGCAGTGCAGGGCACCCTGCTTAGCCAGGCAGGCTCCCCGGCGACCTCAACGCACGAGCGAGGCGTCCTGTTCCCTCCCCGCCCCTCCCCTCGCGGCACCCTGCACCCGGACCGCTGATACTTGCCCCGGGCCGGCAGGGGCTGGGCAGTCGGAGGCTGCTGAGGTTGCGGGCACTGCCGGCCGCTACACAACAACACACTTTCACTCCCACGTGCGTGGGTCACTTATGGATGACACTGACACTGGCACGAGACCGCACACGCGACAACGCCACGACACGAGACACGCACCGCGCGCACACGCGCCGACCACACGAACTACGCTCACGAGACTGGCGGCGCGCCCGACCCGCACGCCGACTATATACGCGGCGGCCTGGGCCCCGTGCTGGGCCCGCCCCGCCCCTCCCCGCCCCCTCCCGCCTCACCCCTCACCGCTCGGTGGCACGCGGCGCCCCCACCCCCGAGCCGCCGCCCAGCTGCCGGCCGCCGCTCATCCCCCCGAGCCCAGCCGAGCCGAGCCCAGCCGCCAAGGACAGCCCAAGGCCACGGCCCACGTGGGTGCAGCTGGCTATGCTTCTGGCGCACGCGTGGGGGTGGCGGGGGTGAGAGAAAGCGTCTGCTCATCGCAGCAATCGCAGTGTCTGCCCCGGTTTGCCCCCATCGGCACTGGCACTGTCTCAACCCTTCCCAGTCAGAACTGTCCCTCCTGCAGCTCTCTGCATTTCCGATTCCGAATTCTAGGATCAAACAGACTTGGTGTTTTTTGGCAGTTCTTCTTGTTACAAGTATCGTGCGAAATTTTTACAGTCTCTGAGCCAAGTACCGTCCAAAACCCGTATTTAAGGCAAAACTTGTACCAAGCATCTTCGATTTGCCATACCACGCGAGCGCCACTGGTCAATGTTGTGGTCACTTCCTGGCCAATGCGAAGTCGACCCAAATCCGGCAAAGTTTATAAATCTGTTGCAACTTTGCACCCCTTAACAGGGAATGAAGGCGTGAAATTGGGCAGACATCCTTCATGGGTGCTTTATTAAAATACTAAAACAAGCCTCACTACCAATTTTCAGCGAAAAATTGACCGGTGTCAGTTGAGGAACGTTCCTTGTGAGTGGTGGACTGCAGAGCGCATCGCGCAGCGCCCGGGGTTTGTTGCGTTAGACGCCTTGCCTATCTCGCCCCGGCGGATTGCATCAGACGAGAAGCGGGCGGAGGGCGCACAGGACGGCGCAGGGGCAGAGTGGAGGTGTCGGCGGCCGCGTGGCAGCCCGCATCGCCCGGCCAATATGCTCCAGTTGCCGACGACAAGGTCCCGTCCCCCTGCCGCAGCATTGACCCAGCCCCGGGCCCCGGGCCTGGCAGGCAGGCGCTGAGCCCAGCTAGCCCAGCTAGCCCAGCCCGGTGCGGCGGCACGCACCGGTAAACGGCTCACCGAGTACCTTCTCCAATTCATTTTCTGCTTCTCCTCATGTCATTAGAGTCGAACGCTTTGTCAGCTCTGTGTGATCCACGCTCGCCAAAGAACGGCATTAGTGATTCTGTCCCGGCTCATGGCACCCGAGGCCGAGGGCGATCTTTGGCTGGATATGCGCGCCTTGATACGCGGCGAGGGCGGCCGCCGGCGGGCGCGGCTCGTTAAGGCTCCTCATGGCTGCGCACGGCGCACGGCGGCACGGCACGGGACATGACGGCCCCGCCCCGCCCCGCTCCGCACCCGCACGAATGTAAACAAAACCACGAGCCGCGCCGGTGACGCGTACACTGCCAGGAGTACCGGGGAAATGTCGACACTGTGTACGATGTTTTGAAAGCAAATGTGTTCTCCTCGAGCAAATCACAGTATTATGTGTTGTGCGTTGGTGATCTGCTCTGCCTTCCAGGCCCGCACTTGGCCGCCCCCTTTTCAGCAGGCCAGTGCGGAGCCGTCTCGGAGCACTGAGCGCCTGCCGGATAGGCAACTTGGACTCGACCATGCACGCGTGTCGTGCGGGCTGGCCTACCCAGCCACTGGCAGGCGCTAGCCAGCGGCGGAAGAAGAGCCTGCCAAGGCAAGGGGCCGTCGGAGGGAATCAAACCCAGCCGAACCCAGCAAGTCTGCAGTTGGAGCTTTCGTGCAAGATATTTATTTTGTGCAGAAAATCCTCTGCGAGCTTACGAAAAGCTTTTCTTTGACCGCCTACGCAGCATTCCTTTCCAATGCAAATCGTTTTCTTCGCATTGCCAAGAAACACTTTGCAATAATACAGCTTTGTAATGCATTGCCTTCATTTTCCTTCACGATGCGAAGCCCCGACCTTTGTAAGCTTTCAGCTGTGTTCCACCTGCACTGACATGGGAGGAGGACGGCTCTCTCGGGATCCCTGCACCCTCTGCGGTAAGGCGGTCTGGTTCCCCTATCCGTATCCCAGGACCCTCCACAGTGTCCGGTGGTGTACGCGGCCGCTGGTGTCATCCGGAACGCAGCGCAGGCCAGCGTCACGTAGCTTGTGCACGGCCTGTGATGCCTCTGGCGGGACACCAAACAGTAGCGGCAGCAGGCGGCGGCGGCGCGCGCCCAGGTACGCCGCGCACGCGCGAAAACTGTGCCACCATATCGGCTGTGTGGCGCTGTGCCCGCGGAGCCCGCTTGCCGCAGTGAAGGTAACGCCGCGTCGGCGGCCGCGGAAAACTTCGCAGTTGGCCCCGCTGGCTCGGATCCTGCCCCCCCCCCCCCCCCCTGTCTGCCGCTCTTCCCCGCGCAAAATGCATTTCTTTGTCAACTCATCCTCCGGGCTACATAGGGAGTGCAGAGGCTGGACCCCCCCCCCCCCCCCACCCACGCGCGGGGCGGGATGGTCTGACAGATGCGCGCCCGCCGGCTAAAGGGACCTTTCACTCTCCTCATCCCACCGCCTGCGAACTCTCACATCTCGTCCAAATGTTGCGTGTCTTGCATCGTCACACGTCCGCTGTTGTCGTCGGTCTGCTGCGGTGGCGGGGGGGGGGGTGACCCACGAGCAGTTCGAGGTTTCTCTAAACAAGGTTTGGTATGTTTTGCTAGCCATGATGAGTCACCGAGGCCATTGTCGGGGCGAAGAGGGGGCGGGGCGGGGGGGAGGGGGGGGGGGGGGGGGGTAGAGTGGGGCAGCAAGGAGTCGAGGTCAGGGGTCCATCGGGGTCTGGGTCGGGGGTAACCCCCAATGGCACCGCCGGCCGGGCTAAACCGGCTAAACCAGGAGCAAAGTACTTCTTCCTGGGAATCTGGGAATTAACACGGGGACGCCGCCCCGCCGCCCGGCGTCCTGCTTGCGCCCGCCGGCCAGTCGGGTCCCGCTGTTGCTGTCCCGGGGTCGCGGGCAGAGATTGATGTGATGTGAGCGTGCGGTGAGGCATTGACTGGCCTCGACTCGCCGCCCGGCTGCGCCTCTGCGCCCCGCCCGGCCCAGGGCGGCCCAGGGCCGTCGGAGTCCTGACACATATGGAACACGCCACCGCTGCAGCGACTTTCGCTGATGTGATGCCGAGGGGAGGAGGCTTCTGGCTTTTGTGTGATGGTCCACACACACACACACACACACACACACACACACACACACACATTCGGAGCCCCGTATTGCATAAAACCGTGTCATGTAATAATGTATTTTCTTCGAAATCGCGCGCCGTTGTTCTTGTCATCGCTAATTTATGCCGGAGCGGTGGCGTGATCTTGGTGCCGGGCACAGCACACCGCCACAGCCTGACCTGACACAGGCTGCCCCAGGCTGCCCCTGGCCGCCCCTGGCCGCCCCTGGCCGCCCCTGGCCGCCCCTGGCCGCCCCTGGCCGCCCCTGGCCGCCCCTGGCCGCCCCTGGCCGCCCCTGGCCGCCCCTGGCCGCCCCTGGCCGCCCCTGGCCGCCCCTGGCCGCCCCTGGCCGCCCCTGGCCGCCCCTGGCCGGGCTGGGCCGCCCTTCGTCCGGTTGGCCGGATATTGAAAAGACATGTCCGCGATCGGAGCGGGACGGAATTCGGCTCCGTCGCCCTCCCTCCCGTACCCGGAGGACCCGGGGGAACCGGAGCCGGAAACAAGTAGATTTGTAAAGCGGCAGCAAGCGCGCCACCCGTATGTTTGTGGTCGGGCTGGGCTTTAATCTTTATGCATCAGTCTGCCGCCGCCCGCTCCACTCCCCCGTGCCGGGCCGTGCCGGGCCGGGACAGGACACGGCCGAGACAAGGGAACAGGGCAGGGCAGAGATTGTTGTCGGGTGTTAAAACGCGGCGCGACGATTCCGTCGTTTACTCTCCGATCAGCCGCTGGAAACAGGTTGGCCAAATCCTGATCACATCGTGGAGGCCGGAGGCGGCGAGCCCCGCCGGCCCCACCCCACCCCGCCCCACCCCGCCCCGCCCCGCCCCACCGCGCCGCGCCGCGCCCCGACAGTACTCGGCTCCGGCCTGGACCGTGATGCGGGATGATGTGAGTCATGCGCTACAGATGCACAAAGGACCACGGCCGTTATGCCTCGCTATTGAGGGACGGTATGGCAACAACTTTCGCTCCCCCTTCCTTCCCCCACCCTTTGGCGTCCCCCGTGAAGTTGAGGTAACAAGCAGAAACACGGCGCGGTCTCAGAATCATCACCGCGGCCGCCACCGCCTCTCCTCGTCACACGGACTCGGATTGGACATCATCCGGGCGCCGGGCGCGCGCCTGCAGCGTAGGCCACCCACCAGACCAGCCGACAGTACGTGACTGTGTGCGTGCGTGCGTGCGTGTGGCTGCGTGCGCGTGTCACTCCGTTGTACTCCGTAATACATGGACGTCTGGGACCGAGCACATGCTGCTTGAGTTGCATGTTGACACTACTGGCAAAATAATACACCGTTAAGAGCGACTAGGGGGGCCTCATACAGGCGAAATTGAGGATAGGAACCCATGTCCGGAAACGCACGGTTGAGGCGGGACAGCATTGTGGATGTCGAGAGGGGCTGACGCTGACGCCGGGAGGTAGGCAACCCATCGGTCTCCATGCCATCCCTCCTCCCCCTCCGCCCACAGGCCTCTGCTGTGCGTGCCAAGCGTGCGACTGTGATAGATTTTTAATGTGTCTCGCGAGTGTCTGGCGACAGTCCGAGTTGGAGGTAGTAAGTGTCAAGAAGTGATTTAAGCGTGCTTAATTTAAATTATACGAACATCTGCTGGTCCGGCGTCAGCCCTGGTGCTGCTCTGCTTGAACCTCATTCATGAAATTCCCCCAACCACCCCCAAACCACCATTTTTGCAGACAATTTGTTATTTTCGTATCATTGTCGACTACATGACGATATCGGCGGGGCCGAGAGGCCACTCCCACCACTCCTCTCCTGGCAGAGAAGACGGGCAGGGCAGGACGCCGAGCCCGCGCGCTGTCCTGTCTGCTACTTGAATTTCAATCCGCATCGTGAGCTACGCACCACGGTGTCCGCAGGCCGCTGGCCGGGCTCGGACCGGCTTGTGCTTGTGGTGCGTGAACTCTTGCCTCTGCACGTGCCTATGCCACATGGCTGTGTACCGTCCCATCCCAACATGGACCCAACCCGCGCCGTGGCGTGGCGTCACGTCGCGCACAGACAGAACGCTGGCGGCTTCAAGTTCCAGCGGGCTTTGGGCGTGTGTATACCGAGGGGTCCCTCACTCGTGATGTAGTCATGCCATGATTTGAAATCAAAAAATTTCGCTCTTTTACTTTCTGATGTTTTTCTCATTTGTGTTTGTTTCTTTATATATTTTTATGTTTGAAAATAAAATCTGATTTTTTTCCGATTTTTTTTAAAGGCTGCCATTCACCGCAACCAAGTGTTTCCTCCACTCTCCAATGGAACACTCTGCCGCTGCCGCCGCCGCTGCCGGCGTTTTCGCGCCATACTCGCCGGGATCAGCGCACGCAGCTCGCTCTTATCGTGGGCTGTACTTCCCCTTCCATCTAGCACCGGCGAGCAGCGGCCCGGCCCGGCCCAGCGCGCCGTGGAGGGCGCCCTAGACGACACAAGTCCAGTCAGCCGAGCCCGAGCCGTCAGCTGGCCGTGGCCGCCAGCGTGCAGAAGGTCGGGCTGTGGTTGTATCGCCGCTGCTGGTCACTCGCGTCAACAACGTCAACCGGCACGGCTCTTCACCGCCACGCACATCTTCGCCGGTCCCCGAGCCTGAGCCTGACGGCTGCGTAGCACTGCGTAGCGGCAGCGGCAGCGCGAGAGGTGGAAGCCAAGTGTCCGGGTCCGGTAGTCCGGTCCGGTGCGCAGCTAGTAGTGGTAGTCGCTGTCGTAAGTTTTCAACCGTTTCCAGTCCAGCCACCGCAAGTGATGGGTTTGGCGTCGTCCTTGACACCGGCGGCATCGGTGACGGCGGCGGCCGCGTCGGTGGCTGTTGGGGTGGGCGTTGGCGCCCGTCTCCTGCGGGTAAGTCGAGCCGGTGGCCCGCGGCACCTCAGGCCGAGCTTCAGAGGCAAATCGGGCTTCCGTTTTGGTGTTGCGTGACAAACTTGCTCATGTATTTATTTATTTATTTGCGGCATCGCCGCCGGTCCGGCAGAGGCGTGCTCGCTGGACGCCCAGCGCGACCCGCGCCGTCGTGGTGACGGGCTGCGACCGCGGCCTCGGCTACTCGCTGGCCGTGCACTACCGCTCCTTGGGCCTGACGGTGTTCGCGGGCGTGCTGGACGCCGCCTCCGCGGGAGCGCGCAGCCTCGGCGACCTGGGTGTGCGCGTGCTGCCCCTGGACGTGACGGACAGCGCGAGCGTGCTGGGTGCCGTGGCCGCGGTCAAGCAGGCCCTGCGAGACGACCCGCGACTCGGTGAGTAGCGGAGGGAAGTCCACTTAACGAGGTGCGGCGCTGCGCGCGGTATTTCTGACAGGTGTGTCGTGTCGCGTCGTGTCCCAGGCGTGGCCGCGCTCGTCAACAACGCGGGCGTGCTCGTGTTCGGCGAGTTCGGCTGGCAGACGGAGCGGCAAGTGTCCCTTCAGCTCGACGTCAACCTGGCGGGCACCATGCGCGTCTCCAGGGCCTTCCTACCGCTGCTGCGGGAGCAGGATGACGACGGGAACCGGGGGCGACTGGTAAGGGAAACAAAACGACTCGAATCTAGTACTGGGGTAGAGGACTAGTGATGGCCCTCCCAAGAGACCCTCTGGACCAGTGACAGCCACCACTAGCTCTCGCTACCTGGCAGCCCTAGATACGTCTAAATCGATTAGTTCAGTGGAGGAGGAAGGTACAAACTCAGTCAGAAACTACGAATCATTTTTGAAACTTGGTTGAAGCAGGGGAGATTTAAAAGGGCCATCACTGGTCCCATTTACCCTAGCCAGCCCTAAGGAAAGCCATGCTAGGCGCAGGCTCACGGCTTGACTCCGGACTGCGTGTAGGTGGTGGTGACGTCGCACTGCGCCCTGGCCGCGCTGCCGGCGCTGTCCGTGTACGCGGCCACCAAGGCGGGCCTGCAGGCGTGGGCCGACGCCCTGCGCGTGGAGCAGGCCCAGTACGGCGTCCCCGTGGTGCAGGTGGTGCCGGGCTCTTTCACCCACCTCAGCGGCATCCTGGCGGCGCACGAGGACCACGCCCGCGAGATGGCGGAGGCCATGACAGACGAGGACCGCCTCTTTTACGGCGACTACCCGCGCCGCTTCCACGCTTACCTGGGCCAAGTGTCGGCCATGGGCAGGCAGGCCAGTGAGAGGCCCACCAAGCTGCCGGACGACGAGCTGCACGCCGTGTTTGTGGACGCCCTGCTGTCGAAGAGCCCGCTGCCCCGCTATGTGCACGAGCCCTGGCGTTACACGCTGTACCACAGCCTCATCCGAATGGCCCCCGCCCACCTCAAGGACTGGCTCGTCGTCAAGTTCGCCAGCTTGCCCGCCTTCCGCGATAAGTAAAGGACCACGTGCTGTAATGTGGCTGACTTTTCCAGTGTTACACCAAAGTGAATTTAAAAGAGGCCGTGAAAAAATGCCAGGATATGAAAGAGGTAGGTGCAAGTATGAGACAGGTTTTTATACTGCATAGAGTTGTGGTACTTTTATTCATTAAATAATGAGAAAGCAAAAGTCATAGTCTAGTTCTGTTTTTGATTGCAACTTTTAGACCAAGTTGAAATTATGCAACTTTTCACAACAAGACAACCCACAACAATGTAAATACAAGTCATGAGAACCACAGATGATACCTAGGGCAGAGCTCCATGTGTCCGACATCTGAATACAATTACAATTAAAAGCTGCTGCCAATTAACAGAATAACAATACATTAACTGAAGACAATGATATAATATGGTTAAATAATTTTAAAACCCATAATGTGTAAAAAAAATTATGTCACACTGTTAATGTCTGTCAGCCATTGAAATAGTAATGTCTCTCTTTAATGAAATAATAGTAATAAAAAAAATCTAGGGCTAACAGTGTGATAAAACAATCCATTTGTAAAGCAAAACCAAAAACAAATTATGATAACAACTTTACAAAAATTTACATTGTAAACATTTATCTGCAGAGACACAACTTCATTCTACTCTCAAACCTCCAATTAATTAACAGTGGAGAACAAGGTACAACACGCTGGACGAATTAGTTTACTAAACATGAATGTGCCTCCCTGAAGCGAAAGGTGCAGATGAGCATTTACATCACATTTACATCTAACATGCCCATAATCTTAACCAAGAAAACAAGAAGCCAACTAAACTTTTCAATAACAGTAAATTGAAGGGTACAGGTACAAAGCAAAGGTGTCAGTATTTGACCACTTTAATGTTGAAGCTGAAGTAAGCTTAATCTTCCAATGCAAAAAACTGTTCTCGCAGAAAACCAAAAGATCACATAATAAACCAGTACCGGTAATAAAGAGATAGACTGAGCCCATACTGATAGTTCCAGTTCAGTTATATTAATGTTTCTAACTTCTCTTCATTCCGACAGACTGTTTTTTTATCATACTTACAAAGTACAAATTGATCACATCAGTCTTCACAAAAATTCATCCCTTAAGTGGAATGAAGTTGAAATAATCATATTGATAAAGAAGACACATGTTTCAAAACCATTGAATCAACAAGTATATAAATATATGCAGTAACTAAGGCTCTTAAATATCTGCCCAATAGTTAGGTGACTAGTGTTCAGTCAACACTCTGAACATGTATATTAGGGTTATGCATTGGATCAAGATTCGGATCATTTTCGGTAGCTATTCTGCCGGCCCAAGAACAGAATAAAATAAGTGCAATTACGGCAAATAGAATTATTCCTCCTAACATCCAACGCCTCTGGGAATAGCGATTTCCTCCTCTTCCAGCTTGATGCCTGAACAAGATAATTCACATGAAAAAAACAAATACTACATTGGCATTCATATATAAAAACATATACTCCATCACAATAATACTTACTTCCACCATCGTTTGAACAAGTCTGCTGCAGAACGACGTTTGTATTTATTTTCATCATGGTCAAATAAGGTATCCCTTGAATCGTCAAGCGCCTCAAATACTCGTCTTGGAGCTTGCCCTAACACAAAATTTTACATACACTATTAATATATGAATTTCAATTTAGTGTAGTTGTTATTGTCAAACATGCAAATTTACCAGAAACAGGATAGCTATATGATGAAATTGGATCTTCCACATCCACAACTGAGTGTGGTGATGGAGCACGGTCAGAAGATCTAGAGCTGCTGATGACATTATTAGAAGACACATTGTTTGAGTGATTAGTTTGAGGAATCTGTCCTACTGATGTGCCACCCACATCTGTAACCAGCTTCCTGCCTTCTGAGGGAGGTTTTATTTCTCGGTCTTCACTCAGCTGGGTGGTTAGAAAAGAAACAAGTTTTGAAAAATCACAGAGACCTTCAGTTACGAGCAAAAACTTAGTGCACCAATACCTACCAATGGCAACCCAAGTCCAGCTCGAGCCCAATTGACACCTGCTAGCTTTTCCCTTAAAACATCAGCAACTGGTGAAACCAAATTTGAAGCAGGGAACAGGAGCCCTGTGCAGTTGGAATATGGGCATGTGTATCCAGCAGGGGCCGTCGTAGCAGGTAAGCGTCTTGCATGAGCATCCATGCATGCCCAGTGAAAGACATCTGTCAGGAATCAGAAAACAGCAATGAATATGAAATCAGATGAAAATAGAATCATTTTAACAAATTCTGTGACAGGTGGGCTGGAACTTACGGTAGCAAACAAGTCGCACACAATCTTCTGAAGCTAATTCCTTCGCACATAATGCACAGCTTGGGTTGTAATCACTGTCTTGAAGCCATTGTAAGTAGGACTGTACCACACACTGAAAAGAATAGCAATATTGACAATGACAGGTGGAAAACAAAAATATAGTTTCAGAGGCTCTCAGAGACTGACATAACCCTTAATTTACAAAGTAGGGCCTGAGTTTCTCCTCACCTTGGAATGGTTTGTAACCATACAGTATTCACAAACGTTGACACGATGCTCGAAGCAAAACTGATTCGTCACACGCTTTTTCGGGCACTTACATAGCCCCATTTTGGACTGCTTGCGTTATCAACACGGATCAGACGAAACCACAAACCACCCACTGACTTGAAGTCAACAGTACAGAAAACCACACAAGAAAACTTAAGGAAGGGATAGTGATGCGGGGATCAGGACAGACAGAAGAGCGGGTGGAAAATTAAGAAGTCGTGACGCATTAGTTTAAGAAACACTTGCGAGCTCAGATATAATAACAAACAAGATACCGGGTACGCAACATATTCGCCACGTTAGTGACAACACTTGACACTTGACGTCTCGTCGGCCGTGACGTCACAGCGCGGGAGGGAGTGCCCAAAATTTAACGTGACCTACTCGCCTGAATCACTACATCTATTAAATCTTAGTCAGATGTTAGCAGTAGCATTCCAATCGAATTGGCACCGTAAATTAAGACTCTTTGTAATGAGCGATTGCGAGTCTTTCTTAAGCTCTTAAGTGATCTGGTAAAAGACACAATTTTTCATAGATAGCCGCGCATGGGGTGTACTGGGTGTACCGCAAATGCCGCAAATCGCCATTCAATTCGTCATGACGGCCAGCAGACAGTAGCAGACGAAACCGGGCTGGACTATTGTTTTGCCTGTTTTGGAATCTTGTAATTGTACTTATATTCTGTTTTCTTGTGGCCAAAAACGAATTCTTTCAGAGAACAGAATAAAACTCGTTAAAGTTTAATTTCAATTATGTCAGAAGACGAAGTGACCACTTTCATCTAACATATCTCACATAGAGATAAAAAGATTTGTGCTGTTTAGAGTTCCTACAAGTGATTGCCGTAAGTCACCAAAAAGATGGGAGGGTCTTCGCAGCCTGACTGTATACTTTGCCGTGCACTTGGAGGATTCTATGGAGTAGGCGCTGGAATTTACTTGGTCATGCATGCACCTCCACAGGGAATGAAGCGTTATGGCATTCTCACTGCTGCATCAGGTAGATATATGTTGTGCCTCTTGAAATGTCATTGTGTACATGCTACATTGTGTGCAAATGTACAGTAGAAGCTTTTCTTGCCTAAACAATTGTGTGTATTCTGGATACTTGTTTCAGCCTTGGGTGCTCTTGGCCTGACCCGAGCTTTTGATCTGCCTCCTTTCGGTGGCATGTTCCGGGCTTCTAAGTCAGAAGGTGAAGGTGAAGGTGAAGACTAGTGTCCCAATTTCTAAAAGTCAACAACTTGTGTTAGGTGATCACAAAATTATAAGCACTTACGAGTTTTTCTCTCAGTAAAGATGAAAGTGTGTAAACGGGTAAAAAACATTCTTGTATGTTAGGCAAGTCCAGTAATTTTTAATTAATAAATAATTTTTGTATCTCTTGTTAATTTTGAAGTTAAGTGAATTGAAGCTTAAGGATTTTCCTGATTTTGCCATGGGATCACACACCAAATACACTGCCACAAAATATGAGAAAACAGAAAACGTGACCTTGAGATAAAAGGTGCAAAATTCAAAAACATAAATTAAGACAGATAATAAATACAGGTATAATTGAGGGCTCGCAATTTATGACTACAATATCATTGTAGAAGTATGTAGCCAACAGAATTTAATAAAGAATTTTAGGAATACATGACTACTGTTGGAATTAGCGTCCAACTTGGCCCAATTTTGTATCAGTCTTGGGGTCAGCAGTAATTGATTGAACAGCTACAATTGATTCATTTATCCGAGTCTGGAGATCTCTCAAGTCGTGTATATAGAGAAGTCGAAGAATTTTAGCAGCTTGATTCAGCACATAGTCACCCAAATCAAAACCTAAGTCAGCTTCTTGAAATGGAAATGGTTGACCCTGACAGAAAATACCTTGCATTAATCGAGGCCATACATCGTACTTAAGACTTGGAATTCAAACCAATACTCTTACCTTCACAATAATATTATTTGGCTTGTCTAAAGCTTCTTGACTTAATCTCTCCCTAACGACTTTACTGACCGCCTTCAATGTAATGAGATGATCTGGATGAGGCGTCACATCCAGGATTTGAGCCAAAGCCAAAATACCTTTCTTGAAATCTGGGGATTCAACTGGAATACAAATGTAATTTTTGGTTGAATTATATTGTGAGCAATAGTGCAACATAAGCATATGGTACTCACAGTCCATATTGTCCAGTGGATTTGATGATTCTACTTTAGGCACATTAACCACAATTTTGCTGACATTTTCTGCAGTCTGCCCTTTGTATTTGTCAGCTAGAAGAGGTGAAAAGAATAAAATATAACGTTTAAAAGGCTCCCTTGCTTCCATATTAAAAATAAAGGAATGAAACCCAGAAATCCTTACCGTCATCTGCATATTCCAGACTCACAGCGTATCCAATGAGCCATTCAAGTTTCTCTGCCATAGAACCATCAGCAATAGGACTGGCTAAATCTTTGCAATATTTTTCAAAGCTAGCATTCCACTCAGGTCCAGTTGCCTGTAATGGAGCTCGATCTTCAATCTTGTAGCGTCTGATCTTCTGATTTTCTAGCCACAAGACGAGATTCCTAATTTCCCTTTCATCTGAAACACACCCAAAACAAATAAATGCAACTGCACCTCAAGCCCAGATTATTAAAGAGAAAATATTCCTGAGTTCTGATGGAGGTGACATATCAGAAACTTCTTGGGTTAGGTTGCACACAGAAATGTACCAGGTACAAAACGAAATTACTCGTAAAATGACCAGGAAAAGTGCATGTAGCACTATTGAAGTGAAACTGTACATTTTGTAGACAACTACAATCCAACTACGTCCTGATAGGTTAACCGGTTCCTTTGTACGTTTGATACAGACGTCTCAGTTGTCTAGCATTTGAGGACATGCGATTTACCATTTATATTGACTGATTCTGGTGCATGATGATCCAAAGCTGCCAGCTTCCTCTTAAACATCTCCAATATAATTGGTAAATTAGTGTTTAATCGGCAGCACACGGTAAGCGAGACACACAATAAGTTATTTTTCGACACTGGCAGTGGCACGGGGGAGGGCGGGACAGACGGCATTTGTGGCTGGATTCTGAACTAAACGAGAAAATCCCCACGGGACGTCTGAATCTCCTTTCCTTTTATTTTTTTGTAAGAACGGCATAAAATTTTTGTAAAGCAAGCCCTTTTTTTTTTCTACCGCGGTTACCATAGGAGCAACTCGCATGAACGCATGGACCGATTTGTGATGCACCAGGGAAGCAGACCCGGGGAAGCACCACGTCAATCACACACCACCGTACTCACGGGAGGTCAGAAATGGAGATGAGCCAGGAAAAAACTGACTACACCTAGAGATTGAATTGTTATCAGCTCTCAGCCTCGTCTCCATCGCTGCTCATGGATTGGATTGAAAGGCCCGGGAAAACGTAAGCCCATGCCTGGGCGGTGCAAGCACCCACCCTCCTGTGTGCAAACTGCCAGGCAGCCGGGCAGCCCACCTCACAGTCAGAGTGAATGGGTGGCCTACCTCACAGGCCGAGACACGATCGGTCGGACTCCCGTTTGGATCAATGGTCTCTGTGAACCCCATAGAAACTTTGCTTTGATCTCATTAAGTATTTGCACCAAAGCGGCTCTAATGTCGAAGACTTAGTTAAGACTCGGATCGTGCGCCCCGAGACGTAATCAAGCATTGTGTTGGAGTCAACAGGATCGTATGCGAGGGACAGTTTTGGATTCAAGTCGGGAATGAAATAGGCCAGTTATGGAGTTGTATGGATAGCGTTTATTGTACAAATCGAGAGGAACGTAAGGGCGGTGAAATTGTGGTTTGATGGGCACAGGGCGCGCGCCAGGCTCCCACTTGGACCACGAGGCAGCCTCACGCCTCACATGGTGAGGGGCGGGCAGAGCGGCAGGGCGGGCCCGTGGGGCGAGTGGGTGTCCCCGGAACGCACGCAGTCATCGGAGAACAGCAAGCACTGCTTGCTCCCCGACGAGTGCACGTCACAGCGCGGCGCCACTGTGTGGCTGTGCGGCCTTACCAATGCTTGAGCAGGGCGGGGGCAGCGGCGTAGCCAGCGGCGTAGCCGTAGGAGTGAACGGCGGGGGCAGCGGCGTAGCCGTAGGAGTGCACGGCGGGGGCAGCGGCGGCGTAGCCGTAAGAGTGGACGGCGGGGGCGGCGGCGGCGTAGCCGTAGGAGTGGACGGCGGGGGCGGCGGCGTAGGTGGTCAGGGCGGGGGCGGCGACCACGGGGGCGGCAGCGGCGTAGGTGTGGACGGCGGGGGTGGCAATGACGGGGGCGGTCTTAGCCACAACCTGGGGAGTGCGGACCTCGACCTCGCTGACGTAGGGGGTCTGGACGGGGACGTCGACGGCGACCTTCTGGACGTGGAGCTCGGGCTGGACCTGGGTCACCTGGGGGGTGATGGTCTGGACGGCGCGGCTGGGGGCCAGCACGCGCTGCTGCAGCACGGAGTGGAGGGGGGTGGCCAGGGCGCCGAGGTCGGGCTTGACGATGGAGGAGCTGTAGCCGGTGACCACAGGCTGGGGGGCGTAGTGCACCTGCTTGCTGAGGGCGGCGGCCTGGGCGTAGCCCACGGAGGTGCGGGTCTCCACAACGGTGGGGGACTCGACGGCGACGGAGGTGGCCACAGCGGGGGCAGCGGCGTAGGTGTGGACTGCGGGGGCGGCAGCGGCGTAGGTGTGGACGGCGGGGGCAGCGTAGGTGTGGACAGCGGGGGCGGCGTAGGCGGTGACCGCGGGGGACACCAGGCCGAGGCCGGAGGGAGCAGCAGAGGCAGCGGCGACGGCCGCGAACAACACCACCTGTAAGGGCAGGGACAGGGACAGGTCAGGAACTCTGTAGTCTAGGCGATGCGATGCGGTTTGCTGTGATCAAGTCCGGTAATGTAAGATCGCGGAGGTTTCTAGCGCCGGCGTATACTATGGGGGTGGTTCTCTAATGGAGAAGGCACACACAACTTGTGGCCTGCTCTGTTTCACTCGGGATCGCACACGGGACCTGTCTTCACGAACTACTTCCAGGCCCACCCCAGGCCCAGGCCAGGCCCACGGAGACGCTGCTGCTCCTCTCCCGAGTCGAACTCACCAGCTTGTACATGATTGTGGTCTGTGTTGTCCTCGGTGTGGGAACAGAAGGAAATGTGCAGGCGTCGAGGCCGCGCTTCGTTTTATATGACGAGGCGGTCCGAGAAGCGCCTAGCCGGCGAGAGGCGGGGCCCGCCAAAAAGAAGGGAAAAACAAACAAGATTCCTTCTCCCCTTCCCGCCCGCAGCCCGCCCGCCACGCCCCGCCACGCCCCGCTCAGGCACGCCGCTACGCCGCTGGCTACTCGCTGAACGCCGTGTGCCTGCGCGGCCTGTGCCCTGCTCTGGCCGCGGGCTGGCCTCGTCACAACCCGAGGGGTACACCAGTCCTGGGACTGTAATACCAAATGACTGGATGTGACAGGAGAGTGCCTGCCGAGGGGGCAACCACTCGTTTAAACTATGTACACAGATTTCAGGATTTCGTCGGACTACACCCCGTGGTTATCGTTAATTTGAGAATTTTATTGCTTTTCTGACTATTTCAGCCTTTGTGCGTGCTATTTTTCGGCATGAAGTCCAAGTCCAACTTTAAATTAGCATTTTATTTTTCAATGTGTTTTTAAAAATTTCTAGAATTTTGTACACATGATTACGCGAATGATTCGCCCCTCGGTGCCTGCAGAAAGAAACTATGGTCGGTGGTGAGTATTGAGGCACATTAGCCGTACCGGCTAAGTGGGGGAAGAGGGGAGGGGGCGTGATTCTGTTAAGAGACTAGGGAGATGTACTAGCAGCTTCAAGGGTTCAAAGCTTCTCTTTTCCTCCCTCTGACTCCGGGAAGTGTGGACAATCACTCATTGCCGGGAGAGTACAGCGGCTTCGGCCGTGTACGAACACCTTCCCGTCAGTCCGCGGGGGAGTGGTGTCGGAAGGCCACAGCACAGACCAACCCAACCGGCCAGTTGAAAGGGGTTGGTCCCGGAAATCTGTTCGGCGGAAGGGGCGTGTTATCCGTTGCGAGAAGCCCGCCTACCAAGGGGTCGGTGTGCGCAATTGTCTCTGTGGCGGTTCATTCAGCAGGATGGTTCCGGAAGACGGAAGTCTAGGATGAGATAGGACCCACCCATTTTGCCATGTATTTTTCTGATCTGAGGAGAGCGTTTTAAAGTACATTTCCTGAGTGTTCAACGCAGAAAAGCAATGGGTTTTTTTTTTTCATCTCTCCGATATATTTCGGAAACGTCCTGGAAAGATAGGAAGTGACTGTCCCACCGGCCGCGTGGACGGGAGGTAGAGATAGGACGGGACGCACTCGATACTCGATGGGTGACGTCTCGGAGGTTAACTGCTTTCCCGTAACGGGACCCACGCAGCCTAGCCTCGACCTCGAACCTGAATCCCAATCCGCAGTAAGGCCGCGGACGTTGCGGGGACCTCGGGGACCTGGCCTCCCCCAACCCCAAGCCCAGCCCTCTCGGTGGTGAGCGAAGCGAGGCGATGACACCGGCTAGGCTCCTAGACCTAGACTCCCTGACCCACTAACGGACAAACTGTATTCGGTCGGATAAGGGGGGGGGGGGTGCTGCCCGGGCTAGGATCGAGTCTAGGATAGCAGAAGCGTCGAGTGACGTTTAGGAAGGGCAGCGCGGAATATGGTCGTTAATGTGGTCCACCCGGCTCCACCGGAACGGTTTCTTTATAGGGGTATCCGCAGAATTGTGTGTGTGTGTGTGTGTGTGTGTGTGTGTGAGTGTGGCAAAAAGGTCGATGTGTGAGCAAAGGGCAGAGAAAATGGGGGTTTGCTCCCGCAACGATTTTTTCTTCTTGTTTCAGCTGACTCAACGAAATGTTAGTTTTTCAACTCAATATATTGCTTGCCCCGAAATTAACGAACAAATTACTTCGGCCAACTCATCATTTTTCTGCGTGGCTTATATGCGGCTTATATGGTCTGCGCCGGGGACGAGTCTGCAGTTCTTGCAGTGCTGTGAGGGGATAAGGCCTGAGGCTGAGGCGGCTGACTGCTGAGGCATCTCGTAGGTTGCGGAGGCGTGGACCTGCGCCTTTCCGTCGCATAGTCTGCCGCGGTGTTGCCGGGCTGGCCAACACTTCGGAGGTGTTACACCCGGCGTTACCATTTGCCGCAAAGTGACACCACCAGAGGTGGTCCCTCCGTCCGCGTTTCGAGTGGGGTCCGAATGGACGGAGCTTGATTTTGCCTTCTGTCTGTCTGCTCCTCTGGCGGTCTATCCGTGGTACGTCTCAGAACGAACGTAGAGAAGGGGCAGAGCTAGGGGAGGGAGAGGGCACTAATTGGGGAACCAAGAATAATGTCTTAACTACATATCGGGAGGGACGAGAGAGAGAGAGAGAGAGAGAGAGAGAGAGAGAGAGAGAGAGAGAGAGAGAGAGAGAGAGAGAGAGAGGGGGGGCAAAATCGACTAGAACAGGATGGATAATTAGGCTTACATCATCCTCGTGAAGTGTGCGCGTGTGTGTTTGCGCGTGTGCGTGTGCAGTGTCAAAATTATCCTGCCTGGAAAGGTATGCCGAACAAAGCAGACGACGGGGCATATGAATCCGCATTCTATTACTAAGTTGTGCAGTGTGGAGCGTGCGTTGTCCTTTTTATCGCCTCTTCCTTCTCACTGTACACTGGAAAAACAAGGACATCATTCTCTCTTTTAAGATAAATGAGATTGGCAATCTGGGTGTAGATGGATATCAGGGTGGCGCCAAACGCCAACCTCGCACCCAGCTCTTCGCTGCTCTGCGAAAAATACATGTATCACTCCAATAATCTATTCCTGGGCGGGCCAATTACCATTTCCCCAATCAAGGAGTTGGGCCCGACTGGTTCAGCCATTCTCGTGGATCGCGCTTGGGTGGGTGGGAGGGGACCCCAGAGGGGACTGGAGGAGGGATTTGGGGAGGGAGGGGGGGGGGAACGGCCTTGCCACACCCAAAGGAACCGGTACTGACCAACACAATAAGACCAATACTGCCGAGGCATTGATGACGCTGTGGTCGGGACCCCAGGACCCGGAGGGGGGTGGGGGGCACCAGCCTGAGCTTTGGCCTCCCGCCCTCCGCCCTCCACCCACCGCCACCGATGGTGTCCGCAGCATTCCAGCGCCTTTGTAACCGACGCCACCGAAAGTGACGAGCACGGTTAGCACGGCCGTGTGCGGACCGGTGCGGGCTGGGCTGACGGCAGACCGCTGCAGGGGCACGACCGAAGGACATGACGGAAGGCGTGCGAGCAAATTTCCTTTGCGTGTTTCGGAAAATCACCCAACGCCTCGCCAGTCTCTCGCCGCTGCACCGTCAATAAAACATCATCCGTACTTTTTTTTCTGGGAGGTTTCTGCTAAATTTTTATCTTCATGCCCGGGTGATCTCATTTTCTAAGACTTTATGACCACGCTTTCCAGAATTTCGTACACACTCGGTTCTTGACCTGTCCTCGGGGCTCCTTTTACAACGACATTTATTGACAGGCAGCTAATAGGCGGGCGGGATCCTGACGTCATTGTGCGATACCGCCAGACGACAAACGCTCCAGCATTTTTTTTTTTTTTTTTGGGGGGGGGGGGGGGGGTTAAAACATTTAATGCCTTGATGGGGAAAATCGGCCTTTGAATAACGTTTTGAGATCTTCAGTTTTGGGTTTAAAAAAAATCGTAGAGTACAGCCACTTCAATATTCTTCATATTGATTTGAATTTTCAAAAAGTCCTAGCCGTCATAGCGAGGTAGGATCGAAAAATTCCGTCGATAATTTTCCCAAATCAGAAATTCTGTGCGTCCAAATGACTTGGATTCTGTGTATACTTTCCAGCCCCAGGTCGGAGCCGCTGTTTGCAGCCTGTTGGGCGCGCGCTTGGCTTGGCTTGGCTTGGCTTGGCTTGGCTTCGCTGTGGACTACTAGGCCCGGCATGGCGTATGGCGCTGTGCGGTGCGGTGCCCCCGACCTCGACCTCTGGTACGGTCAGCGAAAAGCAAAAGGACCAAGACGAATCTTGCGCGCCGGAACCGGTTGGCTTTCGCACGCCGGGATCGTCTAGTTTACATCAGTGCTGCCGTGCCCCCTCCTGACCCCGCGCCCCACCTCTGTTTGAAATGAGTGTCCGTGCCTTAGGGGCGCCTAGCTATACTACTCTAGGTGACGTCACCGTTCTTAGAAGAAGCGGATTGCCGCTAGCTCCACCAGGGAGCGCGAGCGCCTGTCATTCGCAGGGTAGACTAGCCTGCCCTGCACCGGAGTGCCGCGGGCTTGCCTACCCGGCAGGCGCTTCGAGTCGACTGAGCCTTCGGTACTGTCCACAAACCACGCGTGACCACTGAAATTTATTTGATGCCTTGAGAAGCCTTCGAGGGGGAAGCGGGCCGGGATCCGTCTGTAGGAGTCGAACCCACCGGGATTGGAATCGGAAGGACTTAGGCCCGTGCCAACGACAGTTTTGCTCCCTGCACCGCCCCGCTGCAAAGGGCTGCACTAGACCACATCCAAAAAATATTTTTACGTGTTTGTGGACGTTGCGTTCCCTCACCACCGCACACACTGTGCGACACACTACACTCCTCTACTATAGAATTTGGCGCGCGATACTGCGTGCTTGCCAACCGACTGGCGCCTCGCGACGGAGACAGCGTCACCGAGGAAGCGTTGACCCGCTTATTATTATTAGGACTCTTGGATTCCCCGATTCTGCTCTGGAATCTCTTCGCTCCGCTCGTTTTCTTCTCGACAAACACGCGGCAGGTCGGTGATTCGCTCGTCGAGCCAATAAATATAAAATCGGGATCATAAAGAAAGATCCGGAGCAGAATAATGTTGTCGCCAGGATGTCGCCTCTGCGCCCTCTGTGGCCTCCGCCTTGACCCTGGCCGCGGCCACATTAGGACACCGACCAGGACACACAAATCAGACCAGACGTCTCGTAGCGCAGCCGACCGGCGGGCAGCCGGCGGGCCACTGTGGTCTAATGTACTCTCGTTACGAAAGGTGGGCTGAGATACAGCAGCAGAGGCGTTGGGCGCTGGATTCGGTAGAGTGTGCGAGTGAGATAACACCTCGTACTGACAGAGAGAGAGAGAGAGAGAGAGAGAGAGAGAGAGAGAGAGAGAGAGAGAGAGAGAGAGGGAGAGAGAGAGAGAGAGAGAGAGAGAGAGAGAGAGAGAGAGAGAGAGAGAGAGAGAGAGAGAGAGAGAATGAGAGAGAGAGAGAGAGAGAGAGAGAGAGAGAGAGAGAGAGAGAGAGAGAGAGAGAGAGAGAGAGAGAGAGAGAGAGAGAGAGAGAGAGAGAGAGAGAGAGAGAGAGAGAGGGAGGGGGGCGCCAAACTGGAGTGGCCGTGCCGGGCGTGGCCACGCACACACACGGACACGCGCGCGCACTAACAATGAGCCACACCCAAAAGCGCCGCTCTGGCCGCTCCACACCGGCCGGCTCCGGCTCCAGCTCCAGCCGGCCCCGCGGCAGGATATCCTGGAGACCGAATCCAAAGTGCACAGACTGACGGCTGGTGCTGTGTTATCGGCCGCAAGCCTGCCCTCCTATTTGGTCTGCTCGGTTCATACGAACAGGGCCTGTGGGAGCAGCCGGACGTGACGGGACCGTGGCTCGGATGAGGATATGTCATTCCGGAGCTGGAGCCTCGCCTGGAGCACCGCGCGTGGCGGCGCGTGGCGGCGCGTGGCGGCGCGTGGCGGCGCGTGGAGGCGCGTGGAGGCGCGTGGAGGCGCGCGGCCCGTCCACGATGTACTATCCAGGAAGCGGGAGTAACGGGTCGCCGAAAAGCGGTCCCAGACCTCGCCATTCTTTAATTGATGAAGCCAGCGAAACTGTTTCACACTGTCATAGCTCGCCGACAGGGACGTTCATGTTTTTCTCTTTGCGAAAGACTGACGGTTCCTCGGACGATTCGACGTGGTGGGTCCCCTGAGTCCCCTGGGTCCCCTAGGGGACGCCAAGACCGACTGCAGTCTGCTGGGATCATCCGTTATACTGCTACGGGTACGGCGCCTGCTGGGTAGGCAATCCCGACATCCGCATGCACGCCCCAGTCCAGGAATCCCATGGTGGGTTCCATGGGCCATGGAACAGCATGGAATGTCATGGAATGTGTGTTCCTTCATGGAGAGTGACATTCCATGTATATTTTGCACCTTTCCATGTGAAATATTCCCATGGAAATTATAATTTTCAAGGAGATTGGTCCCTTGGTGTTCCACATGGAAAATCAGTTCCTTGGGATGAGCGTCCCTTGTGACCCGCTCATGGAAATTCAATTCCTTGACTTGCATGTCCCTTTGGTGTACCACTTATGGAAACCTTGTCCCATTGGAATCAGGACCCCACAGAAAGTTTGTCCCACGACCGTTTACTAGCTTAAACCGTGGATGGTGACGCCAAACGCCTGCGAGAGCTAGGGTAGGCTAGCCTGCACAACACTTATGCATGCAGAAGTGCGAATTGTATGCCCTCCAGGGACCCATGAACTGAAAAATGCCCAAATTAGACATAATCATGGAATCATGGATCAAATTACTTTAAAAAAATACTGCCAAATCCGGGATTTAGATGACCGTTTCTTCAAACCAGATGATCGTTTGCTGAAGGCGGTCACTTGCCCGGATTTTAGAGTTCGCGTGAGTTGATCGTTTGCTGAAAGGCAGCCACTTGCCCGTTTTTTTTTGTTTTTTTTTTTACGGCGCATGCGGTAGTTAATCGGTTTTTGAAGATCGTACACAAAACACCAGCCGCACGAGCTTTGATCGCTTTGCTGCGAGTTGAACAAAAAATAATGTTTGATAAAGCTCATCAATTAATTAAGAACGTCCGACTTTCTTCCCAAGCTACATCACGTGTACGGTGACGTCATACAGGCACGTAGTGGCACGTAGCTGGCCGGAATTTTCGGAGGCGACCAGGTCATGCTGTTTGCCTACTCACACCGGTTGCCTACCTGCAGGCGGTGGGGCCTACCCACCAGGCGCCAGAAGAGCCCCCATGTTATAGGCATGAAAGCCAGAATTTTTTTAAAAAAAATTCTCCCGAACAATCTCGACCATGCACTTTCATTGCCTTCCAACCATGGCAGGAAGCAGTAGCCATTTCCATAGACTAATCGTACAGGATCGTATCCTTTGCGTTCTATTCCGTGGAGAGGTGCTTACCATGGCGTTCGTCCATGCGACCAACCCATGGTGATCTGGTCCCCATGATTTTCACCCATGGGACCTCACCATATGGGAAGCTCATTACCATGAACTTCTCCCATGGGACCTACCCATGGTGCACTTATACCCTTGGAAACCCCGGTGCTCCCCATTGAAAGACGTCACACTTCCATGGTATGGGGTTCATGGAATTCAATGCGACCCATGGGATTCCTGGACTGGGGCGTGTCGTGCGGGCTGGCCTACCCTATCCCTCGCAGGCGCTCGGCGTCGCCGTCCCTGGCCTACGGCACGAGGAAATTCGGACGCGCCTTTGCGGCAAGGCGGGACGTGTACAACCACTGACGCGCTCGGGCCAGGCCGCGGGGCCTGGGAGGTATCGTTCAATATGAGAGATTTATCCGAACGTTGACCCCACGAGCCTCGCCGACAAGGCGGGGTTGGCAAGGGTTAGGCTAGGTGGCGCTGGAAGGTGGAAGGTGAAGCCGTGCCCAGCCGTGCCGTGCCGTTCTGTATTGGACCGCGTTGCAGTGCAGGCGGCCGCAGCAGAGGGCCCGGTCCTGTCTGGGCGGGCGGGGCGGGGCGGGGCGGGGCGGGGCGGGGCGGGGGGGGGTGGGGCGGGGATCTCGAGTCTTCACTGCGGAGCGGGGCGAGGTTCGGATCCTGGAGCGCGGTTGGGCCAGACGTGGCGTGGCGCGGAGCTCGATGGCGGGCGGGGTCAGAAGGGGGTAGGGGCAGACAAGTGCCAGTGGCCGCCAAATCAAAGTCAAGTGCACGGCCCATGGCCCGGCCCGGTCCATGCCCCGACCGCCACTGCCGCCAATGTTGCTGCGCCGGTCTCCGACCCCCCCCCCCCTCTCCACAGGCACGCACTCTGCAGTCACGGCCTCTGCCACGCAATGCCGGACCATCCAAGACTTGCATGGGATCTTCTGCAGCGAACCCCCACACCACACCACACCATACCATACGCAGGCAGGCGGGCAGCGACCAAAGAGACCCGGTGTATGGAACGAGAAAGGGGGAGGGGGACGCACACGCGGTCAGAATCCACACTGTAGGAATTCTGCTGTTCATTGTTTGAAAAGTTTCTTGCGCTTTGGGGACTGTTCTGAAGCCACGACGTATAGTTTTATCTCCACTGGACTCGAGAAGCCTGCGGGGGAGTAGTGTGCGTGGAACCGTCAGAGAGGATGAATCCCACCAAGACTGAGACAGCCTCCCTGTACAGTGTGCAACCTATGGTACAGCCCCTCCCAGCCCATCTCGGCCTCCCGGATGTAAGAGCGTGCAAATACACTTGGTTTGTGGACGTTCTCTTACAAGAGATCCGAACGGAGTTCCTTTACTTTTACAGTGCACATGGCCCTGCAAGGACACTGACCGAGGGGTCCCTCACTCGTGATGCAAGCGCACCATGATTTAAAACCAAAATTTGTGGGTTTTTTTTCCTGATTATTTTTCTGATTTTTTCTTGGTTTTTATCGAATTCGTCTAATTTTTGCTGCATGGTCTGACATTTTTTATGAATTTGTCTTAATTTTTTTAAGGGTGTGCATTGATTTTTTTTGAGTGAGGGACCCCTCCACCCAGTCCTACCGGGGAGACTTGAACGCTGGACTGCACAAGAGATTCCTCAGATTGTGTCGATGTCCCCCGCCTTCCTCTCAGGCTTTCGGTGCAAACTCGGTAGGGATAGGGAATAAAGAAACATAGCTTATTTCATCCACATATTTGAATCTTTAACGGTTTTACTCAGTCTTTGTGACATAGCGCAATTTTTCTTCCTGCTCCGTAGAACCTCTAACGTCAACGTCGGGTCTCCGCACCGCGAACCGCCGCCAGGCGTCGAGTCGAACCTCTCTGCTGCCCAGCCGTCGTTCAGAAATGCTCCTCGTTTTGTGTTTTCCCCCTTCCTTTACGGGTGCTGCGGCATCTCTCTTGCACCCGTTGCCGGGCAATGGGAGCAACCGAGAAAAACACACATGCTGACTCGGATGCGGATGTTTCCGAAGCCGGGTGGGGGGATGGCGGTGGACAGCAGCGGCAGCGGCAGTGTGGTGGGGTGCGCGTGCGGCCGGGCCTGACTGGGCTGGGCTGGGCTGGGCTGGGCCCCTCGGCGCCGACGCAGGCCGAGGACATTGTATAAAAGTGGTGCGCCGCTTCGGACCAGGCACATTTGCAGTTCGTCTCGAAGGCAGTGTTAACCAACCCATCACCATGTACAAGCTTGTAAGTGATCTGCGTGTGTTCGGCCTCTGAGTGCGTCCCCGGGCCGCAGTGTGGCCGAGGGAAGTGCCAGCGGTGTGTGATTCAAAGTGCGCCACGAAAACTCGGGAATGGCTTTGTAACGTTTGGCTCGCATCAGGCGGGCTGCGTCCGGGGTAGTCCACGCCAACCCTCCCCTCACCACCTCCGTTCTCTGCTGCAGGTTGTCCTCGCCGCCGTGCTGGCTGTTGCCGCCGCCAAGCCCACCGGCCTTCTGGCCTACTCGGCCACCCCCGCCCTCCACGGCGGTGTGATCGCCGGTGCTCCCCTGGCTTACTCTGCCTACGCCGCCCCCGTCGCCTACGCCGCTGCCGCCCCCGTCGCCTACGCCGCTGCCGCCCCCGTCGCCTACGCCGCTCCCGCCCCTGTCGCCTACTCCGTTCCCGCCGCCCACTCCTACGTGTCCGGCTACAACGTTGCAGTCCACGCCGAGCCCGTCGAGCAGCACGGCTACAAGATCGTCTACTAAGCAAGCACGGCATCGCGGCGACATGAAAACACTTTTCTAAATTCTAATTTATGGCTTTATTTTTATCTACTGGAAATAAACAATTATAAAACTGTCACATGATGCAGTCGCTGTTATGTTTCTTACCTATTCTCGTGCAGCACACGACAGCACTCCTGCACTTGGATTTGCCCCCCCCCCCTACATATCCTCCTGTGTAGGGTTTAAGAACTAGGAACTTGTTTAGGAAAAAATAAGGGACATGAGGTATCGAGCAGTGAGACAATTTCATTGTAACTGGCTTTCTTCTCTTACAATGTTCACTGTTTGTTGGAATAACAAAACTATTCCACATATACTTGCTTCTAAGTTGCAAAAAAGAAACAGAAACAATGAAATTACATCATAGGCACAAAGTGTAAGACAAACAATGAAGTACATCTTCAGGATCTTCAGTAGGCACATAACTGTCTGATTATTCTCACACATCTTCAAAACAGAATTATTAAGAATAAGTAATGAGAAGGATGTAAAGCACATTTACCACTGGGGAGGGGGGGAATGAAAAGCCATGTATGACAAAATTTCATTATATCCTATATTATGCTACATATTACACATGGTTCACCCCAGATAAAAATTTAAATAAATATACATCAAAACAGTAAAAATAGAAAGGAACTGAAAATTAACAATAAAACTTTTTACCAAAGGAACTTGATTTAACTTAACAGGCACGTCTTCGCGTGCTCAGAGACATCTTCCGAGGACCGAAGATTGAATTCAGATGCAAAACATACTGTTCCTTGTTTCTTGCAGGCAAGACACCCAAGAGAGATCTTTTGTGATGTATGATGTAGTAACACATAGATGGCACTAGTATCAATTAACGAGGATACAAGTGATCTGCACTCTGAAAGTTACATCATACTGTTAGTCTAGACTGATCAGTCAATTTTGACTAGATTGAGAAATTTCACAATATTTGGAAAACTCACAATTGAAGTTCAAGAATACCTTGAAATTTGCATTACACAAACAGTCAGGGTGAATTGTAATGAAAGGGAGACTTCTACATATCCAGAATACTGTGTTAAAATAAATACTTTCCCACCAAGCACCTAATATGTTCTTCAAGCATAACTTGCCTTACAAATTTGCACATAAATGACAAATCAGAACTTAAAGCCTTGGAGGGTGTGTGTATGTGTGAGTGTGTATGTGTGAACAACACACTTTACATTTTAAAAGTGCAAGGACAACCAACTTGGATTCATACCTTTTAGGAACTAAGACTGAAGGGAAAAAAGGGGTAATTTCTTATAAACTGTTTCATCAATTAATTGTAATTACTTGGAGGGGAAAGTAACTCGCCACACACATTAGTGTATGCCTACAACTCAACTACGCCTGCGCAACACATAAAGTATAGAAAAGCAATGATCAATGTATTTACAGAAACCTGATAGCAGATTGCAATGCTTGAGCTACAGAAAGAATCAGAAAAGAAACAAGAGGAGATATTTAAGAAGAAAATCCTGCACTGATTTTAACACTAAAATTACTTAGCTCTAAACAAACAAAAGTCAAATATATCCATTGTACTATTCATGCACCTTCCTTTCCCTGCCCACAACCATCTGCATCACTTCTTTTCCGATCCTTTACACCTTGCATGTGAACAAAACCTGACACCATTTCAATTATAGGGCTCAAAGCTCAACCACACACATAAACTGAATACAAAAAGCTCAGATTGTACTTCGGAGATACAGTACCATACATTTTTTTTGGTTAAAAACAAGAGCATGATGTTTTCACAGAAGCCAAAAAACAACAAGGCATTCCAACAAACATTGCTTGGCAATGCCTTAGAATTAGATTTAAAAAAGAAAGGAAAAACAAAAACCATATTCATACCACATTTTAGGAATGAATGAGAATGTAACTTTGGCAACAAAATATAAAAACAAAACATGAAATTCTCATAAACTAAATACAGTAAATCAAAAAGGGAAAACCACATTAACACTCATGCATGAACTGTTTTACAGTTGAAGCATTTCTAATGCCTTTTAATTAAAAAAGTGATATTAAATGGAGAAAATAAACAACGTATTTTGTAAATTTTATCAATAACTTGCACACTTATTTTGGCTATGGTAGTTTCAACAAGAAACTAAAGTGCATTATGGCAAGCCCATGGACCTCAAATCATTTTCACAATAATAACATAAATCAAAACAGTAATCATAAAATGAGATATAAAATAAAGAGGCTGAATAAGGTCATGTAAGTTAACAATCAATAACTTAGAACTGATTTCTTTCATCAAAACAAAAAGGCATAGCACCAGACAAAAATTACAGAAGTTGCTTTAGTGTTGACGTTATATCACAGATATCCAAAAAGTCATGATTAAAGAGCTTGTGCCTCTTTAGTGACTAGACTAGAGCGCTGTGCACACCACATCTTACAAGTAAATTCAGCAAAAATTATCCTTACAAGATGTGAAAACTTTTGATTGACATTTTCATTCCATCAAGGTTTTTCAGAAAAGCTTTAGAATGAATCACAAGTTTTACATAGCTAAAGGAATTAATACAGATAATAAATCACATAATTTATAATAACCAAGGGTACTATGACATGTATGGAAGCTCATCATGCAATCTGTGCATTCATTAAAGCAAATGGTAGATCAAAGATAAAATAAATTCAAGGCTCAAGGAAAAATTAGTACTTCTAGTACTGCGGCGGGGGTAGGAAAGATCGCATTGCCTGCACAAGTAGTAGCGTATCCTCCAGGGCTGCAAACAATGACAAGAATGAGTAAGGGACATGTTAAAGACAAGTCTAGAATTTTGTAGGTTGCACTCAGCCAGTAAAATACATACTTTTTTGTAACATCTCAGATTGCTTTCCATAAGGCTTACACATAGATGGTCTGATGCACATCTTCATGCGGTGTAAATTTCTCATCACTTCAGAAAAGGCGCGGACTATTTTTTCTTGACCACCTAAAACACAGAATTCAAAATGTACTTAAGTAGATTTGTAAACACTTATAATTTACAGTTTAAGCCCATAGCTAAAATATCCCACCTTCAACACTTGTTGACCTTTTGTAAGCACTCTGGTCCTCATGAGATGACCAAGCACCATTGTGGAGGGCTAGGAGTTCCTTGGTAGAATTTGACAGACTGTCCAAATAGTCATGAGGTCGCAGAAAGTCTGTCATCTTGGGATCTAACATGGTAGGAAATTGGTCAAGCAGCTTATGCTGTTGCAGCAACTTCTGTTGCTGTTGTTGTTGCTGTTGAATTTGTTGCTGTTGTTGCTGCAATTGCTGCAGCTGCAATTGAATCTGTTGCTGATGTAATTGCTGTTGCTGTTGGAGTTGTTGCTGTTGAAGTTGCTGCTGCTGAAGTTGCTGTTGCTGTTGTTGCTGCTGTTGCAATTGTAACTGTTGCTGCTGCTGGAGGTGGAGTTGTTGCTGTTGCTTTTCTTGTTGGAGATTACGAACTGCTTTTTCTGCCAGTAGCTGCTGTTGTTGGGCAGCAACTGCAGCATTAAGAAGTTGAGCTCTTGTTGGTGCAGGAGTACTGCTTCTGCTAGGAATGTTTGTGGCAGCAGCAGCAGCTACAGCAGCAGCAGCCTTTGCTCTACTTAGTTCCAGCATGGCAGTCTTCATATCTCCTAAAGACTGACCTCCCAGGTCCAATGACATGTTGTTCTGTGACAAAGAACAACATACAAACATGAAAATCCCAATTCACACCACATTACATGAGACTGATGGCACACTATACACACCTGACTGTACTCATTTCCTGAAGAGGTTTTAGAAAATGAAGTAGAGCTTCCAGAACTAGCTCTCAAAATATTTGCAGCATCTAGAGGGAAAAGAATACTCCGTAAACATGAGATGGTAAAAGGAAAGGCAAGTGGAAACTTAAAGATGACCATACCTCTAGAGGAAGATTTGTATTCTTGGTGTGACCTTTGAGAACTTGGGAGCATATCTTTCATTCCCTTTGAGGAAGATTTATCTAAGAAAATAAAAGGTCAATGGAAGATAATAAGACTAGAATAGTTTGTTTTTTTTAAATTTTTAATTTTCTTGCCAATGCATACTTACCATTAGAGTCAGCAAGGGCATGGTAAGCAGGTATTTGACTTTTGTAATAACGACATTCAGGACAGTTTTGAACAACTTCATATATAAATTCTTTCTCCATGCCAAAGTACTCACGACCAATGGTATAAGCTTCCATTACCTAGGTATTACCACACAAGAAAAAAGCCATTTAGTTTCCTCCTAATCTTTTACATACAGCTTTACTTTAAGAGAATTTGATTGAAAGACTTACTGCTCTAACAGTAGCATCTGCATTTAAGTGCATTGAGTGAGGTCTGTTCATGTGCTTTAACATGACAGCATTTGCAAAGTGTTCAAATGGTAGGATCAGTTTACCATTTTCTCTATGCACAAGACGTCCTTGAGAGTCTAATGTGACTCTTGAAGCCATCATCCTTTAAAGTGAAACCAAGTACTATGTAAAAAATATTACTACAAATGATAATTGGGTATAAAAAAGATTAATTAATTCATTACTGTAGATATGCTGCTGCATTCGGTATCATGGCAGCTTCTTTCATTTCAGCAAAGCATTGTAGGAGTTCTACAGAATTCCAGCCCTTGTGTTGCAGGTACATTTGAAGAATGGAATACAACTTCTCAGTGATGTATGTAGTTCCAAAAGGTGTGCCAGTAGTACTGCTCTGACTACTGGATGCTGAAGCAGTGCTAGAGGCTACAGTCCCAGCAAGAATAGTAGGATTAACTCCAGATGCAGCAACTGATGAGCTCACAGCTGCAGCATTTAATCCCGCCTCCTTCGCCATGAATGTTTTCATCATTTCTGCGAGATCCATCTTTTAAAACTCCAGGCCTGAAACAGAATATCAAATTCTGTAAAATATTAAAAAAATGAAACGTCTAAAACGGAACTTTCATACTATTGAAACAATCACATGTGAACCCGTGGGGTCCCCACCAAGCCTCTACACCTTCACAACGGAAAAACAGCTAAAGAGATGTCGAAGGTTTTGGGAAATATTCAATTGGATGAAAATTTAAAAAAATAAATATAATTCTTGGTAACCATGGCAACGGCTGGTTATCTAGCCGGCCACGACAAACTCGGATGTTACATAGCCCAATGCGGCACTAATGACGAAAATGACTTTTCGGAGGACCAACAAACCACGCAGTATAGTACTGTGTATACAAAAACTTCTTCGTCGATGGAAAATTATAAAATTATACACATACCCAGAAACCAAATCGATCTGGACGTGAAGACAGGCCTACGCCCCGCTACACTTTAGGAGGCACTTCTGCATGCCTGGAGACAATCCAGTGAAGTCTTGAACATTTTGCTGCACCTTCACTTAGCAAAACAAATAAATGAGATAGAGCTGTTCGCTCCAGTTCGGTTCTATTGAGAAGAATGAATGAATTCTATCGGGGCGTTGTTTACAGTCCCATCTGAAACTTGCTTGAGTTTTTGTTTACTTCTTTTTTCTGCTAGTTCCCGTCAGTCTGGCCGTCTGGCAGAGATGATGCAGTTGTAGTGGTTGTATCCAGCAAGCCGTGTAGTGAATCGGTGGTGGGGGTGGCGGTAAGCTTTAAATTAAGCATTCATGTAGTGAAGTGTTTAATGGTCTGAAATCTGGTATTAAAGATTCATTACTGAATTTTTAACGCGTTTTTGTGTTTTTGTTGTTGTTTTTTTCACATTGTCTTGCCAGAGGATTTAGGTGTTTGTCGTCCCTCCTCACCAGGCAGCTTGTTGTGACCATCAACATTGACACTATGAAATGTCTTATTTTTTCTTTCTTTCTTTAAAAAAAAAAAAAAAAAAAACTGGTAACATGGCACACAAATATTTGCCACAATTAAAGATCCTCTTCATTCATGATATAGTTTTGATAATTTTTTTTATTGAGGCTCAAGAAGTACACGGACGTGAGCTATAAAACTACAGAGTACTCGTTTTGATATGGTATTACAAAGGAGGTGGAAAATGAACAACAAAAATGCCAAGCTCACTCGTACAGTCTACAGGACATTAGCACATAAGGGAATTTAATTTAACATATATTACGTTGAAACTTAAAATTCAATGAATTTGCACTTTTGTGTATCTTTTACACTTGTGCCAAGATTAATTTTTCCTCGTCAAGAAAGTTTTACTTTTGTTCATTTCCCAAAGAAGCATAGAACTTGGAGCTCTGTTCTTGACTACTTCCTGTAACTACAACAGTATGGGGAAAGGGAAATATAGAAGCTTGATAGCATGGGAATAATCAGCAAAGAGAAACATAGTATTAAGTTAATTTCTGCTACATAGCTAAATGTGCGATCATACATGATTTACAGTCATATAATGTTAAGATTGAGAAATGCAAGACGTCTTTAGTTCTAAATGATATACAAAAATGTCCATATGAAATAGACACAACTTTCTGCATGATTTTTCCAAGTACAAGAGGAGAAAGATTAGTTGGCTAGTAACTAAATACTGCACAGGAAGTATTCAAAGAAAAATGGTCTCCAATGAGGTATCTCATCACAATTTGTTGTATGCTAATAGAACAATACTTTGATGATGTTAATTTCTCAGAGAAATCGGTTGAGATGTGGGTAATGTATGGTGGTAATAAGAACACTTGTGAGCAAATTATTTACTTCTAAGTACATAAGTTTCAAGGGAAGCCCAAGATGCATGTCTAACATCACAATATCAATGCAGCATTAGCATATTACCATAATAATATGCGGATTTTTAAAATTCGAGTTTGAGGAAAATGTGAAAAACTTTGAAGAACATTTTGGTAAGTTGAAGGAAAAAGGGACAAGGGAGTGCAAGACAGAAATCTGAAAGAAAGATGTTGAACATGAAACCAAGAGTAAAGAAAGAGATAGAGGAGCACCCATCAATAAAACAATACAACTGTCATCCATACTTCTCAAGGGTTCAAGGGCAACTACAAAATGACGGAAAACAGTAACTAAACTTAGGTCATGGTAAATATAAAAGTCTCTCAAACATTCAACAGTCACAAAACTTAACAACATGGTTGCACTTGCCGGGGCATATCTAAAGCCAGCAGCAAAATTGTGCACTTAGCATCACATCATTTTTGTAAGTATTTAACTAGCTTCTCCAGGGCGGAGCCACATAGATGTGCAGCCCAGTAACATTGTCGTAAATTCTATCATGACTAAAAACAAAAATCTGACATGAAATCTTGACTTAAAAGACCATGAATTTTGAAAACTATAAAATTGCTAGGTTGTCTAACAGTTCCATTGGCTCCAAAATTTCCAAATTTCACCTCAAAAAGCAACAAATTAAACTACACATTAATTTGGTCTCCATTTTCCCTTTCCCTTTGCTGACTTCAACCAAATTCAACTCAAGACAAGAGAAGGGAGGGTGGGGGGGGGGGGGGGATGAATGAACCAAATGAAACAAACATATTGTTTGATAAATATATGGCAGCAATGCAACTAACAAGAGCTACATAGAAGCTCACATTTTCACGAGCAGAACAAATTCTAGCACTCGAACATCCTTTCTACACTGTTTTCAATTGTCAGTACAACCACAACCACCATGTTACAATACTGAATGGAATCATTCACCAGAGATAACCAAAAATTTCTCTGTATCTTTTGGCACAATGCGTGCTTTTAGACAAACTGATAAGATGAGCAGTAAATCAAAATTAGAGCCAATGACATACTACCTATTTCCTACTTTCATTGCCTGGAAATGCAAAGGACATATACATTAATAAATAATGAAAAGTGAATGGGTACATTTATGAACCAAATTACAAACCTTGTGAAGATTGATCTTAAAATACTGAAAAATTAAATTCTGAGTGTTCTATGTACAGTATATGTACAACGAATGGTGATAATATACCACACAGTAAGATAACAAGGAGTCATATGCATTATAATTGCAGATTTACATCTGCCTATGGGAATGATCAATGTTTGGGTGCAGATCTTGTTGGTCACAGATTATTATTTACAAAATATTCTCTGTGGAACCAGAGCTTTACTAGGGATGCACTGAACCAAAACTGATCCAAATCCACGGTATCAAAGAGGAATTTTCAAATCATATACTGAGTACCAGTTGAGAAAAACTGGATTTTTTTTAAATAACAGGAAGTTTCTTGTAGAAGCTAGGAAGCAAAGTTCATGCACAGATAACTTTGTTTCTTGTCAAGCGCTGTGCTTCTAGAACACAAAGTACATGTAGGATATGAAACGTTTAACAGTCCACCTCGAAGATAAGCTCATGGTCAATGTATAATTGCAGATTCTACACAATAGTACGGAATAAGAAGCAGATATATGTGATCTATTCCCTTTCCACATAAAGTGATGTGTAATGACAACGTAACGAAGAAATGTAATGAGGTTGTACAGATAAAATGTTAGCCATCAAGTTAAATAATTTACTTTTAATTCACTTTAAAACAAATAACCTATCACAGCTTGCTAAAAAATGAATAACATGCTTATTTTTAATGTAATTACGCTTCCCATCCACCTACAAGTTAAAAGTAGACAATACCATGTTAAAACAATACAATAATAAAATATTCTGAAACATAATATTTTTGAATAGAACAAAAGCTTTGTTTTGATTTACTATAAGATGATTAAAATTGAACCAGTGTAGCAAAGGTGCTATCTGTCAATCCCTGTCTGGCATTTCCTAAACTGTTTGAAGTTTCTGAAGGAAGCCGTCAATGTACACCCCCCACAAGGCGTAAAATCAGGAACAAGTATGTTAGTTCCAAATTGCTTTCTGTATTATAAATTTAGGTCACATATCAATTGACTTCAAAACACATATGAGACAATATGCCATCATGAAAAAATGAGAAAACACTAAAATTGCAAAATGAACTACACACTATGACAAAAGAAACAAATTAGTAAAACAGTTCAATGAACCAACATACAACTCAAACTCAGAGCCAAAAACATTTTGAATTGCACAAATAGCATGCAAAAAGGAAGGATTGCTTTGTAGAGGTATGCCAACAGTTCTTGACATTTAACTTTCTCTGATGCTGATGATCAGTTTCTCCGAAGGCACTTCACTTTGGTCAATTTTTGTAGCTACAAAAGTGGATGCTAGACAAAATCCATCAAAATTGGTTGCAAGATTTCTGATGAAAACAATTGCAAAGTACAAGAAAAAATTATTTGCATGATTTCCAATGAAAACAATTGCAAAGTACAAGACCATATAAAGCCCTTCACTTTATAGAAATGCTAGTATGTGAGCCTAATCACAAATGAAGCAGCATAAATGTAACCAAATTTCAAGAATTCCATCGCACTGCTCAATCGAAAGTCCCCTCAACCAGTGCATTGGGAGGATGAAACCATCTGATGTAAGCAGCAAAGAGGAACGATACACGGACGATACATGGTGTCCTTTTATACCCCTTTAACCAAATGCAATGCTGAGATAAGTTGTTTTTGCCTTTTCGTATCATTTTTGAGCTCTGGTTCATTATTTGGTTTCCGTAGAAGTAGAATCTACTATTGCAAGTGTTAAATCAAATCTGATCTTCTGTTCAAGAAAATACAATTTTATGGGACGACTGCCGGTTTAAGTTCCAATGAACAAAACAATTCTTAAAAAAATTAAAAAAAGGAAAATATAAAAGAAGAATCTCTACATTATATCACTGTTACAAGTACCCTTAAAATACCTAGTAAGTAGCTGATGAATAGTGGAAACAATACATTAATTCATATCAGTATTTTCCTGATGTTATGACAACAAAGTTGTGCCAATCTCAGAATAATTTAAGAAAGAAAAAGTTTGATCGTAAAGAACTTAAAGGAGATAACACATTGCTTCATTTAATTTCTAGATCCAATAATAAGAGGCCCTATGGACCAAAAGGGTCTTGACGTGCTTGGGTAAAATTTGTACTCATACAAAATTTATATTGCTTTAATATCAGTACCAAAATTCACAAATAGTGAACAAAACCACTGATGGAATGCTTGAAAGAGAACCCAGTAACCATAGGACAGCCCTGGAAACACCATTTTCAAACAGTCCATCAGCAGGGCAACAAATACATTCAAAATATGAAGATATCTCTCTAAAGGTAACCATTTGTTTACCAATCCCTTCTGGAATGGAAACAAAAATCTCACCATAGGTACTCACTGCATTGGTCAAAATGACTTGCCACATGAGTTTGACTGGGAGAGTGAAGACTGTACCTTCATGACATGCATAATAAGCACCATTTTCCAGAGTAAAACGAGTTATTCATATTGAATTTACAAGTACTGATGCCTCCCGTATGTACTGCCAGTATGCAGCACTGAATCCTTACATATAATCAGAAATAAAATCTACAGCGGCTGATTGCAGCTTGCTTTATACAGCTTCCCCAAAGACCACTGTCATACAGGGGTTGTTTTACAGAGACTAACAAAATATAATATGCTAGATGGTTTAAGCTATATAATTTTGAAAAATTTTATGAAATGATCAGATAACTTAGATGCCCATCCTGTTGGGTGGAATTTACTTCAGTAAATCATGAGCTCGTTGGTTGGCAACTGCTATCCTTGTCTCATTGGACTCTCCCTGAAAAAGAACAAATGGATTAATTTATATATCTTATATTTATAAATTGGAAGCAAATAAAAATTAGAAATTGACTGTGAAAACCAACTTAGCCACTGATAAAATCTACTATGAGGCAGAGGAATATTCTACTCACTTTACGATTGATGCGGTCAATTTGCCTGTTTTGATTCTCCAGCTCAGATCCCATATCAAGAGCCATATTGCGGAGGTTTCCAATCATAGTGTTCACTTGTCCCATATTCTCCTCCATCTCGTCCTCACGGGCATCATTTGTAATCCTAGATAGAGAACAGAGACATGATGAGGAGTTTCCACGTATGTAAAACAAATCATATGTGAACTTTAAATATGAGCAATTACTTCGCAATGTATCCAGCTTGTGGTCCAATTCCATTACGGTCATCCATGACTCGCTGTGGCTGATTGTTCACAACTTTACCATCATCATTCCCTTTCCAAGTTCCTTCATCCTCTTTGAATGATGCAGACCTACAAAAGTACAAATTCGAAAAGAAGTTATGATTGAATTGATCACGTAATTCAACAAATAAAAGAAACTAGGTAACTGTGAGAGTAGAAATGTAACACTCTTTTACTTACTTGTTGCAAGGAAGCACACAGAGACCACAGCACTTTTCCATTCCCGTCAAGTTCTTCTCAGCTTCCTTCATATCAGCATTGATCTGATCCATACCCTCCTCAATGCGATCCAGTTGTTCTGGTGACATGAAGAAATCAAGTTAGATTATGAATTCATAATACCAAGTTACCTACCAGAGTTCCCAAAATTTAAAAAAAACCATTCCAAAGACTAGTGTGATGTGTGCAGTACACACATACCATATAAAAAGGGTATGTATTGGGAGCTCTCTAATGCTGGTGATCATCTTAGTCATTTCTACCACAGAGAAATGGCAAAATAATTTATACACACTTAAAAGCTTGAGAAAACCATGCTCCATGGATTTCCCCATGCAACATTTATCTTCAAAAATAAGAGATTTTTTTTTCTAGATATGAGCAAACACATGCATAAGGTATTACAGTAAGAAGGATTGCAAAGGTTCTGACCACATTAAACACAATACATCAGTAAATTGAAGTGTAAAATAGAGTTAAAGATTAAAATAAATCAATGAAAAATAATTTTAAAAACCCTTTTTTTTAGAAAAATGGTAGATTACCGTATGTAATCCATCTTACTTATTCCAGCACCATTTCCCTCAACCACATTGGGGAAACTTTTATGAAATAGAAGCCTTTTTAAAGCATTCCACCACAGTAAAGAACAACCCAAAACAAAAACAAAAAAAGAAGGAAAAAAAGCTTCAGCTTCTTCTTCAGTGAGAAAACAGTTGGTTGATCCGAAGTGTTCCCAAGATGAAGCAAAGTATGGATGAATTATAGGTTTAACATTAATCATAATATTATGCCTAACCACAAAACTTCAGCCCAGTTGCCAATAAACATTTCAAAACACAAATTTACACATTGAAAAAAGCATGCAACAGCTGTAGTGTTATGACATGTCTTCAGTGTTATCCTCTGTTCTTCTATTGTGCCTCATGTCTTCTTGACATGTCTTCTCCCTGGATTTGTCATCAGTATCTTCTCATTCCTTCCTCCTACCTCAGTGGTTCTTATGTAGATTTATGTTGTTCACATAGTTTATAAAGTTGTTTGGTGCATGAAGAGGTGCTTGGCCAACAGCATGGCCAACAGAACAGGTCTTTGGTGAAACTGGTTGACACCCCGATGCAAGTGTTGTATGAAAATTCAGCTCTTCTTTGGAGTGTTGTTTGAGTAGGAACTGTTGCTCCTGTAGAGATGGACAAAATAGTCACCTAGCGCTTACTCTAGAAGAGTAAAACACCAACAAAATCAGCCAATGTTTACGGAAATTAAGAAGCATGTGCTTGTTGAACTGATAAGTTTTAATATTGTAAAATATAGAGGGGGGAAATGATTTTAACAACAGGTGTATGGTGATTTGTAAAATGGGTGTTAACTTGGCTCACAAAGAAACATAAATACATGTCTTTAGGTGTAATGGAACATTATCATTGACACTGTGTTGAAAGACTCATAAAATTCAGATGAGATGCTAAAATTAATGTTCAAAAGGATTCTAGCATAAAATGTAAGTAGACATAACAGATGAAACATTGAGGTACACGATGTTAAACTTCCCTAGTTCAGGAAGTGAACCCTTGTTCTTCCAGTGGCTAAAATTTGAACAAAAAGGACGACAAATTAGGTTTGAATGCTGTCTGTGCAGTGCTCATTAAACTCAAAAGATTTTGAAATAATTACATTCATGAATGTTTTGGAAAGCCCAGAATATAGGCAGTAATGTATGTCAAGAGTATGTAAAAGTCAACATGACTGAAATCTAATGAGTTTCAGTTCCATGACGTATATAACAAAAGCAGTGCAAGAGAGAAGAGATAGATGGAAGCAAAACTACAATAAATATATTGCATATATAAAAGTAGAAATATGCAATGGAAGGGTATCAAGACAAGAGATCAAGAATGAATAGACACAGAAAAGACAGCAAAGGCAAAAAGACAAGACAGAGCAATAGAGACAGCAGTTCGGGTGGAATACAACTAACATGTCTTACCCCCTTGCTCATCCAACATCACTAGGGACTTCATTCCCACTTCATGGCTCTACAAAACAGTAACACACAAATTAAGAAAAATGTTACTGGCAAATTTAGAACACGTTGATTTGGAACATATTAGCACCACATTTGGAGATGTGACAATAAAAAACAAACAATCATTACTTTTACAGGACTATACCAAGCTCACTTAAATGTTTAACACCTTCATAATTTTAAAGGAATCAGGTAATGTTAGTAACACATTCATTCTTCTATGGCAGAAATCTCCTTTGACAATGTTTATGTGAGACAAATTGGAAAAAATATAGATTGAAAAAGATGTGTCACAAAATTTTACATGATATGTAGGGAAAAATCCAGTCACTTATGCACACATAATTCCTTTATACATAGAGTTCTACAGCTAATTTTGAGAAATCACTTATAAGTGTAAAAAGAAGGGTACACTGAAAAGGAACTGCGCTGAAGATGGACAAAGTAGATCCATGCAATTATGAACCACCACCAAACACAGATCATAACAATACGTCCATAGCAATCGCTGCACACACATGTTAATAAGCATTATTCCAGCAACCAAAACTTTCCTAGTATTTTATTCAACAGAAAAGGTTAGGAAAAAACAGGAACTTTTGAAGGTAAGAGAAGATGCAATGTAAAGGTAAATCACAATTCTAAAGACAAGTGCTTGGATTTATTTCATGTTTCACACATTAGTGACATGATTAAGTTACTGTTTAGTGAATGCTGGTCTTAACTTGGCATTACTTGCATATTCTCATACATGCAATAATTCTTGATGAAATCATGTGAAATTTGAAACAGTATGCATCAAGAATTATGGCATGCAAATCATGGTAACAATAAAGTCATCACAGGTAAATTCCCTTACCGCCTTGGTGATTCAACATCTGCAAGGTTCCTGTTCCAGCTTCATCCGCCTAGAGTAAACGGAATAAAAAAAAAAGGCCAAATAAAAATAAACGAATAAAGAAAAATATAACAAGCATTTGAATAATGTAAAATACATCTAAGATTTAAATCTACCATTAGCTACAATAAAACCAGGAAAGATGAATGAACATAAAAGAGAAAGGTAACACTGAACAAATTGTTGCACTTTTACCAGAATCACTGATGACAACTAATTAAACAACAGAAACAGAAAACAAAGGTAGAGAACCCACATATTATAAACCAAAACATTAACAAATATGACAAAAAGAGTTTCGAAGTTGTTACCAAAACGTAACAGTTTTTAGCACTGAGATTTGCAGATCACAGAAGTTGATGCAGAAAATGGAAAATTTA
Organism: Odontothrips loti; assembly: GCA_038380765.1. Classification (NCBI taxonomy): domain Eukaryota; kingdom Metazoa; phylum Arthropoda; class Insecta; order Thysanoptera; family Thripidae; genus Odontothrips; species Odontothrips loti. The sequence goes on from CM076245.1 coordinate 20,510,097, forward strand.
CAATGAAGCAGAATGCAAAGAGGTTAATTGAAAATAGACACTCCCTCCCCCACCAAATTGTTAGGGTTGCTTTTAGTTCTCTTACACTTACAAGTGCACATCAGAATGAAAAAATCAATAATAAAGATAGAGAAATATGTGAGAAGAAAAAGCAAACACATAAGAAAGAAAAAAAAAAAACTTTGAGAAATACCAAGGGAGAGGACGAGGCCCCAAAGATTCACATAAACTTCACAATTAATGGCAATACTTGTGATGGATATACACTGAAGAGAAAGGGAAAACATAACAATGGCATTTCCATACTAGCATTCACTGAAGTTTCACATCAAAGTGTACCATAATCACAATATATCAAAATAAATGGGTTATGGATTGGCTAAAATTATAAAACTTTGTCCATGCCACTGTATTGATTGGCAAAATCTTAGAAGCCCTCGGCGCCCCTCCATTCCCTTGGCAGCAAATTAGCAGAGATAAAATGATATATACAGCTAGGGCTGTCATGCATTCGCCCAATTTGCAAACACAATTTAGGCATGAGCTAACTGTTCACACTGTGAGCAGATGTAATTGTTCTGTTTCCGTCATGAAAATGGAAAGGAATATGGTTCCTGAACTGTTTGAAACTGAAGAACACCAAGGTGCCATTCCTGTGTAAATTGTTCAAGCCAGCCAAAACATTGAGAGTTCCTGACTCAGTGTCTTTCTTTCTTTTCTTTTTTTTGAACGAGGTAAATCCAAAAGCAGTGGCATGGATACACACGCTCAATCCTTACAATTTTTGTGTTGTTTGAACAAAAACTTGAAAGAAAATTAAAACCTACACAGAGCAAAAACAACATTTGGTTGACTGAAAGGATCTTACTTTATGAACTATACACAACATACTTCTAGAGGAAAGAAAAGGATGAGAGAATGCGTAAGCAACGGACAGTTGGAGAAGACCATGTCGCGGTGATGACTGATGAATTCTGATGGTGTTGCTGATGTATTCACCCTTTGGCAGTGTCCTATTTGAATAAGTGTAAAGAATTCCCAACAGTTTTTTCTTTTATTTAAAAACGAAAGGTTCTATCATTCTATCATCATCTTCCGAGATTTAAAACGGGAAAAAAGAAATGGATACTTTAAGAAAACAAAACAAATCTTTCAATCTTAAAAATAGGTCATGCTTTGGAATATGTCACAAACAGACTTGGAGACATCAACTTCTTTTTTAGAATTACAAACTAAGAGTTGCTTCTTTTTTGTTCTTTTTTTTCCCATTTTGTGATCTGTTGAATACAATAGCACATGGTTTGCATTTTGTCTTCAATCCTCATTAACATTCCTCATAAACAACTGTTTGAGAACCATTTGAAAAACAAATCTTTTTCCCCTTAATCACAAACTCCATAGGTACCAGTAACACAATGTGTTACTTAATTTTAAAGAAAAGAAACAAAACAAGTAGAACATTTTGTAAAAACAACCCAAGGTCTACGTTAATATCACTTAATTTAAGCAATGAACTGTGGTGGCATGCTGGTGAATTAATGAACACAGCTCACAACATGTCTTGCTGTGGACTTCCATTTCCAAATGTTGTGCACAGTTGTGTTCTTACCAAGAAATGATATGCGAAAGTGCTATCTTATGTAGAGATAAAGGAAGTGCAAAGGGATGTGAAACTCATTTGAAAAGCTTTTCAGTGCAGGTTGAAAGTGCTTTCGCTGTAAGTTTGGCGTATGAAGGCTCTGAGCTAAGCTGACCTTAAGGCACCAAGATTATGAAGCCTGAAACCACCTTGGAAAATATAGCAAATGTAAAGAATTTCGGTAAGGATTTTAGTGATGCAGGCAAAAACTTTGAAAATGCATAAGTAAAAGTTTACACCAATAAAACCTTTGGCAAAAACGTAAGTTTATGAAAAAATTCAAGTTGTATTCATTTTTCCAGTTGGAGCAAAGTATGGTGGTTTCAGAAAAGATAGGGGTCTTTGGTAACTGGGAGTAAAAGGGAGGTCGAACACTCACCTCCCTGATCATCCAGAGCAACCAATGTGCGGATGCCTGCTTCCTTGCTCTGGGCAGCACCAAAAGACACACATACATGTTAGAAGCCAGAATAGATACACATGATTGGAAGAAGATAGAGAGTGGAAGTTCTGCAGATCCATAGCATGTTTATAGATGTGGTGATGTTGGCAGTAGGTCTGGTGATAGAAGGCGAACAAGTATTATTAGTAGAATATGTTAGTGATGCATTAGTAATGAGTGACCAGGATAGTGAAAATGTTACGTGAGATGTCTGAGTGAGCAGAGTACTGATCACCATTAATGGATTAAAAAATAAATAAACAGGAAAAATTACAGCAATAGTTAGTGAAAAAAAACGCACATGAAGATTGTTGTCTTGCAAGGATATAGAAAATTATAAGGCGTGGAGATAATAGGCGCGTCATTTTGATGTAATTTGTTGATATGAGAGCCAATATGCTAAGTTTACACATAAGGTGATGAGTACAATGCAGTCATGTGGGGCACTCAGTACATGCAAGCCATATCTGCACTCGATGTTGTTTGATTTTATAGCCACATCAATGTTAAAATGTAGTCATTGAATTCTTATTTTATTTTGTTAATTAAATGAATGGAAATATTTCTCAGCTATTTTAGAAAGATTGGAGAGATTGCTTTTCAAAAAGATTTGCACTATAGTCCAAGAAACCATTCCTCACTATGTAGACTGCAAAACCAAATTGGTGCGTTTTATCTACATTGTCTTCATATTGACAAAACATTGATCCTTCAACCAAGACTTTTGGTCACTTTGAGAATCGAAATGGTGAAATAGATATCAAGATTCAAATATTTAACCAATCTTTCTGTACATTGCTGAAAAATTTCCACTGGTAATAGAAATATTTCCAGGCCTTCAATGATCATGAAATCGCTGACAGCAGCAAAGACAAAAGGACTAATGTTACAGTAGCACTTATTAAATAACAGCATCGAGCGTAGATAGATAAACACCAAGTAACTACTGAACCTCGCTCATTTCAGTAATTGACTTGATTCTGAAGCAACGGAAACACTGACACACAGAAGGCACTTAGCAGCACATCAAAGCCAGAAAACAAACATGTACTTATTTAAGGTACTGAGAGACTACAAATTGATTATTTAGTTGAAAAACCTGAATTACGATGATGCAAACAACAAGAAAGAATAAATGTATTGAAGAAAAAAAAGCAGAACTGAAAATCACTAATGTTAGAGCACATTTTGAATTCAACAGAGCTGTATGGTGAAAATAAAGAAAAATCTTTGCTCTATGGAAAGAAGGCTTCTCCAGCAACCAAAGGACAAAGCAGCTTATTAACTTATAATAACCAAAAGCCAGTTTGCAGGGTGAGAGAAATCAATTTACTATGGCAAACGTTACATAATGATGCTGTCTCTTTTATCAGCTGTACACAGTAAGGTGCAGATTTACAGTAAAAAAAAGTTATGATTAGCAGAATAGTACTTTGAATAAATAAAATATGAACATGTTAAGCAGCAGTACATTCTGTAAAACAATTGCCACAGTTTTCAAGTGTACACTCTAATTCACATTCTCTATATCTGAACATTCTATGCAGAGCCTTACAAAAACAATTAGTAAAGCTCAGAAGAATGCTGACTGATGCTTAGTGAAAATAAGAAGGCTTACCTTTAACATGAGTGTTTCTTTAGTTAGCAATATGAGCAAATGGCAGTAATCAGAATCATTATTTTTACAGACCCCCTATAACTGCTTCATAATGGCACACCAAAAACAAGGTATCTGCAAATAACAAGAACGACTACGATCTGCTGGCGCTGCGGCGGCAACCTGAAATGAGCCCGGGCGGTAAGTACAAGAGTACAATGCCGGCGAGTTAGGCAAACGGGAGACAAAATCGTAAACAGTGTTGCCTATCCTGCAGCAGCAAGGCGGGCAATGCGCTGGGCTGGGCAGTGTTGGCGCTACCGCTTGCTACCACTCCACTCTCTGAACCGATGACACTAACTGCTCAGAGCACCTGCATCTCAAGAAGAAACAACAAAAGTTCGATGGTCTGACATGAAAATACGGCCAAGTGACCTGCCGAGGTACCATGCGCTCCTGTCAGTTTGATGTACCCTAGGTGCACCAGCGTTCAGAAACATCCAACCACAACCGATTAGCTATTCTAGCTACAAAACCAGGAGAGCAACACAACGAGACGTCCGACATTGAAGCAACGCTCGCTGGATGGAGAAGTCAAACATCAGCAAGGTAAGGTGTGATTATACAATTCGGCGGCTCTTGAAGGTACAAGCGCGGCAGGATTCATTCGGATTCAATGAGAATCGCACCTAAGGACGTAAACATACAAAAACCATACACATCACTTTTTTTAAATCAAAAAGGGGGACACCCCCGTATAGGCGAAACGATTTTCATTATTCACAGTAAATTAGTCAACAATCGTTCAACCGACGAATATACACACGTGTAACAGCAAACGTACAAAATACACGTAACTTTAAGACGAAATTGAGACATGTTAAAAAGGGAAATAAAATTGGAAAACTTACCTCCTCGCATAGCATTAACATTCGACGAGTACTCTCCAACGACTGCAACAAAGGCGTGACATCGCATTAGTGAAAACTCACAGGGTATGGCACAGAAATTCCCAAAAGTGAACACGAATATTTGCAGTGGCTGTGGCCAGAGGATCTTATCCCCCCCCCCCCCCCCCCCCCCATTTTCCCCCGGATCACGATTCGGATAGCAAAAAATCTCGACCCGGTATCAGTCGCCACTAGGGGAAGATTTTCGGCTCGTCATTGGGGTCCCATCAGAGGGCCCTGCGGGATGCAGGGTGGGTCCCGGGTCCCCCACCCCTCCTGGGACAGTGGGGACCGCACGGTATCTCTTGCACCCCCGCAGAGTCCACAGACCGCAGCGGGAGGCCGCGGTTAGTGAGCGAGGGAGCCGAAAAGAGATTCAACCCACCCCACCCCACCGCGCGCCCAGCGCCCAGGTAATACGACAGACAATACGGCGTACGGCAGTACACCCCAAGGGCAAGACGGAAAACAACTCCTTGGTCTCCGACAGACAGACGCCGGGTAATCCGAGGTAATCCAAGATTATCCGGCGGGAGTAATCCGGGATAAAAACATCAGAAAGTAAGCTAGTTTCTTCTGATTTCCCAGAAAGGAGGAAAATCAATAAGGGGGGGGCGGGGAGATAAGCGCCAGGAAGGTAGGCAATGTTCTCATAAGCGACCAAAATCTCTGCCAAGGTAATCCGGTGTAATCAGGGTAATGCAGACGATTGTATTCGGACAGACACCGATTTTGCTAGTTGTTTCCCCCTTGTGACACCCCGTCTGCCCCGTCAATATCCAATTGGAGCCCGGGCTGAGAGAGAACCAATAAGTGCCCCCAACAAGCAAATGATACGAATCTCGCGCCCGGGTGGCGATGACCCAACCCATTCCGGTCCGACCCATTCCCATTCAGAAATGGAACGAGACAGCGATGCGATACAATCCCCCCGGGAGGACGGGGTGGGCGTGGGGGTGGGGGTGGGCGTGGGGCGGACTCTAATCCGCTACTATAACACGACGCCCAAAAGGTAGACAGGGACTTTCTGGGTCAGAACAAAGCGTTTGGGGGGGGGGGGGATATCAAGGTGATGCGATATCAGCGTCTGGAAGGTGAAGGCTTAGGGATCCATCCCCAACTTAGCGTGTCGCGTTCCTTCACCGTAACGATTGCGGGACACATCACTGCCCGAAGTCCGAAACGGTTTCTAAAATACTCAAAAGAGCTCACAGTCTACGAAACTGAGCGTGCTGACAGTAACTATTTTATGAAGTTAACCCCACAAAGTTACATGAAAAATTTGTTCAGGGTGTCTCATTGGGACTAAGTTGAACCAAACCAAATTTTGTCGCACGATTTAATTCTGAGCGACCAATTCCAGGACCGAACAAGGCCAGTTCACTTACCTCATCGGTGACCTGCTGGGATTTGAGCTGCAGCTCCTGCAGCTCAGTGCGGGGCGGCCCCTGCCCCTCGGCGGGGGCGGCGGCGGGCGCTGGGGCAGGCATGGTGCTGCCGACAGAAGAGAGAGAGAGATGAAACAAGAGGCAAAGCAGCGGACCAAGTTGTCACCGCAGAACACCTTTGTTTTCGTCGAGAGAGAAAAAGAAAAAAAAAATCAATCAAACGAAAGTTAGCACGTGGCGTGGACGGCGCACGGCGCGTGTGTGCGGCGCGTGTGTGCGGCGCGTGCGTGGCGCGGCCCGACCCCGCAGACAACGACGACGCTCTGTGAGCAAACGTATCGATCCAAGTGACGTCACGCATCGCGGCGTCGACCCGGCGTATGCCGTCATCGCCTCGAACGGATGATTCCGAGGATGATTCATGGCTGCAAAACATTTTACGACGACTATTTTTATTCTTTTTTATGAGAAAATTGAGACTTGAGTTCTGAAAAATTTTACGCTATTTGATAGAACTTATTTTTTTTTCTATAAGGGGAGTCCCAAGTTGATGGTTTTCGAGCACATTGGTTATTACGTCCAAAATTGCCCTTCCCCTCCCAGGAACATTTGGAGAAAATTCAAATTTTTTCATGATAGGTTTTCGCAAATTCCAATTCTGCTTGCAACATCCCGTCTGTGCGATCCGACTAGTACGCAAATGACGCAAGTGGACGCCCCCTCGCGTCCAGCGCCGGCAGAGGAGACAATAGAGGCCACGCCGGGCCAATCACAATGATGGCGCCAGCGCTTTTGCTGCGGCCATAGCACTGGCCCTGGGAGCCAAGCTGCATCTATAACGCAGAGATCAAATCTACAATGTAAGGCCAAAGTTTTCAAAACGGCCTCTTCAATTTATCGCCCAAAATTAGGCGATGGTTATGGCTTCATTTCATTCGCAGTCGAGACGAAGGCCCTCTGACCCCCACACTCGATTCCGGACGCGACAAAGGGAACCAGGAAGTGCCACCGAGGGCGGCTGCCATGCCATCGTTTTGCAGGTTTCAAAAGGCGCCCTGCCCCGGCGGCCCCGCTTAGTTTGGCCATCACTTGACCTTCGCAAAGTCCCCTGCCCCGGCAGACAGGGGGAAATAAGGGCTGCCTTACCCTGCCCTGAGAACACCCCCTCCCCTCCCAGCGCGAGGCCCCCGGCAGGGCGAGGGGAGGAGAGTGCGCTTCTGATGCTCCCAAAGGGCTGATATGGGCAGTGCCGAGAGGAAGGGGTAAAGTGTGGGGGAGGGGGGGGGGCGTCTGGGCGCGCGGCGTAGTGGGGTAGGTGGTGTGTAGGGTACTGGAGGGGAGAGTGAGGAGACGATCAATACTCGCCGCCACAACTCTCCCGCTGCCGCAGCTGCCCCCGCGGTCTCTCACTACCCCCCCCCCCCCCACTCATTCTCTCTCTCTCTCCCTCCCTCCCTCCCTTTCCGAGATCGCTTTGCACTCTTCACGTTCCCGGAGGCGTTGGCCGAAGACAGCACAGATGCGAGGAGCCCTCTCGTGATGGGGGCGGGGGAGGGGGAGGGGGGGCATGTGCTGAGCGCCGCGTCTCGTGTAAAGAGGATTTTCTTAGCGGAAACAATCGAGGAGCACGGAATTCGAAGAGAACCACATAAACGCTGTGACTCTGAAAATTGCAATGACGAAAGCATTTGCAACGATCATTGCAAACCTTCGTGATGACACAATGCTGCAAATGTCCTGCGACAGTCGCTACGCACTGCTCTTATTACAATGCCATAGCAATTCAGTGGTGATGATGACACCTTTATTGCAATTGTTTCGCAGCAACAGAATCATTTTAATTTCAACCCAAGTGAAGAGTAGAGTCACAACAATCGCCCAAACCTCGACATCGCGGCGTTGTGTGCGAGTACCCGCGGGCGCACACACTCAACGCCTCGGCATTAAAATGAAATATAGGTAGGGCGACGGGGGGGGGGGGGGGGGCGGAAACTGATTTCAGTGAGAGCACGGGCCCGGAAGTGGCGAGGGCCCCCATCAGCAGGTGGGTTACACGCTGGCTACACGGCACAAGTCAATATTAAATGAGGGGTTGAGGGGGGGGGGGAGAGAGAGAGAGAGAGAGAGAGAGAGAGAGAGAGAGAGAGAGAGAGAGAGAGAGAGAGAGAGAGAGAGAGAGAGATCATTAATTCATTCCTCATTCATTCGCCGCTTTATTCAAAAGGACACGAAGGCACCTCGGCATGTGGCGCAGCGCCTGGCCAGGTAGGCCGGCCCGTCGGCCCGTCGCGCACCGGTGCGGAGCGGGACAGCATCCCCGCGGCCGCAGGCGCTACAAAGCCCGGACGGCTGCGAGGTACAGAAGGCGGGGCAGACAAGGTTAAAAGAAAGAACGGGGATAAGGAGGGAGGAGAGGACAAAGAAAGAGATAACAGAGAGAAAAGGGAAGAGTGAGAAAGAGAGAGGAGCAAGGTAGGGAAAGAGGAGGACCGCTGGCTAAAACGATATGCGAGTCAGGTATTATTTGCTGCGGCCAGCCCCCGTGCACAGGGCCCTAACAGATAGCGGTCACAGCTGCATGCGAGGCGGCGCCGCGACGCCCCACCATCGTGTCCAGCAGGAGCGAGCGCTAGGAACAAAACCAACGTCCCCAGACTTCTGCGGAAAAACAACAAAATTCTAACGACGAAAAGCGATCTTTTCTTAATTGCCGAGTAAAAACAATCCTACGGTTAATAAAAGGACGAAAGTAGGGACGATCTATACGGAAGCATTGCTGCGCAGGGCGCCAGCAGCTGAGCGCCTTGCGGGGTAGGCAAGCTCGGTGTGTGCAGACACGCGTGCGGTGCGGGCTGGCCTATCTCGGGCACTGCAGGCGCTCCCCACGGTCCCCTACGCCGCCGACCGCCACAGAGAACGGATGGTTTGTGTTCTCTGTGCCGACCGCGCGCAGGGCACCCCAGGGCAGCCCCGGACACACCGCAGGACACCCCAGGGCACCCCAGGACACCCCAGGGCACCCCAGAGCACCCCAGGACACCCCAGGACACCCCAGGGCACCCCAGGACACCCCAGGACACCCCAGGGCACCCCAAGGCACCCCAGGACACCCCAGGGCACCCCAGGGCACCCCAGGACACCCCAGGACACCCCAGGGCACCCCAGGACACCCCAGGGCACCCCAGGACACCCCAGGACACCCCAGAGCACCCCAGAGCACCCAGGACACCCCTGGACATCCCGCTCCGCGGCCCCGGGCTCACAGTACGTCCGTACACAGCAGTTAGCCGCCGGGGCCCACAGGGACCGCGTCAGGACGCCCCACCGCCCCGCGGGTCCGTGGGCCCAACGGGCACCGAACAGGTGGCTGGTGGGGCGGCAGCGAGGGCGACAGGGCAACGTTATACCGGAACGACGAACGACTCAAGAAATTATATTTGCGGTCTAAATTAGTAGGAGTTGGTATCTGAAACCGCGACTGCTAGATGGTAACTAATTCCGACTCATGTTTCTAGTCCAAGACTCGAATTACGGTCCAGTTGTAGGGAGACGTCCCTGTCTTTCTGTCTCTCTCTTTAAAAAAATTAACTTGTTCCCACACTGACCCTATAAAGGTATTTGGGGGAGGAATAGAACAGCGTTGGGGTGGATTAAGGATGCAGAAATCCAGACAAAATATGAGGGGCCTACGGCAGAAAAGTGGGTGGTAATTTAGAAACGCCCGGGGCGTTTCACTTCGTTTTAATTTTAAGCCACCGGAGATCGCTCTCGAAGCATTGTTTCGCAGATTTTCCTGCTTCAGCGCTCCCTTGGTAACGCCCAGGGGCGCCTTGGGGGTTTCAGGAAGAAGGGAAGCGGATTGTGAAAAGCAATCCCTCTTGACGCAATTCACAACAGAATGAAACTAAAAATTAATTTTACTGAACATCAAAGAGTACAATACGAAAGATGCCAGCAACACGTTCCACGATTCGGGCCACAGACAAGGAGTTTCCAAGGGCACTGCCTTCCCTCCGCGCCAACCATCGCGTCGCGCCTTTACGACAAAAATTGCAGCTGCATTGCAGGGCGACAGATCGATTCCCTGTCCGATCCGATCCGTCATTGTCCCGCCGCGCCGCCCACGGCCACGCTCGCCCTCGGCGCCCTCGGCTCGCTCCTCGGTGTTAAATCCACATACTTTACACCCGAAGCGACGGGTAACGGTCGGCGCATGAGCGGCTCGCTGCGCAAACGCACTGCAGACGTGTCCGTGTACAAGCCCTGCAGATGTACCTCCACAAACGACCGCCGATGTACAAAACGCACAAACCAGGGGACACAGCACTCCCTTTCGAGCTCGCAACTTTGGCGCCATGGCCGATCCTGTCAGGGTGGCCACCGCACCGCACCGCACCGGTCGTGGGCGGGGCGGGCGGCTCGGCGGGCGCCCGGCCCAGCCGGCTCCGTGAGACCGCGTGGGCGGGAGGACGTGCGGCAGAGCGGGCAGAGCGGGCCCGGCCACAGTCGGCACCACGCCGCGCACACGCGCGCACACACACGGTGCACAGAGTGCGGCTGGACGTGTCGGGGCGTGGCGTGGCGCCACACTCCACTCGATCGATCACACAAGTCTTCCTCTCCAGTGGCCGGCACGCATGTAGCGCATCACGGACTCATACACATGGCAACTAGTAACACACACCCCTCTCCCCCCCCCCCCCCGGCCCCCACCTCCCCCCTTCGACACGCACCGTCAGGGAACTGGAGAGACAGGCACACGCAGCACACCACTCCGCCCTCTGCCAAGGCCAGCGACTGACTGTGGAAGCGACGGCAGCGGCGCGGCACCAACCCGCACCGCCCTGCCCAGGCCAGCCCCAGGCGGCGGGGGTGGGAGACGGAGCCGAGGACACACGAACAGGTTCGGGTCGAAAAGCAGCCCCCCCCCCCCCCCCCAGCCCTGGCGCCCCCCAGCGCCCGCGCCCCGAGCCGTGGTCCGCCCGCCTACCCCAACGAGCACCTTGGCATCCACGACCACCCCCTCCCTCCATTCCGCAGGAGACGACGGCGACGGCAAACACAATAGAGAGGAAGAGGAAATTTCTACGAACACACTCCACAGAACCGAGGAAACAGTATAGGAAACAAGACAAACAGTCACCAGGCGCGGATAGAAGGGGGGGGGGGCAACAGGGGTTTTGTCCCCCCCCCCCCAGACGCTACCAAGGCGCCCGAAGGGCGCCTGAAATTTAGGCAACCCGCCGAACTTTTCACCTGTAAGTAGGCAAAAAGTGGTACATTGCCCCCCTCCCCCCACAAGTGGCTCCTGGATCCGCGCCTGACAGTCACCAGCTGGGGAAAAAAGGGTCTCCCGTTTTCTGCGGGGGCGATTTTATGGGGGTAGAGGTCGTCCCCTACTTCAGATTTGGAACGTTTGGACATCCCCTGGGAGGTAGGTGACACAAAAGTCCTCTGAACGCAGGAACCCCAGAGAACATCCCCCTCCCCCTCCCCCACCATAAAACTCCTGGCCACCTGACACCGCAGCGCACCGCCAGAGGTCCTTTAATTGGTTTCGCCTTCGCAAAGTGGCACAAGGCAGGCGCGTGCGCGTGTGGCTCCGAGTAGCGGCACAGTCCAGTTCACCCCCTCCCTAGAGAAACTAAAATGTTCTGAGGAGCATGTCGCATGAATAGAAGCACTACTTCGAGTGACACAGATGCATACCCTTGAAGAGAGATTTTAAGAATAATAGTCTTGAGAATTCCGAGAATTGCCTTGGGTATACTTCGAGGGCGTGCCCGAACCAAGAATGCTGAAGTTGCACGCAGACGCTTGGGATACACAACCTGTCCACGCCCACCTGCAGGAGGGGTGCTGCCCTGCCTGGTAGCCCTCGTGCTCACGGGTGTGTTTTCTCTGCCCGACGGTCACAGGGGTCGAACGTCGGCAGCGTAAACTGGCGAACGTCAGCAAACGCCTGTTATCTAACCACCCCCCGGCGAGGCCCGCAGCCACGACACGGTAGACCTAGGTAGACCCCGCACCACTCACCGCCGTGCCACCCCTGTGCACAGCGTGCCGCCCCGCTGCCAGCGCAGTCGTGGATCCTTCCAACCATGCCGGGGGCCGGTGCTGTACGAAAGGCGATGCCTGGGTGATCGGGGGGTCGTTGACCAGGCCCTCTCCGACCTCGCTGCCCCCCGGATTGCCCCCCCCCCCTTCCCCGCCTCTCTCCCCCGGAACCGGATAGCACCCCGCACGGCAGAGTGCAGCATTCGGCCAGTTTTGACCGATTCGCTCGACCGCTTGACCGCGCCGCTTCTGCTCGCTCCTTCATAGGACGGTCCGGAGCGGTCTGGGCAGCGGTCCCGACCGCCACCGCACCGCTCCGCACCGCCCGACCGCTTCACGAGCTGTGACTGGCATCTAATCCGGGTAGAAGCGGTCATTTTTCTCTGACTTCCGGTGAAGTGAGGTGGCTGCTAGCCACTTCATTTTGCTCGGTATACAGTTCCCTACCAGAAGCCATCGAGAAAATATTGGGGGAAAAACTCAGCTATCTGGAGCCGCCGGGATTCGATGCCCGGTCACCACCGTGTCTCAGCTCCGTCCCGGTCCCGACTCGCATAGGTTTGACCGCTCTTGACCGCGCGGTCAGGCTGGCGGTCCAGGCCTGAGCCAATGCAGCGCACTCTGCCGCAGACGTCCGTTGCCCCCAAGCTAAATTACAAGCTTGGAGAAGGGGACTTTGCGGGGGGGGGGACAGAAGAGTGGGCGTCTCCCCCGTCATGACACACGCGCGGGTCCCAAACGGGACAGAGCGCCGTGGTGGGTAGGCAGCGCTGACGGCTGCCCCGCACCGGTGCGCGCCGGGCGGCCTACCTCCACAGGCGGCTCCCGGCCCGGCCCGGCCCGCGAAGCCCACCAAAGGCCTGCTGGGCTCAGCAGAGCGCCCGGCTCAGCCCAGAGGCTCAGCAGCTGCCCAGATTGCCGCGAAACAGATGGGTCGCGTGGCGCTGAGCTCGGCTCATGGGCTCGCTGGAGGCAGCCAGTGATGATAAATGACGGGGAGGAGGAGGGGAGAAGGGAGGGGAGGACGGGGGAGGGGAGGACGGGGGAGGGGAGGACGGGGGAGGGGAGGACGGGGGGGGGGAGGACGGGGGAGGGGAGGACGGGGGAGGGGAGGACGGGGGAGGGGAGGACGGGGGAGGGGAGGACGGGGGAGGGGAGGACGGGGGAGGGGAGAAGAAGAGGGGGCGGGGGAAGATGGGGGTCAATTGAAAAGCGTGGCCCGCAAGCAGATCGAGTCAGTGGGGCCGGGCCGCGCGCTGCACTGCTGCCGCCTGTCTGTACGCCACCGAGTTGAGCGGACTAGGCCTGCGTCTGTCCGCAAGCGTCAAGGGAAATGGCGAGAAAAACGGAGAAACAAAGGGAGGAGAAATGACGCTCCAAGCTGTGCCGTGCGAGGAGCCTCCTTGGGAAAGAGAGCCTGCCAATAAAAGAAGGCCGAAAGGAGCAACGGTCGGATGAGAACGGCAGGGGTGCGCCGGTGGGGGGCGCGGCGGCAAGAGCGTTTTTGATACCGCGATAAATCTGGAACGACGAGGTAACGGCAGGGGGCGGCCGGGATGTGGGGAGGGGACGAGGGGGGGGGGGGGCGTGCTCGCGAGATGCCTCCTCCAGCTCAGCCCTCACCGGCCATTCGGCCACGTTATATCATATATTACTACGGAAAACACGGGCTCCCATATATATATAGGGATTAAATTTACTGCAAAGTTGGCGTTCTCGGGGTCTCGGGGAGGAGTCCATCGCAGCGCGCAGTGTAGCATGCCAACCCGCCACACGGGCTCGCGTCAATCACGCCCCAAATCTTTTCCTCGGCGAGGGCACAGGCACAGGCGGCACAGGGCACGTCACGGTCACGGGCTGGGGGCGGGGCTGGGGGCGGGGCCCGGAGGGGGCGGCGGGGGCGGTCACAAGTGAGTGAGGTCGCCGTCGTCCCCTCTCAAAGCTTCAAAGTCTTTCTTTCCGGCCGCGGCGAATAAAGCCATTCGGGACCCACACGGGCCGCCAGCAAGCCGCAGCCGGCGTCAGCAGGCTGCTCCCGCAGACACCTCGAGCAGGCTCTCTCTCTCTCTCTCTCTCTCTCTCTCTCTCTCTCTCTCTCTCTCTCTCTCTCTCTCTCTCTCTCTCTCTCTCTCTCTCTCTCGCTCTCCTGAGCAGAATCCCACGAGTGCGATAGAGACAGAGAGTGCGGAATCAGACTGCAGGGAGCCCCGGCCCCCGGGTGTGGGTGTGCGTCAGCAGAGGACGTGGGCGAGCCGATCGCTGGCTGCGTTGCGTTTGCTCCCTCCTGCAGTCGCACAGCACAGCAGCCCCGAGCGCCTGCGAGTGACAGGGTAGGCCAGCCCGCACGACACGCGTGCACGCACCAGTCCCAGTTGCCTACCCAGCAGGCGCTGTTGGTGCCCACACAAACCAGACTGGCCGGGTTTGCCCCTGGTTTGCTCCTGCGACAACATCGTGCGGGCAAAGCCGTCAAATACTATGCAGCTATGCAACAGTCGGCAGCTGCCCAGTGAGTCCCACCCTACAAGTCCCCCCCCCCCCCACAGCCCTGCGATACGCGCACAGTGAGTCCCCACAAGTCCCCCCCACAGCCCTGCGATACGCGCACAGTGAGTCCCTCCCCACAAGTCCCCTCCACAGCCCTGCGATACGCGCACAGTGAGTCCCTACCAAGTCCCCCGCCCCGCACAGCCGCTACACCACGCCGTGGCGGACCGGCGGGGCAGACGTTTTGCGTTCCTCCGCCCTGTCCCTTTTATGCCCCCGCAGAGGTGGTCGGGGGGCGTCTCGAGAGGAAAGGGGGGGGGGGGGGGTCGGCCGCGGCTCGTGGCGGAGGGATGGGATGGGGAAATGCGGCTTCACGGGGGCGTGGAGGGGGCTATCGATTCACTTGTGTGTGCCGCCACAGGGAGGGGCGAGGGTGGCGATGCGAGGGGTGGGGTGGGGGAGGAGGGGGTGGGGGAGGGGGCTACTG
Source organism: Odontothrips loti (assembly GCA_038380765.1). NCBI lineage: Eukaryota > Metazoa > Arthropoda > Insecta > Thysanoptera > Thripidae > Odontothrips > Odontothrips loti. The sequence goes on from CM076245.1 coordinate 20,525,144, forward strand.
CTGCTGGGGTGCGGGGGCCGCCGGGGGCCCTCCGTGGGGAACCGGGGTGCCCCCATAGGTGGGGCAGGGTACCAGGGCATGGCTCCGTACCCGTCTTGGGCTGCCGTAGGCCTCTCCTATCCTTTGGCAGAGGCCGACAAGGGGGTCGAGGACAACTTGTTATCCGAAGGAGTCCTAAGAACCGCATCGAAATCAGGTCCAAGGCACGCAGAGACAGACGGTCGTATCGCGCACTTGTGCGAAGGACAGGAGGACAAGGAGACGTCGTTAAAAGGAGGCCCAGTTTTATTGTTAGGAGCTGTGGACGCGGGGGTGGAGACGGCTCAGGGCGGCCAACTTGAGCCGAGAGACGCAGCTGAGCTATCCAAGAACTGTCCGAGCATCTCCGGCCAGGAGCTGGGCGGAGGCGGGAGGGTGTGGTGCGAGTCCAGGGAGGAGGAGGGGCGGGGCCGGGGGCCGGGGGCCGGGGGCCGCGAGGTGCGGGGAGGTCAAGGGCGTGTGCAGATCCGGCCGGGACACATTCCGCGCCACATGTCCTAAGCACGGCACACGGCCTTTGCACGGCGCCAATTATTTGCTTTCTTTTCCCGTCTGTTCGCTGCGCGACCAAATTAGTCCTGCGTACAGCGCCCGCCGCACTCTCAGAAAAATAAATTAAAATACGACTTTCAAAAATTGTTCGATTTTGTCCAAGTTTTAGTGGTCTGTATCGAATTTAGTCCGAGAAATATCAACCAAAATTTAGCCGTGTCGATTTCTTTAGTCGATTCGATTTCATTTTTTATTTTTTATTACAGCTGCCTCCTGTTGCCGCCGCGGCATGGCCCCAGTAAAATGGCCAGACCTGGCGCTTCGTATTCCCCAGTGGGTCGTTGCGCTAATTTCAGCACGAGTCGGGTAACTGTCGATGCTGCACGCGCTGCAAAGAACCCGCATTGGTGCGAGGATGACGAGGAGCGTCGTCGGCGAGGTGCAAGGACAGCGAAGGCCACGGCAGCGCGCAGGAACACAGCCCGACTAGCCAGGGCTTGGAAACTCTCGCTGGGGGAAGGAAGAAAAAAATGCGTCGTTGGGCGAAAAAGGGCTCTTGGATTATTCTGCAACACGGCCTCTGATTGGGCCAGGTCGGTCACGCGGCTCGCCCAAACGCAAAATTTTGCGAAAACTCCCCCTCGCCCCAGAGTTTGCCAGCCCTGCCGGCTAGCCGCGGCTCAGCTCCTCCCTACGGCCGCCCCGGCCAGGATCTACTCTCGCTCCTGTTCGGCCTGGTGCTGCTGTCCCGGCAGGGCGTCAGGATGTCGTCATGGGGATCCGGCGGAAGTCAACCAACTACAGTTGATCGCCTCGACACGGCAGTAAATTAGAGGCTGACGTGGGCTATGGTCGGTCTGACGGGTGACGGGTGACGGGGGCGGGGATCGACGGGGACCGACGGCGAGACGGCAGGCGAGACGGGACGAGGCGGGGCACGAGACAGAGGTGGGGTGGGGTATGTAGCCGTGTGGGTGTGGGCGTGCCAAGGGGTAAACACATATTATTTTTTCCGTACGAAGATTATAATCGGGCAAGATTATTTGGGATTATAAAGGTTATTTGGGATTATTAAGATTTTCAAAACTAGGAAGGATTATTGCGATCATCAAGGATTATCAGGGATTATCAAAGGTTAACAGGGATTATTAAGGATTATAAGGGTTATTTCAGAGATTAGGGGCCATTCACATGTTACGTCGCCATGGTTTTGGCCACAGAGGACCCCCCCCTCCCCCACGTGATCACGTGCTAACCTAACCTTGCCATGTTAAAGCATAGGAGGTAATCAGTGACTAGAACTCCCCCCCCCCCCCAGTGATGACGTAATATGTGAATGGCCCCTTACGAAGAATTCACGATTGCTTGGCTAGATTTTTCAGTGATTAATCGAGATTATATGGGATTATTGGAGATTATTGGAGATTATTGGAGATTATCTGAGATTATCGAGGATTATTTGGGATTACCGACGATTACAAAGATTATGAAAGATTATGGGAATACTTGGGATTATCGGGATTATTTTTCAGATTATTTTATGAGTGTACGAAGATTATCGAATGTGTTTACCCCTTGGAGCGTGCGAGCACCTCCTGCGAGCCCAGCCCGAGGCACCGGCACGGCACAGACCCTCCCCAGGGTGCCTCTGACCACATTGAGGGCACTCCCTCATCGCGATGCAAAGTAACTGGAGAATTGACACGGGACGAGAGGCTCAGGGGCGGTTATAATGTGGACTGACGGAGGGGGCGAAGTTAAGTGGATTGCCTACGGTCACGGGTTTAACGTAGTTTATTGCCTACCGCTCTAAAAGGAAGCAAATAGGAGCAAGTCACCCTGAACCCTTTGGAGGCAGTTCTTTTGGTGACGGAACGACTTACAGCATCATTACACCTCATACCAATATAAAATTTTAGAAAAAAGTACCTGTTTTAAAGAAACGTTTTTCAATGTATCTAATGGTTAAATCAATGGCAGACAAACATAGACGCAGAATCAATGTGACAAAATTCCAACGATGCGCTACTTAAGAAGAAAATAAAATTGTTGGGAGAACGGGGAAGCTCTAATATGGTTCTCATATCAATAAGTGACAACCACGATGGAATTTAGATTAAAAGGTAATTTAACACTAAACAAAACATTTCTCATGACACATTTGTTAATAACCTTGTGATACCTCGTTGTCACAAAACAGAAAATATGTTACTTTCAAAAGAAGTGATGGCAGCTTCTCTAGTAAACCTAGGTAAATAATAATATTTCAAAGCGCAAAATACGCAGACCATTTTGAAATTCAAGAATATTAAAACTCCGTTCGATAATAATAGATCTGAGGTCATTACAACTCACAGTCCTCATGAGAGAAACTTTCAAAAGGTTTGAAACGTCCACTCACCTCTTGGAAATTTGCTGCAAACGCTGAAAAGGTGCTGCTCCGAGGGAGAGACGAAGAGAAATAGGCTGTGGTATTTCCCTAAATATCAAACAACCGGTTGACAGCACAGTATAACCTCAACAAACTAACACAACACAGACGGTTGCCAAGATGAGCCCGAGCCCGTCGATACCCCAGATGGGAGATGGGCGTGGACTAGCTCTCTAGAACGACATCTTTTGTTGACGTGGTGAACTATTTCCGGAGGCCGGCAGGTGGTGAGCTCTAGCGGCCGAGTGCGGAGCTAAGTCACGTAGTTGAAGGGAAAACAGTTATTACGAACTGTGCGGACTGTGACTTGTGACTTGTAAACTTGTAATTTGCGTTAAATTTGAAGTCAAGTGGTTTATTGGTTTGAAGAGGAGAAACAGATTATCATCAGAAATGAGCTGGGGAGGTATGGTGGTCACAACAAGATTTTTTTGACGTATCCTCTGTTAATAGGATAGAATAGGGTTGGAAACTTCTTAAGCACACCGCATAGCAGAAACGAATTACCTGAATTACTGTTTGGTAACCTCTTCATTGGTTCGCTATCTCTGTAAAATCATCGAAGGGAAAGTTTAAGAAATTGTTCCAAAAGAAATTTATTGTGATCTTTAAGTGACGGGAAGTTAGAAAACCAATTCACATGTTAAATTATTTACTGTGGGCTTCTCTGGAAATATGTTTATCAGGTCTCTTTCTTGCTAAATGATTCTTATGTACTTTGCAGAGGCTCGAGATAAATTGCGGTCATGGCGAGAAGAAAATGAAAGGCGCAGTCTTGAAGTAGTTGATCTTTGGGACACTTATCTCCAAAGCAACATCCACAAGCTGGGAGATGAAAGTCGGTATCATAATTCATTGATTATGATTGTGTTCTTACTTTGATTTTGTCTATTCATGTTTCACATTTGTGTATTCCTTAATCAGGACTTTTGGTTTGGGAGCAAGTTTGTGTTGCTGCTCTAGATTGTAATCGAATGGATGTTGTGGATATCTGCCTGGTGTCTCTTGCAACAGAGTTCCCCTCAAGCATGCGCGTAAGGAAATTACAGGCTATGAAGCTGGAGGCATTGGAAAAGTAAGTTATCCTTCACTCATCTTCACAATAAAATTTTTGGCACGTAGTGATAGTGACTGAAAATGTAAATCATGAATTTGCTTGTACGTTCAACAGATATGATGAGGCACTTGAACTACTTGATCAAATCATCAAAAGAGATGAAACAAATGCAGCACCAAGAAAGAGGAGAGTCGCTATATTGAAAGCAAAAGGGAAAATAGTAGATGCAATCAAAGAGTTAAATGAATACCTGAGAAAGTATGTAGTGGAGCTACCTGTAATCTTTTTGGAAAATCATCTCAATAATCTGCAGCGTTTCCTTAAAATTTTCAGGTTTATGAGTGATCAAGAAGCATGGCAAGAACTGTGTGAGCTGTATCTCCTTGAACAGGACTTTGCTAAGGCTGCTTTCTGTATGGAGGAATTAATTTTACATAATCCTCATAATCATCTTATTCACCAGCGTTATGCAGATATAAAGTATACCCAGGTAACTTGGCTATATATTATTTATTACTCTGCACTGTACTTGTTAAAACCTGCTAACATTTTTTTCTTTTTTCAAAACAAATTTTAGGGTGGCTTGGAAAATATGGAAATTGCACGTGCGCATTATTCTCTAGCTTTGAAACTGAATCAGAACAACATGCGTGCATTATATGGTGCACTCTTGGTATGCTGTTAATTAAATTTCACAATAATTTCTGAGCTAGACATTTCTTTGAGTATTTTTTGTTTTTTTTTCCAGGCTGCTACCAATGTCCTGTCAATGACAAAGAGTTTACCTGCTCCCAAGAAAAAAGAATGCAGTAAATTAATTGCGTGGGCTTCAAAGCAAATTCGTAACAGGTTTGAAGAGTTTTGTTTGGGATGGCCATTTCACACTTTAGTGTGTTGTAAAAAGTAAGAGAGGAAAAGATGTACTAAATTTAAGGTATTTGTTGTTTGCTGCCCTTTCAGGTATGAAGAGGTGTCTGGACATACTGCAGAGAATGAGCTGGAGGCTTTGAATGGGATGTTGGGTGCATTGCAAATTGCTGGTTCTGCATCTTCATAGCTAGTCATTTAAGCAGTTATGTGGTCTCAACGAATCAACTGAATTCAACATCCATTCTTCTCCAATATTGAGCTTCTGTGATGGGCTCCACAGAGAAGTATTATTAAGTAAAAATATTAAAATAGTCATTTATGACGTCTCTCCTTTTGGTAAGGTCTTTCATTGGCCCTTTTCATAATTTTTTTTATTTAAACAAAACCGTATGCAGTTATGAGTCCAAAAACCCATTGCCATTGAAACTTTCCTGCATTTCTGCTATTGCTTATTAGTTGATTTGTTTTCTTAAATGATTCCATTTTTATCATCATTGTAATAAAATTTTTAATACCATTTAGAGTACCAAAACAGGTAGACTATGTATGAAATGAAGTGTTAACAGTTTGAATAAGATTCTATAATAAAAATATTTATATATTTCATGGAAGACCTCTTTTTTCTCTCCACATTTTCTCCACACTAGTGAGCAAGGAGAAGGAAATATGCTTAGTTTACCTGTAGTCAGGATAAGAAATTTTCACAGCCAAATACTTAACTCTTGATTAATATTTAAATCGTGCTGGTTTCTGAAGCAACTGAACTTTTTTCACTGCTGCTTTCAGAGTTTGCAGGCCCTCTAAATCCTGAATTTTTTTTACGGCGCACCTGACGTGACTCCTCACAGTGATTAAAATACTTAACTCGAAAGATGTCAAGACTTGGTTCAAAGACTCTTTCAGCCATCTGGAAAAATGTACCATTTAAATCATTACCATTAGCACAAAATATTTAATTACTAACTACTTTCAGCAATGCACAGAATTTTTTTTTCACGAACCTCTGTGTCATTAGCTACAGATACTTTCTCATAGGTCAGAAGGCGTCGTGAGACATAAGCTGACAAAATTTGCTCAGAGTTGGCTACTATTTTCAAGCATGGGTGCTTTGGCAAGTTCTCTTCGGAATACAATTCTCTGCAACAGCATACATTTGATGTTAACAAAAATGACTAATAAAAAAGGGCAAACTGCTTTATAAAATGCTCACCTAAAAAATGGAATGAATGTAACAAGTCGACCACCTAGAACCAAGTGCTTGGCAGCAAAATGGAGTAAATCCTGGTACAAATGGTCATGGCCATAGTCTATCTTTGAAGGTATGTGCCTTGCTGCTTGTTCTTCTGTTATTTGAGGCGTTTTGTGGGATCCAACTCTTTCTGTAGGCTCACGAATACCATATGGGGCTACAGATACGGAAACAAATTTTTTGTTTCAAAAAAAAAAACCTATTTCTTAGATAAAATTATTAAAAATAATTTTCTTACGATCAGTTATGATAGCATCAAGCTCAAAACCGTGGACCCACAATGGCAGAGATGAATCAGCAACAACCACATCTATATAACGATTTTCAAGCCCATACTGACATAGATTGGCTCGAACACTTTCATCAGGAGCTCTTACCTAGAGAGCACAGAAAGTCATAACATTTTGAGAACTTCTCAGAAAATGTGAAGAGAGCTTCAAGGAAGCAAGTGAAATGATAAGATATTCAACTGACTTTCTGGGTGATACGACTTGGTCGTGTTTGTGCATGAAGTGTGAGGAAGTCTATATCTGTGCCAAGTACATATGCTCCAAAATGTGCAGCTGGCACTAAAAGAGATCCTGAAATGAAGGTCTTAAGGTTAACATACAAAGATACTCACAGAGCAACATCATCCATGTGTGAATTTATACCTGTGCCAACAAATGGATCAAGTATCAGATCTCCACATTTTGCTTTGGCTTGATTAGCCATAAGCACAGATATTTGAGCATCCATACTAGTGTTTCCAATAAATTTTCTGGTCTTCAAGGAAAATTTTTTCATCAAATGCCGCTGTCCATCAGCAATCTTTAAAAATCAACAATTAAGTTCACCAATTTTAAACATGGACATTAAGAAAAAGAAAAATGGTACATACCCATCGTCCAAAATAATAAAAGTATGGCTTTTCAGGAATGTTATTTGGTTCCAGACCATAATACTCCATAAACCACAGTTTGACATCAGGGCTTTTTAAATTTACAGGACCAGCCACAGGAAGGTAGTCAAAGGACTAAAATAAAATATGAAAGTAAATCAAACAACTTTGCCCCAAACCATGAAACATTAATTACTGTCTTATAACAATAATTACCTCAATTTTCTGAATAAGTTCATCCATGCTAAGATGATTGCTGAAAGTTTCAACTTCTACTTTGAATGATATATGGGGCTGCAAGTAAGGCTTATAGCATGCAGGATCTAAGGTTTTGAGCTGTTGATGCAGATCTTCAATATTATCAGAATAGCCCCACAAGTCAACGACTCCTCGCAAAGAAATAGACCTAGCTGCTAATTTCCTTACACATTCATCAGAGTGCATCTGGACAATCCAAAATGGCTACAAACACAAAAGAGATCATGTCATTTAATAGCACAATTGATGATAGGAGTTGATATGTCGTTTATTGAACATAATCTTACATGGTCCGCTGGCTCCTGGAGCCACTTCATATCCAATGATAGGAGGGATAATAATGAACGAATTTCCTAAAACAACACAATTTTTAAATTAAAAAAAAAAACAAACAGGGTGTTTACTTTGGTGAACTTGGAGTACTTTATATTTAAACTCACAGCCATTCGGAAATCAACTAAATCATGAGCAAACCACAGCACATAATTCTTCCAAATTTTAGAGGCCATGGTTAACAACCAATAAATAAGTCTAACAGAATTAAATCCAGTAATCTACGGAAATTTGTGCTACGCCATCAATAACTTCTCGACAGAATACAAGTGTTATGAGTGCAGCTGTTCACCCTGTTTGTTCCACGCTTCCATTGCATTCATGCCCAACCCATGTAAAACATAACCCTGTCAACTGTCATGGGTAACAATGAAAACAGCCATCCATTGCATTTCAAGTTCCAAGAAACCGTTAAAGGGGACAGATAGGAAAAGAATAGTTAAGGTGAACTACGGTTTCGGAATGACACTTCAGACTTCCATTCAGACAGATGTCAATTGACGTCGATAGTAGACCCGAAAAGAGTCTGGTCTTGCGCATGTGAAACCGTGCTCCTGCGCTGCGCATGGAAGAAATTTTTCTTCCGACAGGGGGGGGGGGGGGGGATATTTGTGATTCCAACCAGACTGTTTAACTTACGGTAACTTATGCTTGAATAGGGTTCAAATTTTGTGGTTTGTACAAAAAGAAAACAATACTCTGTATTCTCTTCAGTTATCTGTAGGAAGTTATACATATACATGGGAAATGAAATTCGCAGTTGGCAATGGGTATCCGCATCCGCCTTCCTCAGAGCGCGAAACCATTCAAAAATGAAATCAATGAAATAATGAAATTGAGTGAAATTCGAATGTTGATATGGTTGAGCGAAATTTTCGACCTCACATTCTGAAATTTTACATAATTCTTCTCTTCTCATTGAGAAGCTGTGTCAATGATACAAAAAAACAGACAGCCAAAGAGACATTTTATATAAATACTTTTTTTATTGATATTTAAGGGATGAGGCTAAAAGCATATATTTTATTACCAGTTCTAAATTGTATTTTGTCAATGCTTAAGCTCCATAATGTAGGCTGAGAATGAATAAACATATCAAGACTACTTTGGAGTCTTGGCAGCAAAGCATTCAAAATATCTGCTTGGTTCCCAACGCATGACGCAATGCTTAAGTGAAACGAAGCTTCCTGAAATAAAAATAAAGTAACAATAAAGATGCACATTTAGACCAGAGAAAATTTCAATACTGATTTTTATGAAACATCACAGCTGTATATACCTCATAAAACAACGGAAGTTTAAAGTCAGATAAAATTTCATCCAATCTGTGAGCTGCATATTTTAATGTTTCACTTCCAGCTGTTACAACAACACCAATAAATGTACGCGTTTTTTCTTCATTTGTGTACACCTTTACTTCACCAAAACAAATAGGAAACCTGATGACGAAGAACAAGTGTCACATTCTCCGTACGTGCAATCGATCAAGATTTAATTTCTTAAAATTACCTCGTCATAGACTGTGCCAGGGTTTGCACAGATGAAGATATTGGGTCAATCCAATGATGTTTTAGAATAATTGTTTTAGTTAAGCTTATGTGGAGGTCACTAGATCTCAGCAATTGTACGGATGAGTTGCATGTTGCACACACAACATCTATGTATGACTGAAGTGACTCATTCGGTTCTAGAAGCATTATAAACATATTATAATCATGAAGATAACAGACTGTTACTAACAAACAATAACACTCATGATGGAAGAAACACTTCGGCCTAATACTTACCAATTGCCACATAGACTAAAGAGGCCCAATTGCCCCTCTCGTGAGGAAACGATCTGATGCGTCCATTATGTTCTTCAGGCGAATCTGTTGGCCGGTCATTTACATTTTCTGATTGGAATAACTGAGAAACAGCAGATGGAAGTGGCAATCTACAAAGAGCACAGGTCACAGTTAAATCAGGTACTGGTACAGCTGTGGGGTGTTCCATCGTTGTACTTTGTATACTACATGAGCATGGTAAGGTTAACAAAATGACGCGAGTTTTACCTCTTTATGTGACAATCTACAGCTTGTTTCTTGCGAGTGCTTTCTAAGTTCTCTTCACATGACTTCGTTCTTTTCACTGATACTCTCGGGCCTGGAATTTCGTCCTCACTTTCACTGCTGGAGTTGCTGTAAACCGAAAGAAGATTCAAAGCACTGCTTGAATCTGCCATTATTTTGCATTACGCGCCGCCTACTTCTTAATTTATCATACCATGTGGTCGACGAAAAAGTTCGGTGTATGAAAAATTTAAAAGCCGGTTTGTTTTTGATCTGTGATGGTGATGAGAGGTTGGTGAGGAAGTTTGTTTCTGTCGATTTTCAGAAGTTTCAAGTGCTTTTTGAATTCCTGTGGCTTTCTTTCGATTACCTCGTGGATTAGAGCCCGCACTACTTTTTATCGCCTATGTGTTCTCTGAGGTTCGTGGAATTCTCAATTCCAGGTTTAACATGTCAATATTGTGATAAATTGTCTTTGATTTTCCTCACAAATTATTAATTTCAGAGCAAATCTGAAAGACAGGGTGATCTACACGTCATGGTTGGACAGGTTGATAATACCATTGCGTGCCACAGTCTACACCAGAATGTTAATGGACTGACAATCTACCTGTACGAGAAGAGCGTGGGAAATAAATGCATGGAATACACAGTACAAAATGGAGAGAAATCCCTGTTGAAATCTACAGCATTTTATTTGTTGGCAGTGTTTGCTGCTCTTCTTGCTCTGTGTATTTGTACTTACTCTGTTGTTGGCATTGTTGTTTGCACAGCAGTATCATGCATTCTTTTATACAAGTTATTTTGGGACATTGAAAAGGGTAAAGTTGAGATCTCTGTCTCTGTATAAATGAATGTTTTTGAAGTGAAAATCTTTGATTACTCATTTACTTTTCCCTCTTTACAGAAGTTTTACTGGTTACAGTTCCTCTGGGATTGCAGTTTACTGCTGTCTTTCATTCTGGGCAGCAAACCACCTGCTTTATCCCGTGGCACTGTATAAAGGATGTCTATATTGTGGAGGCTATTACCCTTGTAAGTTTTAAACATATGTATTGCTACAAATACATTTTGTTTAGCTCTAAAAAATGGAAGATTTAAATTCAGTTTGTGTTGTAGCAACGTGTTCTGTACAACCTAGTTGTGCTTGTGGAATCAGAGGATCACACACATTTGTCTACTCTGCTGTCTCAAAGACTGATTCCACTGTTTCAGGTGAGAATTATCACAATTTCCCATGGTTGATTTGGTCATATTCAGCTAATGAAGTTTTTGGTATTTAATTTTTTGATTGTGTGTATTGTGTCCCACAGGGTACCAAACCCCGCCTGAGCTGCTTAGAAAGCATTTATCGAAGTATTCATGGTCTTCTGCCTAGAAGTTAATTGAATATTTTGTGTAACTATGCAGCAATTGGTTGTGGAATTTATTTTCGTGATTGTCCTGCTCAGAATTAATTTTGTGATTCTCCTGTTCAGAATTAATTAAAATGCATATAGGTATTGTGTATTTCCATGTATCCTCATCCTCTCTTAACAAGGAACACAGCCCTGCAAAATTATTCTTCGTTTTTCCAATCACTACACGTTACACGCATCTTGAGATAAAACTAGTCCTACGCGTGTTCTATTGAAATGTCCCGCTCATACATACCACTTCCGTTTACATCTCGTACTTCCGGTAGCCGGAAAAGGGAAGGAGGGCTGGGGAGGCAAGGAGGTGTGGAGAGAGAGAGAGAGAGAGAGAGAGACATACAGCGTTCTTGCGCCGCGGTTCGGTTCACTCACTCCGCACGTCGTCATTCGCGTCATTCGCCGTCGGGCAAGCTTATTTAAGGAAAGAAACATTTTTATCCAGCCACTGATAACGTCGAGTGAGGTAATAAACACAGACTGTTGTCTCATGTGTGTCCTTTCGATTGATTTGCGGGTGGCATTGCACGATTTGTGTTTGAGGGGCGTCGAGCGATTCTTGTACCGGCGCTGGCTCGTCTATGTTGTGATGGTCGGGATGACGGCTAGGCTCGAGTAGTCCAGTGTCTTGGGTCTGGGCCGCCGCACCGTCTCGCAAAATCAGTTCAGAATATCGAAGTCACTTCACTATTCTACTAGGTACTTGATTTCTCTCGTTTGACAACGACGAAACTGCTGCATCACGCCTACCTGAGTGGTAGTGTCGATGGGGTTATGTTTGTGTTTGTATGTGTGGGCTCTCGCGTGTTCGCATTTGTCAAGTCCACATAATTATCAGAGGCGATTTTCAACCGAAAATTTTCGGCTACTGACCTTGCAGACTTCGTTTTACATGTCTAATGCTCCCACTTATTTCCACGTAAGAGCATGCAGTGTGACTATGTTACAATATTTTTGTCTTAATTTTCTCTCTTTTCTGCAGAAATCATGGCAGCATTTGGTTCAGACCAGTTAAAGCAGCTGCAAGTCTTCATTGAATTCTGCAAAGCGAAGCCATCAATCCTCCATGCACCAGAATTCAAATTTTTTAAGGACTACATTGAATCTCTTGGTGGAACTATTCCAGCTCCAGCAGGTGGAGCTGAGCCCAAGAATTCTGGTCCAACTCCTAAATCTGAGCCTAAGGTTGAATCCCAGCCTGAGCCAGAGGCAGAACAGGAAAGTGAAGAAAGTGACGTGGAACTGGACAATGAGGGTGTTATTGGTACTGTCAATTGATTTGTTTTCTGAATATGCTCTACTCATTGATTTTAATGCATTTCTTTATAACTCAATCTTAATCCTTCTAAGTCAATTGGTGCTTTGTCAAACCCCATATTAATGTTGCTCTGCAATATTTTTCAGATGCCGATACATTAGATGATGTATCTCTTCCTGACCCAGGGAAGGAGGTGACGGAGGAAGATATGGATAAGTGTAATGAAAAGAAATCAGAAGCTGTGCAAGCATTCGGTTCAGGGGAATTCCAGAATTCCATTGAGTTGTACTCAGAAGCTATCAGTCTAAATCCTGGTAAGATATGTTGAAATATGTAGTTCATCTCATATCTTGTTTTCTTGCATGTGCTTAAATTTTTATGAGTGTTCTCTTAGGGGCTGCAATACTGTATGCAAAACGTGGCCAGGCCTATCTGAAACTACAGAAACCAAATGCTTGTATTCGGGATTGCACACAAGCCTTGAGAATCAATCCTGACAGTGCACAAGCTTACAAATTCCGTGGCCGTGCTCATCGCTTATTGGGACAGTGGGAAGAGGCTGCAAAAGATCTCCGAGCTGCTGCCAAAATTGATTTAGATGAGCAAGTTGATGAGTGGCTGCGAGAAGTTACACCAAATGTGAGTAGCTGCAAGTTTTTATTTTATTCGCTTAGATATAAGAGAGGGTTTGGGTGGAATTTGCTTTCGCTCGGAAGGTAGGTGTTGTTGCTGATTTAAATCACTAGAGCAGCAGTGTCTCTAAGCGGGTTTAATATTTGCGTTCAGTGAATTGAGGACTGGGATCTGAAGAGGAAAAACTAGTACCTAACTTTTACTGCTTTTTATTATTTTCAAGATTTTTCCGTTCTTAAATTTTACCTTTACACATAACTTCCAAATTCACACTTGCAGCACTCCGCCATGCCTCTCACAACCTTAGACTGGAGAAAACATTATTTACACAGCTTCATAAAAATGACCTTAATATGATTGAAATGTGTGACTGATATTGGCAGACATTCCACTGATAATTTACAGTTATCCAAAACTTAAGAAAAATGGCAGACCCTGTTAACAGAGGGAAATTACTTGCGGTCCAGGGCTCTCCAAGTCTTTTATTTTTTTTGAAAGAGATGAGGGAATAGCGTACATCTTTTGGGATGAGTGGGATGACCCCATCAGACTTGCCCCATCATGCAAAATGGAAATTTTGCACTGTTGCAGTTTCGTTACGGAGAGGAGCCTCTCAGTACCAAATGTTCTTTCAATAAAATTTTCAATTATATTTCATTGAATACTTCTGCAATTGGAAGCTTCTCTAAATTTTAATTTTAGTTATGCTATAGTGATTTTTTTAAACAAACCACTCCTCCAGATTTATTCTTTTATGAAGTGTGTTCTGCACATCATGAGATCTGGTGCTAAGACTTACGCTATTACAATGGAGAGCTCTGTAGAGGAATGATGACTGTTGCTTTTCTCACTCGAATTGCTTTTGCAGCTTGCATAAAGCCTCCCTAAATCCTTGGTTCTTGCAAAAGAAAGAAAGTTTATGAAGACTTACTGTAAGCTGCTTTGTGCTCATGCTTCTCTTCACTGGCCTCTTCATTGGTCAGTCATTAAGTCAACAAGGTATCACATTTGCTGCTTCAAGACAGCATTTCCATGTTAGAGGTTAATGCCTCTAATAAAATGATGATTTGGGAACTCTATGGTTACAATTAACTCATGTAATATTTTTGACTTAAAAAGAACAAAATTCAAATGCTGTACAATGGTGCATGGATTCTGCCTCAAATTATGTGGTGTCACAGCACCTTTGTACTTGCGTACACAAAAATATAAATTCATTTAAATGAAAATTCATGAGCGTTTCAAATTTGTTATCCCAAATAACAACTGATTTTTTTTAAAAAATTAAAGTTAAAAATATAAGCTGTTTTGATACTGATAATAAATCTTATGGATTCTGCACACAATCTCTTGGATTTATAAAAACAAAGTAAATGTGAGAGATCATGTGCAGTAAGACTTGAGTAAACTGTGCCTGAATAGTAACTTGTGGCATTTTCAACAAAATGCAATTGTGGTGCATTAAGTGTTATGCTGAGATGTTCAATTCAAGTTACTTCCAGAATATCAATGACAGCCTTGTATTCACTGAGGAAAGGGCTGTAATGTCCTTGTGCATTTTCTCCAATTCTGATATTCTCAACTCTTGGGTTGGTTTTTCTGATGCTGTTCCAGTGCATCTTCAACACTCTTTTTATATTTTCCTACTAATTCTGGTAAATCATAGGCAATGGCTACATCAAGCCTGTTGATTGGACACCCTCGGAAGTAAGTGCAGGTAGCTGCCAGTTGCTGGAATTCATAAAGGGGATTAAGTTTGAAGAAATCCCGGTATGTTTCTGGATCAGGTAGATCATAACGCGAAATGTTTGTCAATGTGCTCAGTCCTTCATAGATATGGTAATCCTGCGGATGTTCAGTGATGTCATCTGCAGTCTTCTTCCTATTACCGAAGAATGTCTTGTGATTGTAATACGTAGTAAGGTAGCAATCCACCATTTTGGCATGATTACGGACACGAACCTGAAATAAAGAATGCAGTGTAGGTGTAGAACTTAGTACTTCATGGTTTTTCATGGAGATAAAATTAAATTTACTTACAGCAAATCGGCGTGCACTTGCAATTTTGTTATCAACCCGTTTGTTGACAGCTTCTCTTAAGTCACGAAGGAATGCATGTTCTTGCGCTTGAAGCAACCTTATTGGTGCTCCATTTTCATATGGCATTGACCACAGTGAAGTTGAGTACATAATGGGAGGCTCTGCACTAGACATGAGTGGACTAATGTTCCAAATAAGTGTACCTTGAACTCTCATTAGCTCCTCTGGTTTGACCTGATCTGCTTTGTTGAGAATGATACGAGTCTGCCAGAGAACAAAATATTTCATTAGTTGCATTCCATTATTTCTGGAGTCCTCCCCTCTTAACATTGCAACTATCTACGTACTTGGTATTCTCTTCCCTTCAGCTGGTCAAGGATAGCCTCAGTCTCAGGTCCAACATCCAGTTTGGAAGGATCATAAACAAGGAATATGATGTCTGCTCGATCAATGAACCATTGACAAGCGTCGTTGAAGGGGAACATGCGCTCCACTTGCTTCCTGATTTCCAGGATGCCAGGAATCTCCACAATGTTCACCTTTTGATTCAAAGACAGAGTTCTGTACTAAGTACTATTTAACTAGGTAATCACATAATTGTATTTGTTTCACACCTTTTCCAAAAGAGGAGATTTAAGTTTCACACCCCTGAGACGGTCTAAAAGTCCTTGTCCAAACTTCTGAAGGCCAGAAAATGTCCAGTCAGCTGCCAGTTGTGTACCATCTAGAATCTCACTGCGCTCTCCGTGCATGAGGATGTTGAAGTAGGCAGGTGATGGCTCAGCACCTTGGAAAAATAATAATGAAAAAGACAAAGTAAGAAATCACTAGTAATAATTTAATTATCTTACTGCTAGAATGTCTTTTATTACCTGTCCGCAGTGAAAATTGATTATACTCATTGTCCAATAAGTAGTTGATGATTGTTGACTTGCCACCACTCCATGGGCCCATGAACAGAATCAGTGGTTTGGAGAAAATTTCAGGATCTGTAGTAAAACATGTAATAGAATAAGTATTTGCTGCATAAACAGTACTCCCCAAGTTAATGAGCCTGAAACATGTTCACTTGCCTCCAAAGTGTCTGTTACTTAAATCTCTGTATTTGTACAGGAGCTCAAGTGGTTTAATGGCAGTGTCATAAAGACGTTTAAGCTCTCGCAAGGTTCCATCTGTGACTTTCTCCAGTACAGTTTCGGATTCGGCTGATTCTTCGTCAAGTTTTAAAATATGTCCAATATGATCCCGTGGTCTGAGGTTTTCTGGGATCTCAATTTCCTAAAACATGGTTTCAGAAAGACATAATTTCCAGATTATTGCTTTGAAATTCTGAAAGTTAAAATGTCAAATCAATTTTTCGCACCATTGTTAAATCTTCTTCGGGCAGCTCCTCAGCTTCTGTTTAGATGAAAAGTGAAGCATTGCATTATCTATTTTGTAGTCCTTTTTTATTTATTTAAAACATGGATCTTTGCATACTTACCACCCTCCTCTTTGCTCTCTGTTTCACCCTCAGCTTGTGCTTCTAGCTTGTCTGCAGTTTCAGCTGACACTGTAGGCTGTAATTTGTGCCAACAAGTGATTCTTAATTTTGCTACGCGTACTTATCTTTTTGATATCTCACTTTCTTTCATTCTATCATCATAACATCACTTACCTCTTCTGCGGATTTGTCGTCCGACTCCTCTGCTTCACCAGCGGGCTCATCTTCCTTGGACTCTGCTTCGGCTTGCTCTACAGACGCCTCGGGTTCCTCTTCCTTCGATTCGCCTCCCTCGGTTGCTTCTTCCTTGGAGTCGCCACCCTCAGCTCCTTCCTCTTCCTTGGAGTCGCCACCTTCAGCTCCTTCTTTTTTGGAGTCGCCACCCTCAGCTCCTTCTTCCTTGGAGTCGCCGCCTTCAGTTACCTCTTTGGAATCTCCACCTTCAGCCGCTTCCTCCTTTGAGTCGCCGCCATCAGCAGCCTCTTCCGTGGACTCCGCACCGTCGGACACTGCCTCTTCTACAGACTCGGCGGATCCAGCTACCTCGTCCTCCTTGGAATCACCTCCCTCAACAGATTCGCCCGCTTCTTCCTTTGAGTCGTCACCTTCTACGGACTCTGCTGCTCCTTCTTCCGACTCTCCGCCCTCCGTCGCCTCCTCCTCTGTGGATTCGCCGCTCTCGGCAGCTTCCTCCAGGGATTCTGCTGTCTCATGGGATTCAGCGCCTTCGCCCACCTCTTGAGATTCTCCACCCTCAGCAGCCTCCTGGGATTCGCCGCCCTCGGCGGCCTCCTGAGATTCGCCGCCTTCGGCAGCCTCCTGGGATTCGCCACCTTCGGCTGCCTCCTCCTGGGATTCAGCTACCTCCTCTTTGGAATCTCCACCCTCTACGGCTTCCTCCTCTGTCGATTCCGCTGCCACCTCTTCCTTCGATTCTCCACTTTCGGTCTCCTCTCCAGATGCCGCTACTGCATCTTCTGTCGATTCTGCCTCGCCTTCGGCCGCTTCCTTCGAGTCGGCCGTGTCATCTTTGGAGTCGGCTACTTCCTCCGTCGAGTCTGCGCCCTCTGTGGCCGGCTCCTCGGCCTCTGCTGACTCCTCTGCCGCCGGGGCCTCGTCGGACTGTTGCTGCAAAATGAGAGTGGTGAGACAGGACCTCCCCCGCTCTGTGCGCCGCTGCGCGCGACCCCGGCTCACCTCTGCGCTCACGTCGTGAGCCTCCTTGGAGTCGCCTTCCTCCACGCTGGCTCCGTCGATGCCGTCCGTCGTCGAGACGACGTCCTCCGAGTCCTCCGCACTCCCCCCGCCCTGTGACACGCGGACTAGTTAGTGCTCGACACGATGTCGGACTTGTCCCTCTCCGTGGCCGTGGTCTCACCTGTTCTTCGGTCTCTGTGCTGCCCGCCGCCTCGTCTGGTGATTCTGTCAACAGGAGGCGAGACATGTCAGAACCGACGGCCGGTTTCACATTAAATTTAAAAGGACAGTTTTGTCCCAATTTTCGTATTATTCTGTGCACATCCCAAACGGAGTACAATTTTGTTGACCGCTGGATAACAAAGTGGTCTTTTGCGGTAACTAAATTGTCTTTGATTTGGGATGCGCACAAAATCTTGAACATTTTGACAAAATTGTTCCTTTGACATTTCGTGTTCACGCCGCGGCGCCTACCTGTCGTTTCGTGGTGCTCCATCTCCTTGAGGGCCTTCTCGATGTACGGCCGGCACTCGGACTCGGAGGGGGCCGGGGGTGGTGCCGGGGTGCCCCAGGCGCGGCTCTCCTGCACGCATGTCCCTGCAACAGTGTTTCGTTACCTTTGTTGTATGGAACTGAAAGAATGTATTTGGCGCTGGGCACGGAACGTTTAGTCTCCAGGCCCAAGGTCAGGGAACGCGTGTCCGTGTCAAGGGTTTCGCTCCCGTGTCTAGCCTAGCCCCTCGTGCCGCGGCACTCTAGAGATGAGACCTGCGGACTCTACGTTTTAGACTTGGTTTTAAATGTAAGGTCGATGTGGAAAGCACAAAACAACCCTTTGGTCCGGGAGACAAAGATTTTGCTGAGTGCACGCGTGCACTCCCCTGCCCTTGCTTGTTGCACCGTGGCCTGTCCTTATGCCGGGTCAGGTGCTCGCACGGTCGGGACCGGCAGGGACCGGGACAGGGGCACGGCTGCGGGACATGGCAGATGGCGCTGGTATTTTTGCCGCATGTAGGTCGCTCTCGCCTCTCTATTTATACGGCTCCCACGTCAGCCCGAGCCGGCCGCCCCGCCCGCCCGGCCGCCGGCCGCTGCAGCGCCAAGCGCAAAGCCGAACGCTGAGCGCCTAACGCCAAAGCACCGCCCCGTCGAAGCTCTGGGCGAGTGATAAGCCGGTGCGGCTGGGAATGTCATGTCGTGCAGGCTGCTGTTTCCCCCTTTCGCGACATCCCCCCTCCCCATCCCCTCCCCCATCCCGTCCCGCCCCGGACAGCTGGTGCCAGGCCATCTCTCCTTTCACTTGCCTTGTGCTGTCTCTGTACAGTCGGGGTGGTACACGGCGGGCCTCCCTTACGGCGGGTTACGCAAACCCAACCCCACCCCCGACCTGGCCGAGGGCCGAGCAGGCGCCGCTCCCGGCTGCTTACGCTTGCTTACGCGCGGAGCGGTCTCTCAGTGGGTCACCTGGTTGCTTGGTGGGTTCACTTGGCTCGGCCATATTATGGAATCGCAGGATGGAATACCGTCAGTGTCATAAGTTTCCGTCCTGAACGACCTTATTTGGGACTCGGCCGTCTGAGGCAGCAGATGAATTACATAGCAGTGGGTGTCATGTTCGTTTCAAAACGTTCAAGTTGGACGGCGCACTGCTCTGAAGAAACCCCCTGCTAAAACCATGCGCTTTCTAGGATGCAGAGAGTGAACGCCTTCTCTGGGTCCGGCCCGACAGGTCTCTCCGTGCGGCCTTCTTACCGTCATTCGTGTGACTTTGTCCTACGTAGGCAGTAGCTCAGGGGACACAGGAGTTTTTCCCCTCCCCGGTGGTTCGGCGCAGCTCCCTAACGCAGTTACAGTCCGTATCCTTCTGCTCTCTGGTGTCGAGAAACGTGAGGCGCTATGGCACCGCCCTTTCTTTCTGGCCATCTTTTCTTTTGGCGAACGGAATGTCTATTGTCTCATGAAATGTTGCGTTTCTGAGCAAAAACACAACTTTGTGATAGTTTGCAATACAAATGTGGGACAAATTGCGCCTGGCATGTTACAATCCACCCCGTATTTACTGTCCGAAGCGTCCTAAAGTCGTGCTGTGCTTTAAATCGCAGAATTTCGTGGGGCAAAATGTACATTTCAGTGTGTACAGAAAAGCATTGATGCGGGTGACCGTGAAGCTAGGGCCGGACCGCGTGCTGTAGCCCCCTCCCCCTCCCCCCTCCACCCTCCCGATGAACGTGTTGTTAGCGCGGGCCGCTAGCGCCAGTTGGGCTTGTCCCCGAAGCTATTAGCCGAGCGTTCTCCTCTTGCGTACGCGGTATTTTTGGCCGCAGCTAGCTGCCGTTTTGCTCAATTCGAACCCGACCCGCCGGTAAATGGACATCCAATGGCGGCTCGAAGTACCGAAGCGGGAGGCCAGATAACCGAGTCAAGCTTTCGGGCGGTGTTCCATGCAAAGGCCACGAGCCCGGGCCCCGGGCCGCCCGGAGGGTAGGCTCCCACGGCGCTCCGGTGCTGTGCGGGCTTGCCTACCCCCGACTTCGCAGGCGCTACCCGCTCTACGACACCCACAGGACAGGCCGGGCCGCCCGGAGGGTAGGGTCCAACGGCTCTCCAGTGCTCTGCGGGCTTGCCTACCCTCGACTTAGCAGGCGTTCACCGCTCCACAGCTGCCACTCCAGTAGCCCGGCCAGGGCCGCACAGTAGACACCCTCGACGCTCCGGTACTTCAGGGGCTTGCCGAGCCCTTCGAAAGGCACCAAATGAAACCAGAGCAATTAACGCTGGCAAAGCCGACGTGGGCAAATCCGCAGAACGGAGCGTCGATGATGCCTACCATCCAGGCTCGGCCCCAGGCCTTGCGCGTCGCACGCTGGAGACTTCGACCGCAGTGTCGGAAAGACATTGAACTTGGGCACTCTTTCGGGAAATAAACAGATGCTATTCCGAAATAACTCGGATATGCATCGTTTCCAAAAACATGAAAAAGAGTCGTGGGGAAAATTGGGGATGTGAGGCAACCCGGCGCGCGACCTTTTGATATCTGTAATCCGTCTACAGTGTGCGAACTCCTCTAATTTTAGAGGACAGTGCGTCACGTTAGTTTCGAATAACGCTATGGATCCGTGCGGCCCCGTGGGGCCCTACGCGCTGCCACTGGCACTGTCCCAGACAGCCGAGGCAGACGGGCATGTTTTACATTGACTAATGATTGAAAAGGTGCCATCGTCTGTGAGAAAGTGGTTTTATGATCGGCAGGAAGGCGAAGCGGGTGTCTGATTTGTATTGATTCGAACGTTCCTTTCGCAATTGGTGTAATTCAATACGACTGTCTATGCAGTGTAGGTGGAGGGCTTTTTAGCTCCGGCTTCGTACTTTTGAAAGGCTCCTTGGGGATGGTCATTTGTCTGGCTACCGACGTGCACGTTTTGTTCACACGGCCACGCGTTCTAAGTGTGTCCCTCTCTTGACGTCCTGACCAGCCCCCGCACTGCAGTGCGCAGGACTCGGCCCGTGAGGCAGCGGGCCGCAGCGAGCTCGCCTGTCCAGGGCCCAGCCCCCTATCCCAGTCGACCCTTGCCCGGGCATCGCCTCGTTGACGCCAACCTTGGCCCTAAACTGGCCGAAAGTACCTTGGTACGCGCGAGGGTGAGAAAATAAAGGGAGAAAGATGTTTCGCGCAGCCTATGATGTGTTGGCAGGCGGCCATGGAGGGGAGGGGGAGGGGAGCGTCTGAGCCCGTTCCCTCGCCTACGCGAACAGGGCCTTTGGGCCATTCCGACACGGGCCTGGCCGGGCCTGGCCTGGCGGCGGCCTGTGACGGCGACCTTTGTGGTCGTTTTGCCGACTTTGGGTCCGCGGCGCCTGCCTCAGAGGCTGCGTGTGCACGGTGTGCACGCACCCCGGCTGCGGCTGGCTGAAGCCTTCAGCTGCGCGGAGCGGCGTATCTATGTCTGCGCGACTCGATGTCACCTCACTCCCAGCCGGTGACACGCGAAGTGTAAAAATGTCCCGAGGCCCGCGTGGTGTATCCTCAGGCAGGAGGCGGGCTGGAGGACAGCCGAGGGCAGCGCTGGCAGCCCCGCGGGGACACCGCGCCAGCCCGGCCCGGCCCGGCCCGCTTGCTCTCGTCACACGACTTGTCAGCACTGGCTTGAGCACCACTGGAGCACCGCACTGTCACCGCGCGCGGTGTATATTCGCCACTCTGTGGCCACACGACACTGGTTCACTGACACATCCGTACCGAGGAACAGGGCAGCGCACGCCGCCAGGAACAGGAGCCGGAAGGAAGCCATGCTGGACAAGGGCTCGGCTCGGCTCGCCTCCCTCGGTCCGGCACGGAACCACTCGGCTCGGCTCGGCTCGGTCCGCGCTCGACTTGTACCGGGGCGGCGGGACTCCGCCGGGACCACCGCGGGACTGAGGGAGCGAGCCCCGACCCGACGTCAGGCACCGTCCCAGCCCGTGGACCAGCCCTACGCCACGGGCCCCGGCCCGGCAGGCCCGGCCTCGGGGACCCCTGCAGTGGCCCCCCGCTGGCCGCCGCTCTGGCCGCCCCTCTGACCGCCCCTCTGGCCGCCCCTCCCCGCCAGGCCGTCACGTCGGAAAGCGCGCCCACAGCATCCGTGTACGAGAAGCGTTGCTGGAGCATGTCGGCTGGAGCACGTATCGACTGGCGTTCAAGTCTCTTGGTCGGAGACTTCCTGGAAGCTCGGTGCCCCCGTGGTGTTCTGCGCAGCGAATCAGAATCCTAAACGTTGGCGTCTGGACACTTCAGGCCAGAGCTGGGCTCATAGTACGAAACTACCATGAAATTCCAATGAATGTTGATTCTCGTCTTTCGTCTGTCCGCGATTTTCTTGATTACGTTCACCCTGCACCCTTAAGAGCCACTGAGCCACGATGTGGCTGAAATTTGTAACAGTGCTGGGCGGGTGGGCTGCGGTAGCTGCGGCGGGACGGTGCCAGGGTCAGGGCAGGACGGGCTGGGCCCAGCGACGTCACTGACCACGCTCGCACGTGCTGGCGGGGCAGGGCGGTGCGCCGCGTTGGGGCTGGGCGGGGGCGGGTTATACAGTGGTCCCGTCCCGGCGGTAAGGCAGGGCGTCGTAGGGCCTGCGGGGGGGGGGGGGGCGGCATTGATCGGTGAGCTCTGCTGGAGATGACTTGGAGAAGGGGTACTTGTTCTTGGGGGCGGGGGCGCCGGGTGGCGCGCCGTGGAGTGTGGCGGCCAGTGGCGTGGCGGGGCGGGAGGTGACATTGGCGAGGCGCCGCTTTACGCCGTACTGCCCACCGGTTATTTCAGACGCACGCCAGGCTTATTTTAATCCCTGCCCCTCACTCCCCCACCCCCACTCCTTGCCCGGGGCGGGGCGAGGGGGGACACCCCTTCCTCTCCCCTCCCCCGCCGCCTGGCCCATTCCGTTTGACGTGGCGATTTGGAAAGCATTTCGTGTCGTCTTTAAGCGAGTTAGGCGAAATCCCTTGCAGCCTGTCTGCCGCTGGGGCGGCGATTGGCGCTGAAAGATAACGTGCGCCAGGGCCAGGCGGGGCCAGCAAGGGCTTGCCGCGTCCGTCCGCCCACCAGCTGCACCAGCGTGCTATGCCGGGGGCAGTTGGGCTGCCTGCCTGCGGGGGCTGCATGGTCGGCGCGCTAGCACCGGTCGGCCGGCACATAGGCCCACCCCGCCTTGGTCCAGCGTTGTTCCGCCGCCGCCCAGCCCGTCTGTGTTGAGGCCCCGAGCGGAGCTGAGCGGAGGGAGCTGAGTGGAGCGGTACCTCCACACCTCTCCCATGCGTTCGCTCCCGCCGCCCCCAGCCCCTCCACGCCCCTCTCGTCAGGGTCCCGGGGTCTTATTTATATCTCGCGCCAAGCCCCAGCCGCAGCCCAGCCCCAGGTCGTGGGCAGCCGTGGGCTGCGGCAGGCCGGACTGGGCTTCGGTGAGGCCGGCGCACCGTGGTCCGCGGTGAGGCCAAGTAAACCCGCTCCTTGCACAAGCACACTCATTCTCACGCACACGCACGTCAATCTGCCATGTTAAGCCAGCCCGCAGGGCACACCTGCATGCCACTAGGCGAGGATGTGTACCTATCAGGCGCTCGAGGGAACAGGAAGCAGGACGGGGGCCCGGCGCTCGGCGTCCACCCTGCCTTAATGGCGCCCCAAGGCCTTTGGTCGCGATGCGGCTGCCGTTGGTGACGGCTTTTGCTACATGCCGCGTGTCATGTTGTGCGCAGGCTCGCAAACTGGAGGAACACCGACGCAAGCAGGAGCGCAGGCGTGCCGACAAGGAGATCCGTGAGCGCCAGGAGCGTGCCAAGCGCGCTCGGGAGGCTCAGGAGCGCGCACGCCAGCAGCAGCAGCAGGCCGCTCCCCAGCAGGAGGAGGACGACGATGACGCTGCGGGCATGCCCGGCATGGGCGACTTCTACAAGCTCTTCAACGACCCCGAAATCATGAACGCCTTCAAGGTGGGTGGGGCTGTCGAGGTGCAGTGCGGACTCGTCTTCGAATCACTGACCGACTAATGACTTTCTGCACAGGATCCCGAGGTTGCAGCCGCCTTTAAGGACATCTCCGCCAACCCGGCCAACATGCTTAAGTACCAAAGCAACCCCAAGATTGCCGCAATTATCAATAAGCTCACTTCCAAGTACGCCTCTGCCGGCGGCGGCGGCTTCCCAGGCATGGGTGGCATGGGCGGCATGGGCGGCATGGGCGGCATGGGCGGCATGGGCGGCAGCGGGGGTTTCCGGGGATGGGCGGCATGGGGGGATTCCCTCCCGGCCCCGGCGCAGGGGGCCCTGGGGCAGGACCCGCGACTGGTTTCGACGACTCGGCCTTAGATTGATCATGAGGTGAGTTTTGTATCTCGGGAGCACCGTGCTCGAGAGTACTGCTGCATCGTTATTAAACTAAGAAACTTTGACACGGTCGTTCGTATAAAAAAATAATTTTTGTTGCAGGTTGTACTTTAGATATCCAAATCTCTTCACAAGACGACAGTGAAGTATACAAACGGTAAAAATTTAGAGTTACTGCTATCGTTTGTGGAAATAAGTTGTTGAAAGAGTCAAGTCTGTTCAGTTAAGCAAGCAGATGGGGAAATTTTGTTTTTGAAATCTGTGTGATGTGCACACGGAGTCAGAAAACGCTTTCAATGTAAATTTTATTGTACTTGCTGTGTCCCATTTTTAAAATGTTGTAATTTGACTCCAACAGATTTGCAAAAAGTAAATGTGAAATGTGGAAATGCTTAATAACAAGACTGCAGCACCGTGTCCTATTTTGTTTTTCCTTTTCAGAAGACTTATTTGCAATGTTTTAGTTTTTAAGTTCTTGCTGCTGTATCCCTCTTTGATATGTTGATGTTGATTTAATTGTATATTACATCCTAGGTAACTTCATTCTTTTCATTATTTTGAAGAAGTATGTGCGTTTAGAGTATTTAGACTGGTTGCCATGTTATTTGCTTATGCTTGTAGAGCAGTCTTTGGACTGTTTTGTGCTCGAAGTCATAACATTATCATAATACATTTGTTAGAAATTAGTCCGCCTTTTTCTTTTTACTACAACTCCACAGGCCTGTAAGTGAATTACTAGATAAGCTGTTACACTTTCCAACACCCATGCCCTTTTCCTCTGTTCAGAAAAATTGATAGTTACATTATCCATGGATTTCCTCATCTTCAGTGCCTACTCTAATTGGATCACTAATATTACATGATAAATTACACATTACATTCCCTCTACATGGAACTCTATTATTAAAATGTCTCGGCTTGCATATACTGCGATGGCAACTTCCCAGTACAACACAAAAAAAAAAAACATACCAAACCTAATGGTAATAAAACAAAATGAACTGTCCTTCCACATTTGCTTTTTATTGTAAACCTCAGCACATCTTACTCTACTAAAGGCTCAGGTGTTCGCAAAATAAAATGTAGTGAAGTTTGACCAATAGCCACTGTTGGTTTAAATATGAACAGTGTAGCCTTGAAAGATTTTAATCAGTGGTGTTGTGCTAACAACTGTTCACTGATGGTGTAGTCCAAAGTAGCCCAAACACAGAAGTGCCAATATTGTGCCTACTCCTGCCTGTCCACTTGACAACATCTTAACAATGCTAATAAATGACTTCCCTTCTTTGCCCGTGGAGATATTCAATCTTAGAATCAGAGTGATTGGACTACTTTTGGCTACTTATCTTGCAGCAGTGCTGCACATCTGTATAGAAACATCATTTACAATGTTTACAATCAAATTATAAAACTAAATTGATTTCATTCATTGGCAGATAAAGAACACATCCTAAAACTGGTACAGAAGAATGGCAATTCTGACAAGTGCTTTTAAAATGGTATTCTTCCTCTTGAGAAACCAGATTCTTCCAGCTTTTAAATTTTAACGAAGCTTTGTCAAAGACGCCACATAGATCCATATGGATAAAATATTGTTTGGGAAAGGATGTACATAAACAGCAAGCGCAAATTCAGCATTTTCATCTTGGTTAAGATGCACTCCTGTGGCGCGAACTGCTTCTACTATAGCTTCAACTGTAGTGTACGGCAGATTGATTGGAAAGCCACAAACCTGCAGAAAATGAATTGGCAAAAGCTACACTCTCTTCCTTGCAAAAATCAGATTTCCGTTGTTTCAAATTACCTTATGAGAAGCAAGAATATGATGTAGCTCTTTAGTGTGGTGAGGACTCGTATTTTCTCCAGAACCAAACCCAGCTACATGCTCCAAACGAGGTAATACTTTCCGAAGCGTGGCAATACAGTACCGATTCCAAAGTGTTCTATAATCAAATAAATTTTTAGAATCGAACCTAAACTGGCACCCTCTCTGAAAAAGATTGAAATATGTATAGTTATCTGTATGCTTACACTTTTGTGCGTCTCCATTTCATAAGGGAATCTCTCAAGAATTTTTCTAATTTGTCTTGCAAGGTAATTGCAGCATTAGGAGACGCTGGAGAATACTGCAGAGAGGTAGGTTGCACACTTCCAACAGGTGCAGACATAGAGCCTCTCCTTCCAAAGGCAACCATCCAATCAGATCTTCGATTAAGATCAAACTGGGTTCGGCGCGGCAGTTCCTCCTTCTGAAGATTGACCCATATCTAAAGAAAATTAGAAGATAATCTGTTTATGATAAGTGACACATAGGTAAAGAGAGTAGTTATTCATCTCTGAGAACTTACATTTTCATCATTGACAAGGCCAAATACACGTTGCAAAGGGCAAAAGGAATCAAAAATACTGTAGCACTGTCCTGCTGTTGGATCCCAAACCCAATAATGCATTTTGTGCCCCTCTTGCCTTTCAAGCACCAAAACATATGCTGTCTGACCATGAGGTATACCTGTTCCAATAAGTAGGTAGGCCTTCTTGCCCAATCCTAACAAATAGCAGCACAATAAAACAGCATGTGCCCAAGCATCTCCCCAGCCCAATCGTAATACTTGCTAGAAAACATGAAAATCATTTTATTTTCAAAATTTAATAAGTTTGGCAAAATGTTATCAAGGGACCAGAAAAGAAGACACCTAAAACTCACATCACATGTCAGCCAAATATTGAGCACGCCTTGGCTAGGAGCAACTGGCACCATGGAAACAAACCTAGCAGCCATGTCTTCTGTGATTGAATCTTCACTAGACAGAACTGGAAAAGCATTTTGAAAATTGAAAACTCCTGCGGTGATTATTTAATTGAATTGAAAATAAATAATAAATAACAGATGGCAAGCAGACAACATACCAGGAGGTGTCAGAGGTCGGAAAAATCTTGTAATGCACACAGATTTTCCACTTGCATCAATGACCAGGGTTTTGATACGTCTATGTGGAACTAATACATCCATTTCTTTTTCAAAATAGAGTAAATGCTCCTCCAATGCATATACTTCACTGCTATCAAGTCGTTCCTAAAATATAATGAGAAATAAATACATGAAAATACTTAACAGAATGCTGTCACATTTAGATAAAGTCTCATTTCTTTTTTTTTTTAATCAACCCATGACCTCACATTGAATGGTTCAGGAGGATTAAGAGCAGGCTGAACTGTTATGAAAAGATTGATAAATGTAGCATCTCTGTTGGGGAATAGTTGGCTGGTTTGGTCAGGAGGAAAAGTACCCGACTGCCATCCAGTTCTCTGATGGGATTCCCTTTCATATCCAAGTAGCATGGGAGGTGAATACATTTTAAAAGTTCCCTCAATCTGCAAGAACAACATAAAATTGAAATACCAATGCACTCAATAGATTGCACAATCCAACTATAAATCAAAGCAAAATCCTGCGCAAAGAAACAGACATCTATTGTTTTTTAAAACAAAGCTAATGTGCACATTACCCTTGCATTGTGGACCAAAGTAGTGAAGGGAATGTGAAGACTGGCTAACCAGTTTCGCTCCAAACGCTGATGAATACTGGTTTCTCTTATGCGGTCGTCCTCCACAAGGTCCACAATAACTTCATCAAATAAGTGGATAAATAGAGTGTCTGATTCACTACTGCCAGGTCTGCAAGTTCACATAATCCGTTAGGGAGAATTTTACCATCTGCGTTCTTTCAAATATCCAAACATTGAAACACAAACCTAACAGGCATTTGGAGATCTTGGTTCCATGTAGGATTAGCCCCTTCTGCTGTGGTAGTGCGAAGAGTAGATCCTTGAAATGATATTTCAACAAATGGACGCACAGCAACAGTAGCAAACCCAAGATTTGTGGATGACGGCAATGATATTGAACCAAGCAATGAATCCGTAGTCTTACGTACAGGTACTTCAAACGCACGTATTACATTAACCATAAGTCTAACTTCTTGGCCAGCTAGACTCTGAACAGCAACTTTTTTCCTTTCCTTACGTAATGGCCTGAGAGGACGTTTTGGTTGCAACCATTTCATAAAGGTCAAACCAAGTGTACTGAACAGAATGGATGGGGTAGAAATTCAAAATTAATATTAAATACATTTTACACAATCAGAAAATATTGCCAGTAGCAAAAAAGAGCTTAAAATGAAGGAAAAACTAATTCACACCTGATATCTGGCACTTGGTCCTCTGCAACAATGTGATGCAAACTGGCAGTGCGTTGAGCCTGTCTACATTGAGCTAGCACCCTTTGGTATACACGTTCTAGGTACAATCTTCCCCACGCTCTGTGGGATGACAATGGATCAGACCATGTCATTTCAACATCAAATTCTGTTTCTCTGCCACTGGCACTTACCCGTTTTTCATAGGGCTTTGAAATGATATTAAATGAAAAGATATTACTTATAAAATACCACCAAAATTACAGATAGCACTTTAAAGCTCCTTACAGGACTTACGTTGAAAATATCAGCAGGGATTTCTTTCTCTCGGTTTGGGACCAACTTCCAATCACGAAATTCTATCTCCCCCTGTGCTCTTAGAGTCAGTAACCGCAGCCGCAGATTTTCCATAAGTGCGCTTGTATCACAAAAGTCAAAGTCGCGAAGCAAAGGATTCAAACGAAAGTAGTCTGATTCTCTTTTAGATGTAGCATTCAATGTCTTGTAAGGAAAACTCAGTTAGAAACTTACAGTACCGATATTTAATTTTCAACCAACAGGTACTATTTTTCTATACCTTTATGAGATAAAAGAAGGATGCATTGGATGGGTCATTGGGATCAAGTTGAGATTTCTGAGCCCATTCAGTCAACTTCTTTACATCTAATATTCCATCCTTTCCTAACTCAGCAAGTAGATACGATGATTCCTTTTCACTGATCAATGAAAACTGTTTATAACTTACTACATTCAAGACAGCAGAAAAACAAGGAGAGAACAGTACTTTACCTGTCACTTGAAGGCAAATATTTTTGTTGTGGGGCAAGTATAAGTTTTGTCTCATTGTCTATGCCCCATCCTGCACGACAACTAATGACTCCTGATGTATATAAACATTCATTAGTTGAGGACCCACTAATAAATGTTCCACTACCAACACCAGCATGACTAAAAGAAACAATACGGTCACTACTGAATTCATAATGGTCCATGAGAGATGCCTTCAATGTTTTCCCACTGCAAGTATATACAGAAAACATCACATAATATCAAATCTTTACAGAAATCATATAAAACATAAGGAGCATAACACTTACATTGCTGGTATGGGCAAAAATACTTGAGCAAGCTGATGTCTGCCTCCACCTGCACCATCTTCTACTATAGATAAATGTATGCTTTCAGGTGGTTGTAGTATTTTTATTGTAAAGCATTCGTTGATTGCTACTTTAAACTTTGAATTTAAATGATATGACTGTGTTTTACACACTTCTTTATTATTGTAGAAAATTCTTACACATAACTGACACCTTTTAATAGAATTTCTTCGCTTCTTTTCACTGAAACGTGAAAACAGAAAGCTTTATTACAGCATGAATATTGCATACAAAACTGCAGTAATCACTGAGGCTTACCTTAAGTCTTTCGGATGATCATCTATTTTCTCAGACTCTTGAAAAGAAAGTTTTAACTTGGGTTCTCCGGGAGGGCGCAAACAGCATGTCATGTTATCTAAAACCTCATCTCTTATTTTACTGCTATCAACAGGTGTAGGTTCTTTTGGTTCCTTCAACAATGTAAGCCTGCCTGCAATTGTGGAACCTATAATCTGAGATGTTCTGTCACTGGTTGTTTGTTCTTCTGTTCCATCATCAACTTCATTGGTAGAGGACGATCCTGGTTTATGCCCAGGTGATTTTCCTTTCTAGAGCGTAAACACCAAAATAATAAACACATAAAACACAAAAAGTAAGCAAAAACCAGACACTGAATTTTAAGAGATACGCACTCCACTGTGCTGTTTTCTCCAAGCTTCTAGTTCGGTCTGATATTGCTCCCATTCCTCATTGTATCTTTGCTGCTCTTCCATTTCTATTTCACTGCATGCTTGTCGTATCTCTCCTTCCCATTTTGCCTTTTCCAACAACATTTCCTTTTGAGACATTTTTTCTCGATGAATAAGCAGCCTATGGGGAGTACAAGTATATCCTTGGCTATCTCGAATGCTTTTAAGATCCCGCCAGCTTGAAAGAAGTGACACAAGGAGTTGACGGCTTCTTCGTCCTTCTAACAATAAATGCCTCCAAGTAGAGCGAATTTCTTTTTTATACCTAAATAAGAGTAAAAGAAAAAAAGATCTGTATGAATCATACACTTTCCTGAATTATATATGAGTTAAAAGTATTTCACATCCTACATTTGCATGCGATCCAGTTGTTGGGAGGTGATGTTAGCTGCATCTGAATTGAGTATAATCTGAAGGCTGTCATAAGCCTGCCGTAAAGAATTCAACCGACCAGCTAGCCTTTCTTCCTGCTGTGCTGTCTCCCTCACTCTGCACACCAAAACAATGGGATGGTCAAGCTCTGTTACAAAAAAAACGTTGGTACTAATTCAAGAGAAGTTATACCTATATTGCTTGTACAAATCAAACAAACGCTGAGCAAGAACATGTTCTGGACTAAACAATGGGTGGTGCTGAAACTCAATAGCACCTATGTGGATTTCCAATACTGCAGAACTGACACCTTCAGCTGTTAAATTGGACTGATATATATGAGGTTTGCCTCCCTGCAATGATAAAAATACAGTTGGTAAGACATTAAAATGCAAGCATTGCAATTTTTCACTGCCCCTGATTTTCTTTGAATCTAACTTACTGCAATATAATCTACTTCAAAACTGTCATGGACAGTATATTCAGGAGGACGATATGGTGCTGATCGTATGGGATCAGGAAGTACATTTAGTTCTCCATCATCACCGAACCAGCATCTGTGAATTTACAAACCACAGTAAATAACAAGACCAAGTCAAGTCATGTGATTTTTGAAAAAAATCATGCTCTTTGTTGCTTTACTTGCCTTGCACCTTGTTTTAGTAATCTCCTCTCTAGCCGGTGGCAATTACCGGCTCTTACTCTGGGCCGATATCCAACATAAAGACCTTCTTCCTCCCTATATCTAACTTCTTTGCCTGATCCCAATCGATCCTCTAGAGCTACTAAAATAATTGAATTTTTCCAAAATAGAAAAACAATGCAGGACAGGTAAGGTTTTCCAGATAGAGGAATGCATATACCTGCGGATGACTTAGAACTATACTCACCAGGACTGCCCGTCGGATAGAAATAGAGTTCAGATTCCTTTGCACCTGACTCAAGCTCATCATGAAAAGCTGGCCCAACAGAGTGGTCAACTACCTCCCACTCATCTCGGCTAAAACCCAAATAGTCAGCAGCCAGTAATTTAGTTCTGTCCCCTCCACTGACATCAAGCTGTTCTTCACCATGTTCTCCTGTAACCAATGGTTGTCATTTAATTTTAATTTGTGATGTATAGCCCACGCACAGTGAGAATAACTTAACTCCTACCTAGTGATGATGGGCTACAATCTTCCTCCTCTTGAGAAGTTAAACGTACAGGAGAACCAACCATAAAGGGATCTGAGTCCCAGACTCTGGTGAAAAAGTCTACTGATGAATCCACTGTTGTAGCCTACACACGGCAGATAGAATGTGGGTTAATGAACTGAACAGCGTACATATAGATAGGCTAATATTTTTAGTTACAAAGTTACAAGCACCTTACCTGATCTGATATGGTGCCCCTTGTTTTCTTTTGACTTTGACTGTTCTGGTGCTTTTCTAACGCAGCTTCTAGTTCCAATTCTTCCTTTTTGAGCTGTTGATATAAATGAAGTTTAAATTATTATAGTAATGACAGTTATTTCTTGCTTTGGCCAACAATAAAAAATCATAAGTTTACAAATCTTACCAGTTCACTGACTCGTAATTGAGCAGCTCTTTGGTTAGATATAAAAGCGTTGATCCGCTTTTGTGACTTTGTCTCTGTCTTAATATTACCAGCCCTTTCCTGTAGAAGAACCATCACATTTACAGAGCAACTGAGGAAATTTATAAAAAGCCTGGTTATTTTCCATTTAAATATTTAGAAGCTGAATCACCTACTTTTACAGTCTGGTAACGGTCTTTAAGTCTGTCTCGATAAGAACGTGCCTCAGAATGGGACTGAGAAGTTATGCTACGGCTACCATCGAGTGAGGAATCACCAACTGACATCCTCCGACTATTTAAACTTAGCATATCCTGGATTGATTTATTTTCAGATATCTGATAAGGGTAAGATATTTATGTTATTGAATAAAAAACCAGTAAAACAATCTTAAAGGAGGACTCACTAGCAAACTTGTCTTGTTTTCTGTTGTTGTCTTGTTATCAGGTATTTTTAAAATTCCTATAGCAGTTTGGGTAAAAGGCAACTCTGGATTACTTTGTCTTTGAGTTGATGGTCTTTCCAATTCATCACGTGGTGAATTAATTGGGCTCTCTGGCTGCTGTAATAGCGTAGAAACCTAGTCAGATTCTCTTATCTTTACTAAAGTATTAATAATTCATGGATCACTGAGATTATAAATGCAAGAAAAATTTGAGTGACATAGAGCTGCTTACACTAGAAACCAAATCTTCGCCTAACATCTCCACATTTCCAGATACAAAATTAACTTCTGCCTTCACCATAACTTGAGATCCCTTTACTATGGGACTTCCACTGGTAGCTTTAGACAATTCTGTTTCATCATTTCGACGTTTTCCTTTCTTCTTCTGACGCTCGTCGCTTGATGAAACGCTGGTTGAACTGAGACTTAATTCCTGCATTTCGTCTTCGACCTAATCACAGAGGACAACAGGAATGAAACTTTTTCTTCCCTAGTTGATAAGAAATACATAACACCACAACAAACCCATGCTGCTGGTTGTTCTTTTGACGTCGGACGCGTAGAATGCACCCTTCCTTCTTCTATGTCAACTGCACTCATAATTACGTGCTAATTAAATCTGAAATGCCATTTCACGAGAAGAAAAAAAACACCTATTTAGTCACCGAATCAGGACTAAACTAAGGAAAAGCTATCACTGGACCAAACAAAATTTGCGGTAGCCGCCGTCTCTGACATCAACAAACAAACAGATACTGCTTATTCTCAGCTCACCTCCCCTCCCCCTCTGAAACCGAGTGGAGGGGAGAGGCCCTGAATCCGAAACCGATCCTACTACTTTTTGTCTGCCGCTCAAGAAAGTCGTTGGTTATTGTGATTTGAAGTATAGTTCGCCCACGATTACTTTCCTGAAAGTAGTCCCTCAGGTCGTTTTTTCGCCGGTTTGCCTGAATTTTTTAAAGAACGCTTGCATGACAGAGAATGGGAGGTAGCCCACCAGATGTAGAATTCTTTACTGCATCGACCTGAGTAATTACTTTTATTTTTCATGCACATATATAAGCGCTATCAAATCGCCCAGTTGCTTGGATCGCGTTGGCAATTCGGCGTATGGTGGCGAAAATGTCATGATTTCTCACAGTATCCGATTTTGATGGGGAAAGAAAGGTACCCTACCAGATGTAGTATGCTTTCACACATTAATTTAGCTGTCTCTTATTTTTTCTCGTGCTGAAATTAAGGTGTTATCAAATCGCCCAGCTCGTGACTGCACGACGACGAATCAGTTAGACGGTCACTAAATCTGATAATTTCTACATATTGCAATAATAATATATTGATTAAGGTATCCCACCAGATGCAATATGCTTTATAACGTAGACGAAAATGATTTTTATATTTCTTCATGCATAAATGTTAGTTTTATATGATCGCCTAGCTCCTCAAGACGTGCGTTTGTCGCTACGACTTTGCGTGACTGTAAATGATATATTTCTCATTCTTCATGGAGGACAAAGGGAGCGCGAAACGCGAAGCCGGTGAAAACTTTTGGTTAAACACAACTCATCGTCTTTGACTTCCCAATTGTATCCCACTAGAATATTAGGAGATATGCGCATAGTGCTTAGTTTAGCGAAATTAAGAGGGGGCAATTGCCGTTCCATAATGTCTTCGATTTGAAGAGCGAACTACTTTACATCGCGAACTACTTGAACGGTTGAACGGTAACCAGCACGTATGAAAAATCACGTCTGCGTAACCACAGCGCGGATGTATACGAGGAAGGTAATGGTGGCACGACTATATGCTACTTATTATTACTACTTTGGCAGTTTTTGTCCTGTTCTGAAAACATGGCTTCTTCAAAATGAAAAATGTTTCAGTGTGAAAAAAGATGTGCATCTGCCTTTCTGTGTAGAATGTGGCTGCAGATTAAAGAGGCGCTGCAGTGGGACAATATGAATGAGAGGTTATATTTGTCTTCTAAAAAATGAATTACTTACGTGTTTGCAACTCCAACACCTCTACGCTGTATTCTATCATACATTTCTGTTGAATTCAGTAAGTTGATGTATTTCCTAACCCTAAGTGCTTTAACTAGAGTACATTTTCATTGTATCTTTTCCTTAGTTTTCTTTCAGTAGCTGTTCTGGTCCTGAAAATGGAAATTGACATTAAAGATTTAGAAGGGGCCACTCTGTTGCCACTGGCAGATGGCAGAGTGGCTTACGTTGATAAATCAGGTAGGAAGAATATAGATCTTACCTGTTCCATATTGCTTTCTTTGGCACTATTCTGAGACTGCATCTTAATGTTTTGTTATTCAGGAACAGTGTACATGTATGGTCTGAAAGAAGAGCTTCTCACAGGGGAATTCCAACCTTCACTGATTGAAGCCGATATTGGTGATCCTGGCCATCAAGATGAAACTCAATTTGTTTTGCCTAATATATTTTCTGATCAGGTATGTCAGGAAATGTAGCAAAAAGTTTCAAGGATGTCTGCATTCAAATGCATTATTGGGAGGGCACAATTTTAATTTTTTTTATGTATGTTGTAGTGTGCAGATTTAATTTTGGGAGCCAATGAAGAAGCCTATTTGACTCAAAATATTGAATGTCTTCCCAAGAACGCTGAGGACACAGAAGATGATTGTAAAATAGATGTTGAAGAAATTGATGATGATCTATCTTCTAATGCTAAACCAAGTGATTTAAACATTTTGCAAGTTGGTGATGACTGCGTTGAACAAGTGACTGTTTTCAAATGTAGAGCTTGTCTTTTTACGGCTCCAGAAAAGCTGTCTATTGTTCAGCATTACAGCAAGGAGCATCTTAAGGTTTCAGCTCCCAACACTTCTTTTCTAACAACTCCTGGTAAGTGCGTGGGTTTCCTCTGCTCAATTTCTAAGCTGTAAGAACGATATGGCTAACACTCATTATTCTGTACAGGTATTCTTCCCGTTAGTGAGGAGTTTGAACGTCTTGCTCAGAGTGTGATTGCGGATTCCCAAGATAGCCCCACTGAAGAGATTGGATCTCAAGAAAATGAAGCTGAACAACTGCTTTACTTGTGTGTTGAATGTCAGGGTGCATTTGAAACTATTGAACTGTGCCGACAGCACATGATTCAAGTATGTATCAGATATTTGCATCTTCTTTGTTATGCAGAATTGGTATAATATTCCGTTCCTATTCTTGATTTCACTCTCTACCCACTCACTTCAGGAACACAAATTTGTCTCCGGAAGAGGCAAGGCACAAACTAAAATGGCTGATAATTCTGTTTCTATTATGAACTCCATCAACAATACCACTCTGTCCACAAGCAACCCTGTGATGACACTAATAGCTGATGGTGGACTGCATATGGAGTGGCAACCCCAAGAGGTGCCGGAGCCGGAGCAATCAACTGTTACTGAAACCCCTGATGTAGAAACTGATTTGGAAAATGACAAAGTTAGTGGAGTGCAGAAGACAGCCGTGACATTAGAGAAAAACTTAGGAAATTCACCTAAAGAAGAAGTTCAGAAGGTGAAGCAAAGGACTAGGAAAATAAAGTAAGAATTCATAGAATAATTTTATATATTGGAAATTGGTATGTGTTGCACTTCACTTTTCCATTTTGTGTAGGTGCTCTATTCCCTCCTGCGTGTCGAAGTTTTCTAATGAGAAAGCTCTTCAAATTCATATCTCCTGCCATTCAAAGAACAGAAATATAAAGGAATTTCATTGCATTCATTGTGATGAGAAATTTGTGAGGTAAGAGCAACCACAGCAGAGAAAAATAATCTTGAAATGTTCCATGTTCTGAATATCCCAAACATTCCTAGGTGGCGCTTATGCTCAGCCCATTTATGGCGTGTACATAAGGTGGATGTTGATCTCCTTACATGTCCAGTGTGCCAAACATACAAAGCTGCTACCCCGTTGAAGCTAGAAATTCATATGCGTACTCATGGTGATCTAAGACCATTTCGTTGTAAGTTGTGTCCTAAGAGCTTCAAACAAAGTGCACAGCTTCGTAACCACTGTACAAGTGTTCACATGGACAAAAATACAAATGATACTAGTACCCGATGGTAAGTAGCTCTCATAGTATTGGAAAGTTGGCTCTGTTAAGGATGAGTTGGTAACATTCTCATGCTTTACAATTACAGGTACATGGAACAGCAATGCAGTCACTGTGGGAAAACCTACTCCAATGCCAAAGGTCTGAAGAGGCATATTCAGGCTGTCCACAGCAAAATTAAACCGTATGTTTGCAGTGTTTGTGGTCATTCCTCAGCTTGCAAAGCCATGCTGGCTCTTCATTTGCGTCAACACACGGGTGAAAAGCCACATGCGTGCACTATTTGTGACTATCGTACTGGTGACCATAACACTCTAAGAAGGTATATTTCATGTAATGTGTTTTGAAAAACCCGGTTTTGATGCTTATTGTGCAATATTCTGATGGTTTTGTTTTGTGAACAGACATATGATGCGACATACTGGTGAACGACCGTATAGGTGCCCATATTGTCCATACACTGCAATTCAGAGCAATTGTTACAAGGTTCACTTACGTAATCGGCATCCGGGAGAGAGTGGATTATTTTCTTGCACTATATGCTCATTCCAAACTATTAGTCAAGATGCTTATGTCCAGCATGTTGCAGATCATCAGAAGGGCTTGATAGCCTCAAAAGATGATCAAACTACTACAAGCAATGGTATGATGAAGACAATCCACATTTTTTTCTTTCAAAACCATATTTTTCTCAATTTTAATTCCTTTGTTATGGTCC
The DNA here is from genome assembly GCA_038380765.1 of Odontothrips loti. Classification (NCBI taxonomy): domain Eukaryota; kingdom Metazoa; phylum Arthropoda; class Insecta; order Thysanoptera; family Thripidae; genus Odontothrips; species Odontothrips loti. The sequence continues at coordinate 20,562,908 of CM076245.1, forward strand.
TTTTATATTTAAGGTGAAGAGGTAGAATATTTCCCAGGGAATGTGGCAGCAGCCCACCTTGTGTACAGGTACCTGGGTACATTTCTCCAGGAACCTGGCCGCAAATTGCCTCCTGCTAACATCACAGATTCTCAAACATCGGCGGATGGCACCACCCAGTCCATTACCATACAAATTCCATCCCAAGAGGACCCCTCTATTGTAGCCGAGGGAGATGAATCGTCTCATTCTTTCTTTTTGAAAGGCACTGATGATGATGTAGGAATAGATACTGGTGGAATTACCATTCCTGCAGAGCCATCTGACTTGGCACTTGTAGAAACTTGATTGTTTTTATTTCTTTTTGCTCCTTTGAAAAATTGTTTAGGTCTTCAAATATTTTCTGCAGGGAGCCAAAACTTCTTCCTTCTTTTTCTTTTCTTTCATTTTTTTCTTTTGGAAAAAAACCACAGGCTTTTAGTTGTATTTATTGCAAATATTTGGGTGGAGTAACATGTTTATTTTTGATTTTTATGTGATTAAATCCATAAATAACATGGTTCGGAAACTATGCAGTCAACTGCACTACCATGAAATTAGTCTGCTGTGGGTCCGGATTAACTTCTGTGAGCGTTTTGATACAGATGTATTTACTGTAAAAATGGTTTAGTGTGATATGTAAGATAATTGTTAGTCATGGTCTTCTGCCAAAGGACTTCATCTTTTTACTTGAATTGGTAGTCAAGTAAGTCATTATTTAGTGCAGAGTGCTGCAACAATAGTAGTTGGGGCATGTATGTGGGGTCTGCAACTTCAAAGACTTAATCGTTTACTGTGAGTGAAGACTGAACTGTAAAGGGCATCTTATTTTCATCCCATACTTTGAATGTCTTTGTCCTTGATCCCTAAACGTAGGTCTGCTGAGTTTAGGAACAAAGTTATGGCTGTTTCCTCACAGGAACTGTTTCAACAAATTAAGTGTTTGTGAACTAAAAGGCAATCATTGGTGTGAGGTAGAGCAAAGCATATAATTGGCTTTCTTTCAATTTAATTTCAAGACTATTTTAATTCCAAGGCAAGCTTTTGTTGGATTAATGAAGTGGTCATGTTCATTTTTAAAATCTCTGGAGACTTTTCTGTGACAAGCGTGTACACTTACAATATGAATTTTATTATTAAGTTAAGGAACTGAGGACCTTAATGCATTTTCTGTGATTGCACATTTTGTGCTGTGAAGAAAAGCGCTGTGATGACCAAGGCCATGATAGGTTTTTGTACTGCTGTGTAAGATCATGCTCATTGTGGTACTAGTGTGTGTATGTGTGTGTGTGTGTGTGTGTGAGTAATTCACATTCTATGTGGCTAAGGATTTCATGTGGCTAAGGATTACCTTAGTCTTGTCAAATGATGTTCTGGAGGTGGAGTACAGAACATCCAATCGAAGACAACTTTCTTCAGAATGTGTTGCTGTGTCCGTACTTCCCTTCGGTGCATAAATGAAATGTATATATTTTTGTGATAAATAGTAATAAATAGAGATTTTAGTTCTTGCAGAGGAAATCAGGTGTACATGAAATACTCTTATGACATCAATTTGGTTCATTTTTGAGCCTCACAGCTGTGTTCTAAATGTTAGTTTCTGGTTCCTTCTAGCTGCAAATTAGGAACTTTGTAGATGGTGTGTACCAAACTTTTTAGAAGTTTGTCAGTTTCATCATTTCTAGATAGTTTGTTTTAGTAGGGTAATGGGACTAGTGACGGCCCCTGTACCAATGGTGGCCACTTTTATACTCTCCGACAAAGGTTTTAAAGAATTGGCAACTGAAAGAATTGGTTTAGGCGTGGGTGGCCATCACTGGTCCCTTTATCTCCCCTGCTGTTTCCCTAGTGCAAGGTTCTTATGGCCTCATTTTACTGATCATGATTAAGAATTTTCTGTTGTTAAAGGGCATATATTTTGCCTCAGGTAAATTTTTATTCTTTAAGATACAAAATAATGTTTTAGTAGCTGTTCAAAATATTGCAACTTTACTTAATTCTATAATTGTCATGGTCTCAAAATATACTATGTTTAATACAAAATTTCTTGTTGTTTGTAACATTTCACTCCTTCCCACAAAATCATCCAACATGCTCATGCAAAGAGCCAAAGCAGGGAAGGCCAGGGCCTGGCCAGAGACTCGCCGGGATTCATTGGCAACTTGTTTTTGTTTTTAAATATATGTTTCATTTTGAGCCTGGAAAGTGATTTTTTTTCTGGTAAAGTTTCTATTCTTCTTACACAACTAAGAAGGTGCAATCATATCGTGAGTATAGCCAGTAAACTTAAAGAAAAAAATAAAGTGCGGGGTGTTGGCAATTTATTTCATTATTGGCAGAGCAGAGCACAAAGGTAGGTTAGTCGTCCGTCGTTCTAGTTCCATAGGAATCAGTAAGGTCTGTTGAATGTAGAATGCTAGAGAACATTTGAAATATGTCCACTGTGCTCAGGCTATTGTTCAGGAGAACCATCGTGCATTCTAAAGAACAGTTCAAGGTTTCCTCTTTGAGACTAGGCGATCGTTTCATCATGACAACGTCAGCTCAGAAAGCGAAAGAAGCGGTGGACGCTTTGAAGGGGAACCCGTACTTTGATAAGTACGCCAAAAAAATAGCTGATCTCCAGAAGACTTCTCCAGAAGAGTTATTAAGTCGACTGGATGCTTTTGAAAAGGAAAAAGAGGAAAGTGAAAAAGTAAAGAAGGAGGAGGCGAGAGCGTTTTCCACCCCTGCTGCTCCTAAACCTGGGCATGTATCAGGATTAACGAAGCCCAAGTTGCTTAGTGATATCATGAAAACAGAACTCCTGGCGGATAAGACAACTGAGGAAGTCAAGAAGATATGGGAGGAATACCATAAGTCTAAGAATGTGATCGCTGCCACCATCCCATCAGATATTTATAATAAGATCTACCAACGTAGTCATGAGCATCCAACATTCCTACTTGCATTGCCTCGCAGTGAGGGCTATGAATTTATTGTGTGCCAGTATTCAAACAATGAAATTCATTTTACACCTCTGATCAGTTATCAGACTCACAAAGAGAATGCACCTGAGTGTTTGACAATCACTCATTATACAGATATACAGGATCAGAAGAATGTTGTTTTAATGAGGGGAGAATTCAACAAAGACATTTTGAATGTGACAGAGGCGCAGTGTTTGGCCAATCAAATTCAATTATACTATGGCCAAGATGATCAGAAACGATTACAAATTATGGACCGTTTCACCAATAAACCACTCGAATTTAAGCATATGGATTTAATTGCAGAACTTGAATGCTTATCTCTCTGAGTTCTTCATTTCTTCTTATACACATATTCGAAAAGCTAGAGAACCTATCTGATCATTTGCTTCATAATGTGTGTTCTTTTGTAGATATTTCTTATATGATGTGCTTGATTAAAAGATGTTGAACAATTAATATTTATTTATTTCAAATCCTTTGATGTGTACAAACAAAGTATCCACATTCTAAATATTTCCATGACTACAGTTAATTAGATGGCATGACAAGTCCAGCATCTATTGATATCACTTCACCATTGATCATCTTATTTTGAATAATGTGAAGGGCTAATTCAGAGTAATCTTTAGGAGGACCAAAGTTATGAGGAAAAGCCTGACATCTTGTGAGAAAGCTTACAACTTCAGGAGTGAGAGTCTGAGTTACAGGAGTATCGAACAACCCTGAAATATTTTTAAAAATGCTACAATACAGAACAAAGTTGTTGAGGTAACCGGCATTAATATGTGTAGCACCTACCTGGGGATATGGTGGCAACTCGAACTCCTAGTGGCCCGAGTTCCCGTGATAAGGGAAGGGTCATACTCTCAACCCCACCATAACAGGCACTTATTCCTGCTTGACCTCTGCGAGCTGTTCTTGATGCAAAGCCAGACGTTAATATTATTACACCTCGATTTCCATCCTTGTCTGGATCATTGCAAGCCATTTCCTTAGCAGCTAGCCGACTTGCATTAAACTGCCCACAAATATTGACCTGGTATCACAGAAATGTGTTGTAAAATGTGTAATATCCCACCAAATACAAGAGAAAGGGTAAACAGTATAGTTCATTACATCGATTAGTCGAGAAAATGTTTCCAAATCAAAAGGAACACCTGTGGTAGTTGAAACTGGGTATGCAGCAGCAAATCCAGCACAGTTTACTAAGATATCTACACGACCAAATTTATTTTTCGTTCTTTTGAAAACTTCCTCCATATCTTTTTCACTCCGAACCTGGAAGACATGAAGAGTACCCATGGCAATAAATAATTACAGGAAATATCAGGTAGGGGGAAAAAATTAAATGAACATACGTCAGCTTTGTAAAATTCAACATCTCCTCCAAATGCATCATTGATTTCATTATTGTCATCTCGAATGTCGCACCCAAATACATTAGCTTTCTCGTTATAAAGATGGGTGAGGGTTTGTCTCCCCAGACCATTAACTGCTCCAGTTACAACCGCGACCATATTCTAAAATGGGGAAAAACACAAGTCACAATGAACCTCAGTTTTTTTTAAATCGGGACCCCAAGACATGGGAGAAATACAACAGTAGGGTTATTTCCAGTAAGTACCTTCAACATTTTCGCAAATATTGTCACCGATTGGGACTGAAAGGTTTCAATACGTTTAACTCTCAAGAAAATTGCGATAGTGCTTATTTCATAAGCAAGTTGCCCTGTGTATCGTAAATGATAAATGAAAATTAATAACCCGGTAGGGTTGAAAGGACCACCCCACCCGCATGCATGCAACTGCGGTACAGATATCGTTATTAGCAGGACGGGTATGCCTGCGAATATACGATAGTGCAGGTAATTCGCTATTCGCAGGTAATCAAAATAAACATGCACCCCCCTCCTCCCTCATCGCTCCGTGCGAATATCATTTCACACATCAGAACAGCTATCCGCAGGTTCACCTGCGAGTAGCACATCAAACTGCTACCCGCAGGTATACCTGCGGATAGCCTCGTTGCATATTATCAGATATTCGCAGGAAATCAAACTAAGGCACAACCACGAAAAAAAATCACAAAAGTCGGATACCTGCGGATATACCCGTCCGGAGCAGAAAGAAAAGCAGGAAAAAAAATATCAACAGTGCGATGTTTTAGACAAATGTTCGTAATTTTGTAGACGAATACCCGGCTCAACGACCTACCGCAACGTTTTGATGTAATGAAAAATTGTAAGTGAACCTTATCAATTATTCGGAAACAAGAGAAACAGAATTGTATGCCTTTATCTTGATCATCTATGGCTAACAGTATCAGTACTTTGCTCTTTTTTCCCCTTCTTTTTTTAGAAAATTCAAAATGTCTTCATTTCCTATTTTCGAGAAGACAGTGGTCACCTTATCAGATTCCTTCATTGAGAAAATGCCTGAAACCCTCGACTTCAAACAAGTTTTTGAAGAATCATGTGCGGGTCTTAAATGCATTGCAAACCAAGAAGGAGAGCAAGTGAGGTATGCGTTGGAAGGTTTGTGGGAAGCTGTTGTTGATGCTCAGAAGATACTTACTGCCCACCTTTTAATGTGGGATACTTTGAAAATGAATACAATCGATAAAGATAGTTCTTCAGTGAGTAAAAGTACACATCACATTATTAAACTGGAGGAAGCAAGTACTCCAGATTTGAATGAAGGAAACTTTATTCATGCTGAAGAGGAAGTTGAGATTTCTGTTGAAGCTTTTCATCAAAAGTCAAGTTCTACTGAGTCTTCACAAATGATCAGTAACAAGCCATTGCTTCTTGAAACTGATGAGGAAGCTCTGGACAAGTCTGAAAATAACATACAAAAATGTATTATACTAGGAGAAACCATGAATGAAGGGAGTAGAGTTATAGAGACTCCTACTGATAATGAGATCTTCATGGACATTCAGCTGGAGCACAACTATAACCATTTCAAAGCTGCAGAGACCTCACAAATATGTACTGACAGTGAGAAGCCATCTATTGAGAATGAAATTTATATGGACATTAAAATGTCTCAGCCAAATAATGAAATATTTGCAGATCCAGATTTGCCTGTCACTCTTGTTGTAGCTAAAGGAGATGAGCCAGGCGTAGAGGTACTTCAGCTGAACAGAAACAAAACTGACTTGACATCTCAGAGTTCTAATCAGAACCGAGAGCGACTGAAACTACTTAGGAAAAAGTATGAACAACAAGCACCATTCAGATATTTTTGTAATCAGTGCTCTTTCAAAACAAAGAGACATAGTCACATGAAAAACCATTCTAGGCTTCACGAAAAGGTTTGCACCATTTATTCCTGTGATCAATGTGATTTCAGTACTATTAGAGCAAGCCACTTAAAACGGCATATTGGATCTCATAAAAAAGAAGTTTTTTCATGCCCTGACTGTCAGTATAGTACCCATGAAAAGAAGTTGTTTAATAAACATAGAAGATATAAACACATTGTTTCAAAGAAATCTATTAAATCAGGAAGGAACAATACTTACCAATGTTTGCATTGTAACTATACAACCACAAGTGAGAAAACTTTTCAAAGGCATATGACTGTACATGTTAAAAGAAAGGGAAGGGATAAACCATCCTGTTTCAAATGTAATCATTGTTCCTATCAAACTCCCAGCCGCTCTAATTACTCTCGTCACCTAAGTGGACATGCTGGAGAGAGGCCTTTTATGTGTACAACTTGTGGGCTATGTTTCAAACGCTCTGATACATTAGTACAGCATCAAGCTACTCATATTAGCAAAGAAGGAAAAGAAGGAACCTACTCCTGCCCTCAGTGCCAGAAAAGTTTCCGTTCTAGTACCGTCTTGAAGGAACATTTGCTTACTCATGGGGATGAAGAGAGATATCTATGTGAAATCTGTGCAGCATCTTTTAAAACACGTGACAATCAAAGAAGGCACTACAATCAAAAACATGTCCATGAAAAGGAGAATACCTGTTCCACTTGTTCCAAAACCTTCTCTTCAAGATACATACTGAAACGACACATGAAACTGCATGACCAGAAGAAACCTCCCACAAATATTTCAGATGTTCAGGAAAAATCCATCAATGATCTCCAAGCTATTACAAGGAATTCCACCCAGGGATGGTGCCACCTTCAAGCTGCAGACCGATCCTTATCAGATAATGTGCAAGTTATTGTTGTGCATCAAGAGTCTCCCCAATCTGAGTTAACTATTCAAGAAGGGCCACTTTTTCAAGTGGCTTCATCCTTAATTCCTGGACAAACAATGTCGGTTCCAGTCATACCAATAGAGTATGTTATTCCTTCATCTGGAGCTGAAGTTACAACAATCAGTGATGGGTCACTGTTAAATGTTACATCTTCACCTCACATGCCATCAAGTAAAGAAGAAATTATTGCTCTGACATTTGTGCAAGAAGATTCAGAATTCATTGGTCACAGTCAGGCTTCAACATAGCTTTCCATTGCGTTTCAGGATGCGTGCACCAGATAGCAGATTTTATCCCTCTGTGTTGATATATTAGTAAGTTTTGATATTTTGTTTCATGAATATTGAATTAAAGATTTCAAAGAAAAGACTATTCAATTAAGTATGAGAATATTTTATTATTTGCTAAGTACAGTACAACCAAAACGATTTAACAAGAAATAAAGCAGCCTAGCTAAGTCCATTACAATTAAATTATAACCACAATGTGCTGACTGCTCTAGAATAATAAAAAGGAAAGTTTGAATTGAAAGTGTCATTGCTCCCCGGGTTATAAAATCTTTTCAGTATGGTATGTCTTGGTCCAGAGATCACAACAGTTCTCATTCTGGTTTAACTTTATCCCACCTCCAGATTGTACCATCATCACACACACATAGCAAGACAGTCCCATCTCGACTGAGGCTAGTTTGCCGTATGGCTGAATTACACTGTGGATGCGACAAGGTCATAGGTTTGGCTTGAGATGGGTCTGGAACATCTAGATCCCATACAAAAGTTCGTCCAACCATGTTACCCAAGGCAAGTGTCTAAAAAATAGAAAAAGTGCATCAATTTCACTGCATACACATTACAGGTTTCTAAAGAAGAAAGTTACACACTGACATACATACCTTCTGCCAAAAATCCATTGCAAATCTTACAAACCAAATTTCACATTCTTTATAATCAAACCGATGAATGATGGTGACATTAGTATCATTTGGTCGGTACTCCTTATCCTCCAATCGTCCTGGCTTCCAGCAAACAATGCTATTTTCACAAGACTAAAACAAAACACAAGTAAGAGGAATAAGTAATATTTAAATTGTCAACTACATGTTGTATTATTTTGAAATTACCTTTGAGAGAACAAAGTCTCCAAGCCAACGGACACAGTCTACATAGTTCCGATGGATGTCTCTTGTTGAAAAGTCAGGGAAATGTTCCTTCAAAGAATCAAATGGGCGATTGCTACGAGCAGGATTGTATGCATAAGAATTACGAATGGCTTCTAGCATTTCTTCTTTGTCCAACCGCCATAGTTTTAATGAGTGGTCCATTCCACATGAGAGAATTTTATCGCCTCTCATGTTAAAGTCCTGCAAAAATTCAAAATATATGAATAAAAAACTGTTGCTATTTCGGTGAAATGGGAGGGAGAAAACACAAACAAAGTCAAACACAACTCATGAACCTACTCCACTTAAAACTTCATCCCTGTGACCTTCTACTCCACCAAAGATAGCAATGCAAACATCACTCTTGATATTCCACAATCGTAGAGCATGATCTTTGGACACAGACATGAGTAGATTAGGATCCCTTGGATGGAACTTCAGTTCATTAATAGCATGCCCATGACCTAGGAAAGATAGAAAGAAAATATTAACTTACGTCTGATGCACACTGATATCTGCTAGTATAGTGCATAGTAAAAACTACTGACCCACATAGTGCCGTGTACATGACATAGTTGAGGGGTTGAATATCCGAATTACTCCTCGAGCTCCAGCTACAGCCAGCAGAGGCCTACCTGAGTCCTCTTCAAAAGACCAGGCACAAGTATAGAAATTCTCATCAGGCTGGTCATACAATAAGGAAATACACACAAATTTGTTCTAAGAAAAAGAATCCTAATCAAACCACAAAATGATTTGTACCCACTGTGACTATAGGCATAAACTGTTCCATGTTCTATGAGTAAATTCTGGTTTGTTAGGGGTCATGGCCCAGTATGAACAAGATGGCCTAAATTTACTCATGCTGACATGAACAGTAACCACAGAAGCACACAGGTTAATTATTGGTACACCTAAGCAGTCACTCATGAAACAAAGGATACATCAGGATCTGCATAGCACTGGAGCAGTTTGATCCCTCCTTCTTTAGGACATTCATAAACAGACACACGGTTGCTACCCACTGATGCAAATATTAATGGCTGCCCTTCTTTAAGCAGATGATTAAACTGAGCACCAAAAAGTGGCTGTCCATGATCTTCCTTCACACTACATCTGCACAGATGCAAAATCAAGAATCATTATTAATTCAGATCAAGCCTCTTTGGTGAGATAAAGAACCAAACATACTAACGTAAATTTATATGAGTTCTTCATCGGCACTTTCACCACTTTCTTCCGCCCCTTTTGGCCTTTCCGTCTGATTCTATCAGTGGGTGTGGTACATCTTGAATTATTATCTGTTGTTGAATTACTACCAACACTAGAAGTATCATCCTACAGGGCACAAATGTAACAGGATTAGAAACAAATGTAACATAAGGAAAACTGGAAACTAAGAAAAACCGTGGATACTAAAGTGCCAAGTGTGTATGTAGTGGTATAAAATAAGTTAAATGAGGAAGCTTACGCCGTCATCTGAGTCATCGCTATGAGTAGCGCCATTAGCTTGGGAGTTCTTTAAATTTCTCTTGGACAACATTGATGCAGGTGACATTTTCACACTTTCCACATAACCTTGTTTGTCAACTTCAAGATTTTTTTTTAAACAAAAATGTTATTAAGTCACTAAAATACACCATCCATAATAAAATGAAGGAGGGAAATCTTTTTCATTGAAAAGACAATTAACAAAAAGATCAAATTGAGTAAATTTCTTGCATTTGCACAATTTATACATTCAGCAATTGGCTGATAGCCTCTAGCCTCTTTTAGCTTCTGCTTTGGAATTAATGTGATGTGGAGAGTTCGGATGTACACACTTGAATGACAATTAAGAAACTATGAGTCAACTATTTTCACAACATTATTTCCCCCAAGTGTTCGTTTTCAGTGACAAAGGGTCAGCAGAAAATAACAGAAATTTACATATCACAAACACCGGTCTCCACCCTCTGTTTACGCGCTTGAAATTGCAGCCAACATTCGAAACAAAAAAAGAAAAGAAAAAGAGGATATAAGATGTCAGGTTGGCACTCCACCCTTGTTGCCATACGAAAACCGTATAGTTTTTTAAATGACGCGAGCTCACAGTTCATTGAGGATGCAGAAGTTAATTTCAACTGGTGTATTTGGTGTTTAGTACGGTCGGCGTTGTTCGCATGACGGTGAGGGGGGGGGGGGGGGGGGGGGGGGTCTTAAGATATGTCACTAAGTTCTTTAAGACATGCCCAAGACACAACATTGTTTTTCGGTACCCTGCGAAGGGTGGTGCAGGTGCATGGAGCAAACTGTCGCTGGTGCAAGCCTTTCCTGGCTTGGTAGGTTCGATTCCTACACATGGTCCCAGGCACTTCACCTCCCCGCGCAGGTCCAGGCAAAGTCATAGACGCCCGTAGTTGGGTTCCCCCACCACTGCTACCTCACCAGCCCCCGCCACCATGATCTCGTGCCTCACCCCCCCGCACAGGGAGCAGATTTAAACTGGTTGATATACCATTTTTATTGTAAATTTAATCTCTCTCATACTAGCTAGAGACCATGACAGAGTGTAGAAAGCCTCGAGACTCAACCTGAGCTGAGAATAGATACTTTCAATTATGAAATGTAAGGTTATGGGATGGACAAAGCGTCTGCTTCTAGCCTCGCACAGGTAGCTGCTTAGTCTCGCACAGGGTGTGTGCTTTCAAAACCCTTGTGGCGCGTGAATCTGCTCCCCGTTGCTCCCCGTGCGGGGGGTGAGGTAGTCGTTGAGGGTGGGTGGGGATCAGGGAGGGGGAAGCCAACTACGGGCGTCTATATTGTGTCACCTAGCCGCAACCCTGGCAAAAAAAAAATTACCTTTGCTCGACTATTCCTCTTGTCCGTATCACATTGAGACAGATTTAGAAACCGATTCCTCTCATGGCGGAAGGACCTAACTCTTCTGTGACTAGGCAGGGGCGGCTGCGTTTGCCAGTCTTCGGAGCTCTGCTGAAACCTGGGACGCGAAACGACTGTGTCGTAGCCAAACTAGGTATGTCCGGGTCGGCAGCAGGCAGGCCGGACCAGGACCCGGTGGGCCGGGGGCCGGGTCGGGTCGGGTTCAGCGGGCGGCCACCGACCGGCTTGGTCTTCCCGGCCTTCCCTTCCCTTCCCCATAGGCATTGCCGGCCCGGTCCGTGGGCCACACCGTGGGCACGCGGGGGCCGTGGGGCCTAAACCAAGCCGAACCCTGCCGTGCCGTGCCGTGCCGTGCCGTGCCGTGCCGTGCCGTGCCGTGCCGCGTGAGGCCCCCACCCAGCCCACGGGAGGGCACGGCGCGGCACGGAGGCACGGCACGGCACGGCACGAAGAGGAGCCGAGTCGATCCGAGCCGAGCCGTCGAGCAGGACCCAGCACAGCCGAGCCTATCGGAGCCGAGCCGAGCGGAGCGGATCAATCGGGGCAGGGCCGGCAGGCCGGCGGGGCGCTGTTCGGCGACGCTCGGGACGGCGCGGCTGCGCAGCGCTCCGCCATGTTGCTGTGCGACTGCCTCCGCCGCTACCGCGGCGCGGCTCCGACCCGCTACGCCCGCAACGCCCGCTACGCCCCGCGGCCCGCGAGGAGAGAGGGGCGACCGGAGGCGGCGAGGGGGAGGTGAGGGGCGGCGGTGCCATGGCGCTGCTGCCCCCAGCAGAGCGAGGACAGGTCCTGCCCGTGCAGCGGGTTCAGTTAGTTGCCTGCTCGCTCGGCAGCGTTCCGCCGGCACGCCGTGACTCTGGCCGAAGCCGCGAGCACGCGAACAAGGGCGAGTTGAGGGAGAGCGACGTGCGCGCGGCAGGGCCCGAGGGCCGGACAGGGTCCTGACGGAGGACCCGGAGGACGAAGGGCGCCCCGCCTGGCCTCGCCGCGGCCGGACTCGGGTGACACGCCCACCACGGGGGCCCGCCCCCGCGAGTGAAAGAGTGAGAGAGCGCGCGCGCGCGCTCATAGTGTGAACGTGCGAGAGAGTGCAAGTGCGTGGTACGCCAAGTGCAGCCATGGCCGAGGACGAGGTCCTGTTCGACGACGTTTACGAGCTCTGCGAGGTGATCGGGAAGTGAGTATCAGCGCGGCGCTGCCACACGTTGACGGCATCCAGGGATGTGGGGCCGGTCCCAGAGCCGGGCCGGGCCGCGCCAGGCCTGAGCCAGGGCATGGCCAGCAGTCAGCACCGCACCGGCTAGCAGACGACGCGACGTGACGCGGCCCCGCGGCTGAGCGGCGCGGCAAAGCCAGGCAAAGCCAGAGCCGCGGGGCCGCGGAGCCAGAGCGCGCCCTGTCAGCCAGATGTTCCGCTGTCATAGCAACTCCGCGTCCGCATGGCGCGAGGCGCGGCGCAGTGGAGACATAGCCATGCCGTGCGCAGGGCGACGCGAGGACCCAGCACAGCAGGGCCTGCCGTGCCGGCCTACCGGTGGCGTGGCGTGGCGGGGGCCTTCAGCAGCCGTATGAATGCGGCGTGCCGAGTCGGAGCGGAGCTTCAGCCGGCTGCCAGGGCGGTCGCCAGCACGCAGTCTCCAATCAGGCCGGAGGCAGGCCTGGGGAATGCCAGAGGAAGGCAAGAAAACCAACAGAAGAAGACCAGAGGGAGATGAGATGCAGCCCAACGCCGACGGGTACCTGACCTGGTCTGGTGGTCTGGTACCGCCGGGTACCGCCGGGCGCGCGGTTTACTTGGCGTGCCGGGCGACACCAGCAGACAGCGTTGCCTGACGTTGCCTGGCGTTGCCACTCCCGGCTGCATTACTCTGCGGCTCACTCCGCGTGCTGTAAGTCCACGCCGCGCCCGGCCACGCCCCACTCCGCCCCTTTCCGCGCCGCCCGGCCCCGGCTCCCGGCCCACCCGGCCCTGCGGTGGGTGGGTGAGTGGATGGGTGGGCGGTAGTGTGATTCGCCGGGTGGGGAACGGGGCGGTGGGGGCGGCGGGGGCGGCGGGTGGCTGGGCGGGCAGGTCGGGTCGGGTCCCGTGGGAAGCGCGCCTTCCCTTCCTGACGAACCGCACCGCCAGCACCGCCGCACCAGCGCTGCACAGCGACACGACTTAAGCCCGCTCTGCTTTGTCATCCGGGACCGGTAAACCAGCTGACCTGACCACGGGACAGGCACACCTCGGGGCGGGGCGGGGCGGGGCGGAAGAGTCAAGGTCCAACGCGCGCACGCACACACGCACACACACACACACACACACACACACACACGCACGCAGCGCAGGGCAGGTCACGGTGTCGGTATCGAGGGACAGGCTGGGCGAGGCGAGGCCCTTGCGGTCTGAGCAGGCGGTCCCAACAGCTGTCAATCTGCTGCTGCTGTGATACGGTTTATCATGGCGCGGTACCGGCGGTGCCGGCGGAGGACGAGCTGCTGAGCCTGCGGCCTGCTGCGGCCACGGCTGCGGATCGGAAACACTGCCGCGGCGGCTTCTGCGATTGCGCGCGCGCCCAATCAGCGGCGAGTGTGTTACGAGTGGCAACGGGACGGGCGGCGTGTGACGGAGCCGACCGGCGAGGATCAGGGGCGTAGGGTACTCCGGGTACTCCGGGCCGTGGGGCAGCGTGGCCGAGTGCGTGCTCCCCTTTGCTTGGCGCGGTTGGCGTCACCGGCGTTCGAACTCGCCCGGGACTTCCAATCTGCGAATACCGCGGGTTCGAATACCGGCGCAGTGCTGGGATTTCTTTCAGCCCGCACCCACCGTGCCATAGGCTGCAGGCTTCCGAGGAGACGGCGGCCGACGGCGGCTCTGCCGTGTCACGGAGAGAGGGCGCGGGACGTCATCCGGCATCACCTCCGTGACATGAGTGCGACGCCACGCGACGACATTGACATCGATGTGCTGACGTTTTCGCGCTTGCGTTTGACGTATGTTAACACGAGTCGCGTTCGCACGCTGCCGAAGCACTCGACCGCACCGGGCCTACAGGGCCTGGCCTACCTCTCTGTCTGCACGCCCAGCCGACGGCGAGAGTGTACACCGACCGAAGCGTCCCCACCGATTTGGACTGGGGGGAAAAGGATAATCTATTCGGGGCGTCAACTAGAAAACCTAATTCGGCATGTCAGAGTCCTTGGGAGTATTAATGACGCCTGCTAGGTACGCACAGGCGCGGATCCAGGGGCGGCTATAGGGGGGGGGGGCGATGTACCGCTTTCTGCCTACTTTCAGGTGGATTGTAACGCGAATTGCCTACCTTTCGGGCGCCCTTCGGGCGCCCTAGGGGGGGGGGGGGCGGTCGCCCCGTCACCCCCCCCCCCCTGGATCTGCACCTGGGTACGCAACCACTGCTGCTGCGCGCACGCGTGTCGTGCGGGCTGGCCTACCCTGGTGCTCGCAGGCGCTCGGCGCCGCCGTTCGCGGTTTTAATTGATAGGGCTCGAGGAATACGACGTGCTTAATGGGTATGGCGCCGAGGGGCCGAGGGGCCTGTGCGCAGGATGAGTGGTGGGAGTGGCGGGTATACAGAGGGGACCGGAGGGGACCGGAGGGGACGAGCCGCACAGTCACTGTGTTGTCGTGTTGCTCATTGCAGCACGCGGCTCAGTCCATGGGCGCAGCTAGCAGAGGCACTGCCGAGGCACGGCTCAGCCCGGCCGCCGTGGACCGGAGGAGAGAAGGGATCCGGGGGTCCCGTGTGGGTCGGCCCGGGACCGTGCCGCCGTGCCCAGTCCAGTAGACTGCCCTGCCAACTTGGCTTGCAGACTGGCGATTTTTCATCGTCCCGGAGGCAGAGCGGGAGAGCGGGGCCGGGCGACAGACAGCGGGGAAGCTGTGTGGCCGCGGCCGGGGCCCGGGAGCTCGGCCCTGAAGGGTCTGCGCGGGACACAGAGGAAAGCAAACTACAGCCGCCGCCCCGCCCCGGGCCTCTCGGGAAGGGAGGGAATGTCCGAGAGGGCGGTGGGCCGCGGGCGGACGTCGGGAGAGCCCTCAGCACCGCCCCCCGCGCCGCCGTCCCACTGTGCTGTGCCCCGTCACCGAGAGCACGGTTTGCGATGAGATAAGCGTGGCCGCCAAAACAAAATAAGCCGTCCACCCCGAGCACCACAGCCGCCACGGGCCCCTGCAGGGCTGTGTCTTGTCTGCTCAGTGTCGACAAGGCCTTGCTGACTGCCTCCGAGCAGAGCAGAGAGGCCATGCGGGACGCGGCTCCGCACCAGGGGGACCTGCCTCTCCCTTTAGCATGAGTGTGGATGGGGGTGGGAGGATGAAAAGCTTTGCTCTCGCCGCAATGTTTACTTACGTACCTCTTTCTCCACGGACATTAGTCGCGCGGAGCAAACCATCAAGCGGACGTACACACGTCAACCAGGCAGGAGCCAGCCGCAGAGTTGGTTCGGGTTGTCGTTGTCATAACGCAGGGAAAGAAATGCCGAACTTACAGGATACCATTCCCCCTACCTGCCCCCTCGCCTCCACTCTTAGCTCGTGAGAAACGCGGCATTTGGAGCAGCGGGCTCAACCTCCTGGCAGGCATGCCTCATCGCTTGCTGACTTGTACAGGTCTGCTCTGCAAACTCAGCAGTTGAGTCTTCCGGCGTGGCTACCTACCGTTTCGGTAAGGTTCGTTCCCAAACGGTTGAGTTATCGAAACCTACAGCCGGAGCTATTTTGTACATCATTCGGTAGTCGTTCGATTCGGTTTCCGAGTTAACCGAGCCAACCTCGGGTGAAGTCAGCAAAGAAGTGCGTGCGGAGTTGTCGTCGTTTCACTTTGCGCCAGCCAATCACAGCCCAGTAACCACCGATGCGACCGTTGCTTTCACGAACGTACCGCATTTTTTTGGACGTGCAGACTGTTTTGTCTGTGATTGTGGGCGGTGTTAAAACGAGACGCAGACTTGTTGCTTGTGAGTTTAAAACGTTTTATTGCATTTGTTTTGCCCTCCTCAACGAAAATCCTGGACACGCGCCTAGTGATTCTACTGTTGAGTTTGCAGTGTGACTTCAGTGTTGGGAGACAGCCGAGCCGAGACGCCAGGGAGGGCCTCTCGCATGCCTTAACTGAGCTATTTTCCATCCCGGCCGTACCACCGATTTAGGGCGCCTGGGCCCGGCTCAGCACGCTCAGCACCGGTCCGGTCCATGAGGCGCTATTTTTAGTCTTAGAGCTTTTTAAGTGAAACGCTCATCGCGGCTGTTAACAGACACCGCGCCGCATCGTTCACGTAAGACGAGGCTGCACCAGTCCGCGCCACGCTGCGCAGGCCGCGGAGGTCTGGCAGAGCCGAGAAACGGGCGGGCACTAGATACCCGGACGCGTCCGAATACGTCTCCTGTCCCTTCCTGACTCGACGGAACGACAGAGACAGAAGACAATTTTTGACTGACTCGGATGCGTCCCGTTTCTCGGCTCTGAGGTCTGGCCGGGGCGCCGGGGGGAACGAGCGCTACAGC
This sequence comes from Odontothrips loti, assembly GCA_038380765.1. Lineage (NCBI taxonomy): Eukaryota > Metazoa > Arthropoda > Insecta > Thysanoptera > Thripidae > Odontothrips > Odontothrips loti. The sequence continues at coordinate 20,579,668 of CM076245.1, forward strand.
AGGCCTTGTTCCCATGTCAATACCACAAAAACAGGTGTATCCCGGCTGTATCCCGCGACTTGACGAGCGGTGTCTTCAAAGAGCAGAGGTCGGGGGTCGGGCGGAGTCTCGCTATCGCTTCAGGACCCGGAGGAGATAGCGCTGCGTAACTTACATGGCTTACTTACGGTAGCGACGGCTCTATGCGCGCGCGCGCGCGCGCGTGTGCGTGCGTGTGTGTGTGTGTGTGTGTGTGTGTGTGTGTATCTGTGCCTTTTCTACCTCGACCGCCACTGCAGTCGCTACCGTGGCGGTGTCGGCATGCTGTGGATTGTAGCAGTACGCTCACAAACTTGGAGCATACCAAGGTGTAGTCGGCGGCCGCCGAAGGCTGCTGCGGCGTCTCGTACCTGTCGCTGTGGGCGCAGCGCCGGCCACCCCCGGCCCGCCCCCGGTCCGCCCCCGGCTTGCCCCCGGTCCGCCCCCGGCCCGCCCCCGGTCCGCCCCCGGCCCGCCCCCGGTCCGCCCCCGGCCCGCCCCCGGTCCGCCCCCGGCCCGGCAGCCCCCGACTAAACGCCGCCGTGTCCCTCGCTGCCCCCAACGCGGTCGCGCGCTGTCCCCCGCCACCCCCGCCACCCGCCGCCGGAGGACCACACCCCCGGCCCGGCATGGCTATGGTCCCGTGCTGCCAGCCAGCCAGCAGCCCCTTCGGCGCCAGGATCGCAATGTGGGTCACATCTCCAGCCCGCTCCCCTCCCATCCCCCTCCCCCAGCAGTACGCCGGGGGCCTGCGGGAGCCTGCGGGGGCCGCCCCACTCCGCCAGCACCTTCCGTCCTCACTTGCTCGCTTCTTTGTGTATCCACCGTGTCCGTCATCCCTAGTTCATGCTCATGATGGACCGGACCGGAGCGGAGTGGAGCGTGGCGGGTTGGGCCGAGTCAGGGGCAGCCTCCCCGTCCCCGCGGCAGTCCCCGCCGGTCCCCGAGCAGCAGCAGCAGCAGCAGCAGCAGCAGCAGCAGCAGCAGCAGCAGCAGCAGCAGCAGCAGCAGCAGCAGCCGACCTTACGGCACGACGCCGCTACGGCGCTACGCCGCTTCAAGCAGTCTAAACACACCCGAGTCGGGGCGGGGCGGGGGTGAAGGCGAAGCCTGAGGCACAATAATGGACGCACCGCAGCCCGTTTTACAAGTGGCGAAGCCAGCGGGGGGGCAACCAGGGACAACCAGGGACCACCAGGGACCACCAGGGACCACCAGGGACCACCAGGGACCACCAGGGACCACCAGGGACCACCAGGGACAACCAGGGACCACCAGGGACCACCAGGGACCACCAGGGACCACCAGGGACCACCAGGGACCACCAGGGACCACCAGGGACCACCAGGGACCACCAGGGACCACCAGGGACCACCAGGGACCACCAGGGACCACCAGGGACCACCAGGGACCACCAGGGACCACCAGGGACCACCAGGGACCACCAGGGACCACCAGGGACCACCAGGGACCACCAGGGACCACCAGGGACCACCAGGGACCACCAGGGACCACCAGGGACCACCAGGGACCACCAGGGACCACCAGGGACCACCAGGGACCACCAGGGACCACCAGGGACCACCAGGGACCACCAGGGACCACCAGGGACCACCAGGGACCACCAGGGACCACCAGGGACCACCAGGGACCACCAGGGACCACCAGGGACCACCAGGGACCACCAGGGACCACCAGGGACCACCAGGGACCACCAGGGACCACCAGGGACCACCAGGGACCACCAGGGACCACCAGGGACCACCAGGGACCACCAGGGACCACCAGGGACCACCAGGGACCACCAGAGGGACCACCAGGGACCACCAGGGACCACCAGGGACCACCAGGGACCACCAGGGACCACCAGGGACCACCAGGGACCACCAGGGACCACCAGGGACCACCAGGGACCACCAGGGACCACCAGGGACCACCAGGGACCACCAGAGGGACCACCAGGGACCACCAGGGACCACCAGTGCGCCGGCCCGGCTGCGCCGTGCTCAACCGCTACGCATGCCAGTGTGTCAGTGCGCTGCAGAGCGCCACAAAGTCACAGTGCAGGGCAGCAGCACGCCCGGCCTTGGGACCCCGCCCTCCCCTCCCCGCCCCGCGGCCCTGGCTCCACAGCTCCTAGCCCGGGCTCGCCCAGCTCACTCACCTCGGGCCGCGTGAAATTGATAAAAAACCAGCCAGCAAGCTGGCTACTAGCGAGACTTTCACTTGTTAAATTTGAAGTTATTTAGGAAGCTAAAAATGTTTATAAATGTATTACATTAGGTCTTATATTTTAAACTAGCATTGTATTGGGTTTCTAGGCGGGACCAAACTCATGCATCCGCAATGCAACCGCTGGAGACTAACAACCCTAAGAGAGAAGAGAGAGAGAGAGAGAGAGAGAGAGAGAGAGAGAGAGAGAGAGAGAGAGAGAGAGAGAGAGAGAGAGAGAGAGAGAGAGAGAGAGAGAGAGAGAGAGAGAGAGAGAGAGAGAGAGAGAGAGAGAGAGAGAGAGAGAGAGAGAGAGAGAGAGAGAGAGAGAGAGAGAGAGAGCGCTGTAGAGGGTGGGGGGGGGGGGGGGTAGGGCATTCGAAGCGGGCTTCTGAGGACCCCAACTCTTGAGTCCTGTATATACACCACTACCCAACACGCATGTGTCGGGAGAGGAGCGGGGGTGGCGCGGGGAGCAGAGGCGGGGCCGGGAGGGGTCGGCCGGGATGCCTGCGGGCCCAGCGTCGCCTAGACGCCACGCCACGCCACAACACCGCGCCGCGGCCCCAGCCATAGCCGCGGCGATATGCACTTGACGCCCTCCACTCGGGTTACGCCAGCGAAGGCATGGCTCAGTTTAATGCGGCTTGACGTTTTTTTGATGACGCCCACGAGCCCCCCTCTGTGGTCCCTTAAGAGTTGCCAAGACCTCGAAGCAAGCAAGGCAGCCAAGCCGAGCCAGCAGTTTTCTGGTTTCTCTTCCTGTTTTCTGGTTTCTCTTCCTGTTTTCTGGTTCTTAACTGGTTGTTCTATTATCTATTTTGCCTCTGGAAAAGCCTTTCACAAAAGTGAAAGTCTAAAAAACAACAACGAGCGCTGCTAACGGGCCGCTCGCTTTGTTCCCGCGAATAACAACCAGCATTGCAAGCATTGATGGACTTTTATGCGGACTTTTGGAACGCGCGAATAATGACGAATCGATACTTGACGCCGCGCTGTCGCCGCCCGGTTCCTGCTCCTGCTGCAGGCCGGATGGTTGGCAGCGCCGGGGAGCGGAGAAGAGCGGGGTGCGCATTTGATTTAGCGCCCCGAAGAGATATGGTGCCGGACCCGGCCGGCGCCCTCGAATAAAACACGGAGATGGCGGCGGCCCGGTTTGATAAATCAAGAGCGTTATGGCATGAAACTCTTGTCGGGACGTGCGATGTCCGCTGGGACAGCAGTGCAGCGCACGTCCCCGAGCGCCTGCGACTGCCAGGGTAGGCCAGCCCGCACGACACGCGCGCATGCACAGGCCAGGGCGGCCTAACCAACAGGCGCCACGCCTGTGATGCCCAGGCTGACGACTGTTCTATTCGGAGGCTGGTGCTGGTGCTGCTGGTGCTGCTGGTGCTGCTGGTGCTGCTGCTGCCGCTGCCGCTGCCGCCGCCGCCGCCGCCGCCGCCGCCGCCGCAGCCGCCGCCACCGCCGCCGCCGCTGCCAGTCTCTGGCGATGTGTGACTGCGAAAGCAGAGAGGGTAACAGCCCGCCCATTATACGGCCGTTACACAGACTGCCTTATGGCTGCCATAGCGCCGCTGCTGCCGCTGCTGCTGCTGCCGTGCGTCAGGCAGCGCGTATCACTGCCATTATACGCAGCATCTGCTTTCACCCGCGAGGGGGATATTGACAGAGGAGTCATGCTCGGCAAGAGAAAGACAAAAATAATGACGGGAAAAAGCACTTCCTGCCCGATCCGGGCTGGGCGGGGCTGGGCCGATGCGGCGACTGCTTGCTCCCTTTAGAAACATCCCCCTCCCACACGGCGGGCAGCGGCGGCGGCAGCGGCGGCGGCAGCGGCGGCAGCAGCGGCGGCAGCAGCAGCGGCGGCAGGGCAGTGGCGGCGGCAGGGCGTCGGCGGCGGCAGGGCGGCGGCGGCGGCAGGGCGGCGGCGGCGGCTTCCAGCGGGTTGATGTCAATGCCCCTTTTCACACAGTGGCGACCATATCTCCGAAACATCAGCGCGACGGGAAAAGAAAAACATTTGCAGAGTGAGTGGGGTGCGAGAGAGCAAGAGAGAAAGAGCGAGAGGCAGAGAGAGAGAGAGAGAGAGAGAGAGAGAGAGAGAGAGAGAGACAGAGAGGGGGGGAGGGACACGGCTGCTGGGAGATATATATGTTTTTGAATTGCTTGCTCTGTCGAAAGGATGCAGTGATTTTCTGGGCGCACAGAGCTAATCGCACGCCTAGCGTTTTAGGCTCATGTACCTATCACGCGAATGTGGCGCGCCCGATAAACGACAGCCTCTGCCGGTTAGGGGCTGGTAGGGGGCCGGGAGGGGCCGGGTGGGGCCGGGCTATCGCGGAAGCGGGGAGGCCTTGCGGGTGTTCCATACGGGATATCCTCTAGATGTCCTCCAGGGCGTGCGGTAGATGCTGGGACGCAGGTGCCCAGGGTCACAGGGAGACACGGGGGGGCTGGCGGGCCGGGCAGGCCGGTAGGGCCTTCCCCCCCGCCCCCAGCCGCCCCACCCCCCGGCCTTCCCCCGGGCCGCCCCTGGCCTTGCCGCCGCGTCCACACGGCAGCACGCACTGAGCTGACCCGGCCCCGAGGCCGGCGCGGCGCGCTCCCACGGCTTGCGGCGGTGGGGCGTCATAAATTTCGGCTGACAAACAGAGTAAATGTGTATTTATGTCTGGTCGTATCACGGCGTCTCGCAGCCACCGGTATAAAACAAAAATAAGAAACAGAGCCAATTTTGCTGTAAAATTGTTTCAGCCCTCGCCGTCTGGGCGCCTCATGCTCCCGCGCGCACTTCCTCTCAGAGTATGATTTTTAATTTGCAGTCCCCACCCAGCCCGTTCATTCCACAGGGACCATGAAAGCGTACTTGATAATTGCACGATGCTATCCCGGTATGGCACGCGATCGGTATAAGGGTCCATCGTCTACTTGGCGGGCGATTTGTAGCAGCATGTTGGCAGCACAGCAATAGCTCAGCCCCATGCTTCTCTGTGTTATTCCCATTTCGAGCTGTCTAGCTTAACACGGCAATCTGGAGAGGACTTCTGTGGCAGAAAGTAATAGTCATCATGGCGGACATGTGGCGGGTGAGGGGAGGTGAGGGGAGGTGCTACGGCCCCTCCCACCCTCTGCCACCAACTCGCGAAATATTTACGCTGCCCTTTCGCGCGCTGTGAACGTAGTCCACCCACGAGGCGGGGGCTGGGCTGGGCTAGGCTGGGCTCCACTGTTCCGGCTAAGGCCGGGTTTACCATCACATTCACTGAATTTTTCCAATACTTCCGCCCTTCAGAAATATTTGGAAATTTTGCGGAATCGTTTCCGATATATTTCCAATGTTCCTGTGAGTAATGCGAGGCCTTCAGCGATTGATTCCTCACCATCAAATAACCTGGAAAAGTCATCAAAGTGTGACCAATCAACGCAACTTTCGCAAGCAGGATCGGCTTTTCAATTTGAGGAGGCCGTGCCTGGGCCGGCCGCTGGTGCTCCGCAGAGGCCCAGAGGCCCGCTGGGGGGCTGCCCGCGCAGGCTTCTCGCAGGTTGCCCGCAGGTTTGCCCTTGGGACTCGAGGCGAGCCGAGGCACCGGGCTCCAGGCCTATCGAACCCTTTTCAGGCGGCCGGGATGCCGGGCTATACGGCAGCCCATTCGGACACATTCGCGCCCGTTCGGACCTTTCGGACCATTGGGGGCCCGGTGGGGCCCGGTGGGGCCGTGCTGCGCAGCGGGGGCGATCAACACCGAGGAGGGAGGTGGTGACGGCCAGGGCGAAACAATGGGCAGTCTGCCCCGTGCTGCGCCCCGCCGGCCCCGCCCTGCCGGCCCCGCCCCGCCCTGCCGGCCCCGCCCCGCCGGCCCCGCCCCGCCGGCCCCGCCCCGCCGGGCTCGCTGCTCTAGCCCGCTCGCTAAGCGATTCTTTCCCTCTGGAGCAGCGAGGGGCGAGTGGAGGGGGAGGGGAGGAGGGGGCCGATGCAGAGGGTGGGGGGAGACAAGAGCAGGAGCACACTGTACCGTAGTCGGAGGGGCACGCGGAAGTTAACAGGCGGAAGGGACAGGGACACCCTGGGGGACACCCTGGGGGACACCCTGGGGGACACCCTGGGGGACACCCTGGGGGACACCCTGGGGGACACCCTGGGGGACACCCTGGGGGACACCCTGGGGGACACCCTGGGGGACACCCTGGGGGACACCCTGGGGGACACCCTGGGGGACACCCTGGGGGACACCCTGGGGGACACCCTGGGGGACACCCTCCCTGCCGGCCCCTGTCGGCGCCTGTGCACGGGCCTGTTGGCGTGGAAGGTCCCCATTGTCGGTTTCTTTGCACGTCCTGTTCTCTATCTTGCGTTTCGGTCAAATTACAATGTTTGGCACTTGGTGACCTGGCGACATTTCCCACCCTGCGGACGCCGCACTTGCACAAACCAGAAATCTCTTTCTGCTCACATACCATGCGGGATCCCGGTGCCTTCTCAAAGGCAGCACCGCCGGCCGAGGCGAGAAGTGAGTGCTGTTTGGGGTATAAAAATCCTCCTCGTCAGTTGTCCAAACATTGACGGACGGCCCGCGGAAGGTGTTTGGGTGGGGAGGAGAAAGGCGATGCGTAGGGCCGGGGAGGGGGGGAGAGAGAGAGAGAGAGAGAGAGAGGAGAGAGAGAGAGAGAGAGAGAGAGAGAGAGAGAGAGAGAGAGAGAGAGAGAGAGAGAGAGAGAGAGAGAGAGAGAGAGAGAGAGAGAGAGAGAGAGAGAGAGAGAGAGAGAGAGAGAGAGAGAGAGAGAGAGAGAGAGAGAGAGAGAGAGAGAGAGAGAGAGAGAGAGAGAGAGAGAGAGAGAGAGAGAGAGATATTGGTTGGGGGGGGGGGGGGGCAGTCTGGATCCAAACGTTTAGTCCTTCAAACTTGCCTCGACTTTGTGGTCCTCCACTTCGGCGCCGCGTGAGTCTCGCGCGGGAGGAGAAGTCGGAAATAGGTCCCTAGCGGGGCAAAGAAAGAGGGAAGGAGGGAGGGAGGGAGTCGAACCCGGGCGCCGGGCGCTCGCAGCGGTGTCGGCCTCGTCCGAACACCGGCGCTGCGTTGCTAACGATCGGCCCACCACAGGACGGGTGCAGCCAAACGCAGATATGAGAATATTCACGGTATACCCCTTTAATCACGTTCCCACGAGCGTTTTCACGTCCTTACCGCCGAATACGGAGTGTTTTGCAGGGTAGGCGAGGAATGGAATGCAGAAAATAAGTCTGTGGTCGCCTGCCGTTAAATATGGATTTGAAATCGGAGGTCCGAGGCTATATGTTTCGGAATTGCATCTTTCCATGAACCCATTCTGTTTTTGAAAGTTCTGTGGAGGGAAGGGTTAACGCTGCAGAGCAACGGAAAGCAGTCTGGGGGTGGGATGGAGTAGGGAGGGGGGAGGCACTTGTCATATATGAGGGTGGTATATGAATATGGGCCGTGCATGCCATGGTGCTGGAGTGGTCCATATAACCATGTTTAGGCTGGGCCACGGGCGGAGGCTTGGGGGAGGGGGGGGGGGGGGGCCTCCAGCTCTACCTCACCTCGAGATGGGCTGGGCCCCAGGCCGGGATGCGACACGGTATGCCGCCGGTGCCGAGTATACCGAGTTTCAGTCCAGGAGCACCGACACGACCGACACCACCGCTAACATGGGCGCAATCATCACACCAGTACACACACACACACACACACACACACACGCGCACACACGCGCGCGCGGTAGGGCACATTTTGCCACTGAAGCAATTGCCCGGTTTGTTGTTGCTGTTGCCGCCATCGGCTGTGCTTCCGGCGGTTGCGCTAGCGTCAGGTGGTTAGCACTCTCAGCACAGCTCCGTGAGTGGAGGCTGGTGTTGAAGAGGGAGAGAGAGGGGGATGGGGATGGGGAGTAAGAGAAAGAGAGACTGGGGGCACTCTGAAATATGTGTCGCCTGGGATTTGAACCAACGGCTAAAGTGGTGAAGTGAAAACGTGGCCGGCGTTCTTGACCGGCTGGAGCTGTTGGAGCGCGTCAGCGCCGTGGAGGTAGGCAGGCCCGCCGGGCACGGGCGTTGCGCGGGCGGGGCGGGTCCGCTTGGCGGGCGCTAGTCGCCACGACCACGGCCAGCCAGGCTGCGCTGTAGGCCCACCCGTCCACCCGTGGGACAGAAGCGAGGCGGCTTCGTTAGCGCTGCGCTGCGGATGCGCGGTGGCGGTGGTCGTGGGTTCGATTCCCGGCTGCGGCGACGGCGGCGGTGCGTGTTTGCACAGCCCTGCCACAACTTTTGTGCGGCAAGTTGCCGGCATGTGTGCGGTCCCGCGCGTGCGGGCGTGCATGCGTGCGTGCGTGCCGCAGCGGCGTGTGCGATCTTGTTCCCCTGCGTGGCAGGGAGTAGATTATGGTTAGCGAGCAGCGCGGAGGGAAGTGGAGGGGGAGGGGCGGGGTGAGGTGGCCTCCCGTCCCTCCGGCCCTGAAAGTGTGGCTCTGGGCCCATGCAATATGCAGCGTGGCTAACGGGATGGGTCCTGCCCCGGCCCTGCTGGCCCTGCTGGCCCTGCTGGCCCTGCTGGCCCTGCTGGCCCTGCTGCCCCTGCTGGCCCTGCTGCCCCTGCTGCCCCTGCTGGCCCTGCTGGCCCTGCTGGCCCTGCTGGCCCTGCTGCCCCTGCTGGCCCTGCTGGCCCTGCTGGCCCTGCTGGCCCTGCTGGCCCTGCTGCCCCTGCTGGCCCTGCTGCCCCTGCTGGCCCTGCTGGCCCTGCTGGCCCTGCTGCCCTGCTGCCCTGCTGGCCCTGCTGGCCCTGCTGGCCCTGCTGGCCCTGCTGGCCCTGCTGCCCCTGCTGGCCCTGCTGCCCCTGCTGGCCCTGCTGCCCCTGCTGGCCCTGCTGCCCCTGCTGGCCCTGCTGGCCCTGCTGCCCCTGCTGGCCCTGCTGCCCCTGCTGGCCCTGCTGCCCCTGCTGGCCCTGCTGCCCCTGCTGGCCCTGCTGCCCCCTGCTGCCCCTGCTGCCCTGCTGGCCCTGCTGGCCCTGCTGCCCCTGCTGGCCCTGCTGCCCCTGCTGGCCCTGCTGCCCTGCTGCCCCTGCTGCCCTGCTGGCCCTGCTGCCCCCCTGCTGCTGGCCCTGCTGGCCCTGCTGGCCCTGCTGGCCCTGCTGGCCCTGCTGGCCCTGCTGCCCCTGCTGCCCCTGCTGCCCCTGCTGCCCCTGCTGCCCCTGCTGGCCCTGCTGCCCCTGCTGCCCCTGCTGGCCCTGCTGCCCCTGCTGGCCCTGCTGGCCCTGCTGCCCCTGCTGGCCCTGCTGCCCCTGCTGGCCCTGCTGCCCCTGCTGGCCCTGCTGCCCCTGCTGGCCCTGCTGGCCCTGCTGGCCCTGCTGCCCCTGCTGGCCCTGCTGCCCCTGCTGGCCCTGCTGGCCCTGCTGGCCCTGCTGCCCCTGCTGCCCTGCTGCCCCTGCTGGCCCTGCTGGCCCTGCTGGCCCTGCTGGCCCTGCTGGCCCTGCTGGCCCTGCTGGCCCTGCTGCCCCTGCTGGCCCTGCTGCCCCTGCTGCCCCTGCTGCCCCTGCTGCCCCTGCTGCCCCTGCTGGCCCTGCTGGCCCTGCTGCCCCTGCTGCCCCTGCTGCCCCTGCTGACCCTGCTGCCCCTGCTGCCCCTGCTGCCCCTGCTGCCCCTGCTGCCCCTGCTGGCCCTGCCGGCCCTGCCGGCCCTGCTGTCCCTACTGGCCTACACAGCCTCGGTCCCGGCAATGCCGGGAAGACACCGTTGCACGATACATGAGAGAACTGCCAGCGTGCACGGTCTCGCGGTCCGAAAGTTTACCGCACTCCAGTTGCAGTCTCGTTCCATCGTTTTGGTGCAGGTCAGAGGGGCCGACACCACCAAGGCACTGCCAAGGGCACCGCCAAGGGCACCGCCAAGGGCACCGCCAAGGGCACCGCCAAGGGCACCGCCAAGGGCACCGCCAAGGGCACCGCCAAGGGCACCGCCAAGGGCACCGCCAAGGGCACCGCCAAGGGCACCGCCAAGGGCACCGCCAAGGGCACCGCCAAGGGCACCGCCAAGGGCACCGCCAAGGGCACCGCCAAGGGCACCGCCAAGGGCACCGCCAAGGGCACCGCCAAGGGCACCGCCAAGGGCACCGCCAAGGGCACCGCCAAGGGCACCGCCAAGGGCACCGCCAAGGGCACCGCCAAGGGCACCGCCAAGGGCACCGCCCCCCGCAAACCCACCCCGGCCGTCCGGGCCGGCATCCGGGCCGAGCGAAAACAACTTGCGAAGCAGCGTGGCCGGGCGCGGCCCGTGAGGTGGAAGAGAGTGGCAGAGAGCAAAGTTGGACAAAGTAATCCCCTTTCCGATCCATCCATATTTCGCAAAGAAAGAGGAAGTTCCCCCTGGTCCCGAAGGTCCCCCGGCGGCCCCGGGTGGACCCGCAGAGGTCTCCGGACCGGCCCCTGCTTGGGCTGACGGGCTGCATTGTGCACTGGCCGCCCTGCCGCGGCTTTGATCTCCGGCCTGTCGATCCTTCGGCGACGACCGCCCACTTCCACACGAGGAAGTCTCCAAGTCCACAAGGAAACGAAGGCAGGATCATTTATTCCAATTTTCATCGCGGTTTTCCTTTCGCGACTTGGATAGAGGCACGGTTGCCCACAGGTCACGGTGCCGAGACTTGCACAACGGTCAGCCGAAGAGGTCCTCGTGGCTGGGGGTTTAGGCGAGGAACCAGCCGGGACCAGCTCAAGATGACAGCGCCCTGGCCAGGATCAGCATGATCAGGGTCTGGCCGGCTGAGAGGACAGAATCGTATGCCTTGTCGGTTACTTTCTAGTGCTTCGAACGTTTGCAGAAGAATGCGAAAATATCTGGAGATTTCTGATGACTTGGAGCTTGGAGGCACTGGAGAGCCGGGCGGGAGCCGGGACCTACCGATGGGCCGGGCGGTGAGGGACAGCCTGCTCTGGGCGTCGGTGTGCTTCCTGATCCACTCCATGTGGCCGGAGGTGGCCGTGTAGACTCCCGGGAAGCCCGCCACCGCGCAGCCATGCCCGAACGACACGATGCCCGCCAGGCGGCCGTCGCACGTCAGCGGCCCCCCGGAGTCCCCCTGTCGGGAGGGTGGCCGTCAGCTCCGGGTACGGTCCGGTCAGCGGCCGGTCAGCGGCCGGTCCACAACGTGCACGGCGTGCACTACCTGGCAGGAGTCCTTGCCGCCCGGCTCGTAGCCCGCGCAGACGCTGCCTGGCCCCATGGCGTTACTGTACTTCGCTGTGCACTTGTCGAGCTCCATGATCTGGACGGTGGTCCACATCATCTCCTCGCTTGGCTTGGCAGCATCATCCTGGGGGCGACCAAGGAGGAATTTATTATAGCTTGACGAAGAACAACCAAAACTAATGAAAAGTAAGCTTTCAGGCAATCGTGTCACATCACAAATTCACAGACTTCTCTTCTTGCAAGCGCAACAAAAAAGACGCCGAGGAAATGAAAAAATAAAAAATGTCCCTAATCTGGTGCCAAACTCACGTCGACGGTCCTGCCCCAGCCGCTGACGAAGCAATCCATGCCGGTGGGGAGGGGGTCTAGCGTGTTGAGGAGGATGGCCTTGGCGTTGGACGTCCACTCGTCGAACGGCTCCTCCACCTCCAGGACCGCGATGTCGTACCCCTTATTATCGGCCTGGGTTCAAGCACTCGCAGTGTCAGCTGTTTTCATTGCCCTTGAATGGGGGTGCCGTGCGTGGCGTGTGCAGCATGCACCCAAGTGGATCCTTCTCGCTCGCACTCACATTCGGTTTCCAATCCTCGTGACAAAAGCCATCCTTGACTTTCCTGGTGTAGCCGCCCGGGGAGAGTTTGTCCGGCATCCAGGTGAGGGAGCCCACCGTCACCAGCAGCTGATTGTACTGGCTGCAACAGGAGGAAGGAAGCGTGCAGCCGGCGACGACAAAGTCAAACATGGCGACGGGTGCCGTTGTGCAAAGGCGGACACGGCACGACTTAACGAGCCAGACACCCTGTAAAGAGAAAGGGAGAGGGGGAGAGAAAGAAGAGAGAGAGAGAGAGAGAGAGAGAGAGAGAGAGAGAGAGAGAGAGAGAGAGAGAGAGAGAGAGAGAGAGAGAGAGAGAGAGAGAGAGGGAGAATTTTATTGTCACTCACTTGGGCTTGTCGTCGAAGCAGTGCGCGGCCGTGAGCACGAACGTTTTGCTCACAACGGAGCCGCCACAGAAGTGAGTCATCCCGTCTTTGCGAATCGATACCTGCACGAAACGGACGGGGCAGTCCTTACTGTTGGCTACCCTGGCAGGCTGGCGGCCGGCTGGCAGCAGGGACTACCCGCACTCACCTGGTGCGGGAACTGGCCTTGTTCCGCCTTCTCCCCGCCCACGATCCTGGGGCTCTTCTCCTTCATCCTCGGAGGGTTGGTGACTGCGCCCCGTACGAACGCCCAGGTGCTGTTCGCAGCCCGCCGCGTCCGCCCTGCGAGAAACGCACCGTCAGGAATGTATTGCCTCTGCCCTCCCCTCCCCGCGCGCCGGCACCGCACAGTGCGAGCACAGAGTTGCCAACACTGATGGTCAGAAAACTTCCCACCGCAGTGCATTCAGGTGTCGAACAGACTTGCTAACTTACGCAGCATGCTTCATGCGAGACCTACACTGGAAGAACTGAAAGGCTGCATAGGCAACAAGAAAGCCCCTTATTTTGCCGCTCTTTATTAACAAATATAATTTTCCTGTGACACTGTCGCTGCGCCCCACCTGTCGTGTTAGTGGCGGGGAGTTCCCGGGTGGTCACGGCCTCCACCCAGGTGGCCACGCTCTGAGCCCACGCCGCGGTGTCCCCGGGCTCTGCGGGGGCGGAAGAGACTGGGGCGGAGGGGACGGGGGCGGATGGGGTGGGGACGAAGGAGGCGTTGTTGGCCTGGGACTGGGCGCGGACCAGCACCAGCAGCAGCGCCGCCACGAGACCCGGCGCCAATCCGTGCGCCATGCTGGGCAGCAGCAGCCTCGGCGTCAGCTGCAACAACTAGCGGGGCGGCACAACTCAGCCCACCGCTGTGAACGCGTGCGGCCTACTTGGAGGGCACCGGCACCCGGCGTGGACCCCGTCGTGCCTATTCCACGCACCTCGTCGGGTCGTGTGGTGCAGTGCAGCTCGACGAACTTGTGTGTGGCGATGCGTCTCTGGGGGGCCCCGTTCCGCGCTCGCTCGACAATCGGCTCCCCACCCGAGCTAAGATCACCGTGGAAACCGCGGCTTGAAGGCCGCTGAATTTTTCGTACCCGCCCTTCTGATTGGCAACGTTCTCATGCCCGACTGCGCAGTGCTGCGCAGACAGCCTGGGCTGATTTGGGATCGGCGGGGCCGAGGGATCGTGGGGTGGGCTCGGGAGGGGTTGTCTTGGCTTCCGCCTTCCGCCCTGCCGTTTTGACGCGTTTCACACTCGGCTAGCTGGCAGGGCGGGATGGGCGGATGCGTAGGACAGCAAAGCGATCAAAGCGGCCGTGCCCGTCCGGCCAGTTTGCGCGTTTGGGCGCCCAGCGAGCTGCGCCTTCTTGAACAAGAACGCGCGCGGGACGTCAAACAATAAACTAGGAGGCCGTGGCGAGCAGTGGCCGAGCGGGGGCGGTGGCAGCAGCAGCAGAGCAGGGCCGCAGGGTGCTGGCTGCGCTGGCCGGACGACCGACGCAACTTTCCTCGTAATTGAAAACGTTTCTTCCGCTGGAAATGTCGGCTGTCAGCACCGCTCTCACTCGCTCACTCGCAGGCGGGGGGTCGAGCAGGCGCGCGGGGCGCCCGAAGGGCAGCGTGGGGGAGGGAGCGAGATGGAAAATCATAATAAAGAAAGATACACAGCCCAAGTTGTTATCTGAAAATCCTAATTTTTGCATGGGCTGGGAGGGTTACTTCTGGGGGCTCTATAAGGTCAGGGCGGTGGGGAGGCGAGGCCATCGCCAGCGCCATCTCCCACCTTGGCCCTTCATTTCCGCCCTGCCCGAAGATCGAGCGGGAACGGGCTCCCTATTCGGGAACAAATACTACACAATATTGCATCCCTGAGCCCGGGGCGGGGCGCAGACAGGGTCGGGGCCTCAGACTGTGCCTCAGCCGGGGCGCCAGCCGGGGCGCCAGGGCTGTCCTCACTGCCTATATCTCCGCTGGCAGCAGGTCCACAGCGGGGCGGGGCGGGGCGGGGCGGGGCGGCGCGGAGCAGTGCGGGGCTGCCCTAGGCGGCCGCTCCTGTAATTGACGCGGGCTCCGCTTCTCCGCTCCTTAATGGGCCGGGCATAGGGCGGGCGGGGCCCTTGATTTGTTTAACCCGGGGAAGGGGTGAGAGTAATAGCCGTTGACGGGCCGGGCCCCGCGCCGGGGCCGTCGCCTCCGATACCTGTCGGGCCACCGCCATCAGCGCGCCGCAGCAGACCTGGCCACTGCGCACCGTTCTGAAGCACTCTCCTCCCCGGCGCAGGTATCGCTCAGGGGCTGTCCGGAGAGGAAGGGGGTGTAAGGCAGAGGTGCACCCGGCCGGCGCGGCAGTGGGTGGGGGGATAGTAAAAGCAATTTACGTCGCGCCAGGTGCGCGCAGTGGAAACAGTACGAACGCCGGAGCCAGGAGTCGGGTCTGCATCGGCAGGAGGGAGCAGCTGGACGGCCGGGCCAGGAGAGCTAGGTTCGCCTACTGGAGGAGAAGCACTGTTGAGCACTCTCTGCCGGGAAGGGTGGCGGGGTTTTTTGTCCAGACCCCGGCAGCGGCACCTGTAAACACTGTGCTGGGACACTGATAATGGTGGGCAATAGGATTAGGTTGGTCCGATATCGGCTGTTGGGGGCTTAATGGAAGCTGTGGTGTTTTTCAAACAGCCTTTTAGTCCCTCACCACCCAAAACTGGACGATGATCGCGTGTCCTTATCACTGCGAGTGCGCGAGTCCCGTTCCGTCTGGAGCGCTGTTCCTCGGTGGAATCACGTAATCTGTGCAGCGGCGGAGACACCAGCAGGCTTTTGTCTCATTTCCGTTTCCATGCCGGGCGCCGCCGAACGCCGCCGAGCCGGGCGACGGCTCGAATCAGTCACTCCGTTCCAGCAGAACCGGCGACGCCGCGTCGGCTGCCACTTCCACTGCCATCCCCCCGAGCCCAGCCCAGTACGGACACACAGGTGTTTCGAAATTGGCTGGCCTCTCACCGCACCGCATCGCTCCGCCCAGCCTAATGCCCCCCCCCCCCCCCCCCTTACACTAGGGGCGGTCGACTTTACCACTTTTGCGAAACTTAACAAACGCGTTAGAAATTCCTCGGCCATTTGGTGAGAAATAAAAAAATCAGAAAATTTGAAATTTTGAAATCGGACAATATTTAGAGGGTCCGACCGAGCCCCGCTTGGGGGCCTAACTGCCCCGTGCAGCAGTAACAACTAATGTTGGAATTAAAAAAAAAAAAATCTGGGCAAAATAGCACCCCGGTTCTTAAGAACCTAAATTTCAAGGAAAATGCTGTAACTTTTACGGTTTTCGAGATATCGGCGTTTTATGTGCGAAAATCAATCAAAATCAGCTTGACGTGAATTTTGGACTAAATATCGCCGATATCTCAAAAACCGTAAAAGTTACAGCGTTTTCCTTGAAATTTAGGTCCTTCGTCTGCTATTATGCCCAGATTGACCTTAGCAAATATTTTTTTTTTTTTTTAAATTCCAACATTAGTTGTTACTGCTGCACGGGGCAGTTAGGCCCCTAAGCTGGGCTCGGTCGGACCCTCTAAATATTGTCCAAATTCAAAATTTCAAATTTTCTGATTTTTTCTCACCAAATGGCCGAGGAATTTCTAACGCGTTTGTTAAGTTTCGCAAAAGTGGGAACGACGACCGCCCCTACCCTACACCCAGTCAGAGGGGCCTGGCCGTATGGCCGTAGGGCCGCAGCGCGCAGCCAACGGCAGGGCAGGGGCCCACGATAACCTCGTACCGGACTCAGTGTGGATCGGGGGCTCCCGGAAATCAGTGATGACACAACAGAAGTGACCGACGAGGGGAGGGGCGAGCCGGCCGGACCCTGGGGTCGGATGCGAAGGCGGGTATTAATTAACTCGATCCGGGTGGTACGAACGGCGGAATGTAATGAAGTAATGAAACCCCGTGTCCACACACACGCGCGCGCGCGTACACACACACACACACACACACACACACACACACTCGCTCACCTTGGAACGGCCGCCGCCCTTTGTACCAGACCAGACTTTCCCCGCCGCATACCGCATGCCGCGTCCTCCCGTACCCCGCTCTCGTTCCTCGACTCGGATTTCCAGCCCAGGGCACCGGAGCGAACCCAACACACTTTGTCTGGCCGGGCCACGCGTAACGCGTATACATCCCGCTCGGCTCGTCTCCTCTCTCTCTCTCTCTCTCTCTCTCTCTCTCTCTCTCTCTCTCTCTCTCTCTCTCTCTCTCTCTCTCTCTCTCTCTCTCTCTCTCTCTCTCTCTCTCTCTCTCTCTCTCTCTCTCTCTCTCTCTCTCTCTCTCTCTCTCTCTCTCTCTCTCTCTCTCTCTCTCTCTCCCCCCCCCTGTGATCAGCGCTATGTATTTGGAAACAACAGCGGGGGATGCATGCCCCCCGTCCCCTCCTCCGAGCGTAATGGTTCAGACAGAGAGGCTCATGGGCGGCCACTTGCTCTCTCGCACTCCCACCTTTTACCTCCCAGCCTCGCTGCCTCTCGCATTGCGCCCGCTGTCCGTCCCGTTTTGTTCCTCTCTGCAGGTGTGTAGCTTTAGGGGCCGTATGGTTTCCTCGCTTTGGCACAGTTCTTGCGCCCCTCGTGTGTGGTCCTGTGTCCGCAGCACGCCTGTCCTGGCCGCGTGCCTCCACCCTGCAGTGCCCTGCAGCCTCCGACCTCCTGGCGGCCGACGTCGACCTGAGTGAAGTCACTTGGGGACTCGGGCCAGCGGGCGGGCTTAGTTTTGTGACGGACACTGCAATTTTGGTTCAACCGATGATACTGCAGTACATCGATAGTATCGGACCACAGGAAGAAATCCGACCCGCAGAGGAATTCGACATTTCCTTTAGGAAACCTTTAGGAAACCGAAAATTGGCATTGCGCCTTAACGGGAGGTCCGGGTGGTACCGGGCGGTGCCGGCGGGCTGCGAAGGGGACCAGACCCCGGCCTGAACCATGGCTCTGCTGCCGGGGTGTTGTCGGGGGCAGGACGGGCTTTGCACACCTCGGCTGCTGCTGCTGCTGCTGCTGCTGCTGCTGCTGCTGCTGCTGCTCTGCTGCTGCTCTGCTGCTGCCGCTACTGCTGCTGCTGTTGCCGCTGACCAAGTCACCTCCGGGTGTGGTTTGTCCCCTAAGGCCGCCAGCGCTGCGGCTTGTCTGTCCCTCCCCAGGCCTCACAGCACACCCGGCCGTCCTTTCTCATTCTGTCTTCGCTCGGCCGGCCCTGCTGTGCCTGGGCCTGGGCCCTGCACCCCAGCCACATGCCAAGCAGCAGCGGCTGGAGAGGAGCCCCCGAGCCCCACCCCGTCACCTGCACCAACTCTCACTCCCCCTCGCCCGCCGCCACGCCCCACGGGGCGCAACTGCGGGACCGCCTCTGCGGGGGCAGCGGGAGCAGCGGGGGCCTCAAGGCGCATGAAAACCTGTTGGAGCGGAGGCCGTGGGGCCGTTGGGCCGCGGGGCGGCGGAGGGCTGGGAGGCGGCAGTACGGCTGTCGGGCCAGAGGGTGCCGCTGTGCCGCTGTGCCGCATAGCAGCCTTCTGTTCTCTGTGTGAACACCGTCAGCACGCGGATCGCCGTTCCGCAGTATTTCTCTCTCTCTCACTCCTCTCACCACAAGTGCGGCCGGTGAGTGAGATGTAGTCTGACAACAGGACGCGTGTCTCTCGGCTCTCTTTGCCGTGTCCCCGGCCGGCGCGGTGTGGGATGGTGCTGAGGCGATGCTGAGGGAATCACGGGCCGGGCAGCGCTAGCTGGGATTGGTGAGGGCCAGTTTACATGACAATGGCGCCCCTTCCAGGTTTGTCATGGCATCGGGCTGGAGGGGGTACGGGAAGGGGGAAGGGAAGGGGGAGGCGTCTAGAGTTGTCCTCCCCACGGGGCACGGGGCCGGGGCCGGGGTCTTCCCGCAGGCACTCCGCCGTATGGTCCTTCACTGGCCTCTCGTTGTGGGGGCTGAGGGGGAGGGGGAAGGGTGCGCACAACTGGCCTCTAATAAACCACTAGCAAGGGCCGTGCCGGCCGCTGTGTGTCACTTCCGGTTGCCGAGGGGCCGCACATAAATTGCAACACTTTCCTGCCGGCTCCCACCAGCTCCCTTCACCCGCCGCCCCCACCTCCTCGGCCGCGGCTAGGGGCACACCATTTCGGGCAGCGGGCTGGACCTGCGCCCTGCGGCTCCTGCGGCTCCTGCGGCTCCTGCAGCTCCTGCGGCTCCTGCGGCTCCTGCAGCTCCTGCGGCTCCTGCGGCTCCTGCGGCTCCTGCAGCTCCTGCAGCTCCTGCAGCTCCTGCGGCTCCTGCGGCTCCTGCGGCTCCTGCGGCTGCTGCGCTCCTGCGGCTCCTGCGGCTCCTGCGGCTCCTGCGGCTCCTGCGGCTCCTGCGGCTCCTGCGGCTCCTGCGGCTCCTGCGGCTCCTGCGGCTCCTGCGGCTCCTGCGGCTCCTGCGGCTCCTGCGGCTCCTGCGGCTCCTGCAGCTCCTGCGGCTCCTGCGGCTCCTGCGGCTCCTGCGGCTCCTGCGGCTCCTGCGGCTCCTGCGGCTCCTGCGGCTCCTGCAGCTCCTGCGGCTCCTGCGGCTCCTGCGGCTCCTGCGGCTCCTGCGGCTCCTGCGGCTCCTGCGGCGGCTCTTGCAGCTCCTACGGCTCCTGCGGCTCCTGCGGCTCCTGCGGCTCCTGCGGCTCCTGCGGCTCCTGCAGGCTCCTGCGGCTCCTGCGGCTTCTGCGGCTCCTGCAGCTCCTACGGCTCCTGCGGCTCCTGCGGCTCCTGCGGCTCCTGCGGCTCCTGCGGCTCCTGCGGCTCCTGCAGCTCCTGCGGCTCCTGCGGCTCCTGCGGCTCCTGCGGCTCCTGCGGCTCCTGCGGCTCCTGCGGCTCCTGCGGCTCCTGCGGCTCCTGCCATTCGGACCGCATGATTTATGTCGGGGCGCTCGGACGGGGGCTGACTTTGGGACGGCGTTTTGGCTTACACTGCAAAAAATCTAAGTGGCTTGAAGGAAGAGATACGGAATACTCTGACTTACGGTCAGATGGGAGAGGTGACCTACATCATTCGGTTAGACCGTATGAGTGCTGAAGCGGAGTCCCTGACTTCAGCACATGGTTCACCATGAACTGAAGTCATACGGTTTATCCGTAACAGCTTTCTTGAAACAATGCATACAAAGTCATACAGTGAAGCCGTTCTTAACTTCAGTGATGACTAAAGCCGTAGCCATGACACTCAACATTACAACACTGTTTTGTGACTGTAATTTTTATCCTTTAATAATTCCTAATTGATCGTTTTTTTGTTTTTTTTTTGTAATTTTGATAATTGGTCTGTCACAATGACCAGGCCATGAATAATGTGATTATGCATTGACATCAACTAAAATTCAATGGGACGAAATTAACAAAATCACTTTGCCAACATGATTGTTTACTCCTGGGTTAAGTGAGGTTAGAGTCACGCACCAAGACTGCTAGGTGGGGCTCTGAAGTAAAGGGTTTGCTACAGGCCGGCGTAGAAACTAACAAGAAGAGGTTAGGTTTCCCTAGCAGTGGATGGAGAGGTATGAGCCCATACGCTGCCGATCTCCAACTGCCGTTCTGGAGCCGGCTTCATAGCGAACATGACTAACATAACTTACGTAGTCCTCACTTGATCTTGATAAGAAGCCTCCAAGACGATTTGATTTGAGAGTTTGCTTTCACACAACCTGTTGTCCATGGCTGGTTTCTTGTCATTCCTACTGAGCATGCAGTACACGATGTAATGCCTCCTTTCCATTGTAAACACATACTGCACGACAAAAGCGCTGGTATGTAACAAACAAACACAGAGCACAAATTAAGAAGCTATCGTAATTTAGGCATAATGTTTGTTTACGTTTTACTCGTTTGGGCGGGCCCGTGCCTGGCTTCCTGCTATCGGGTCCGAGTTAAAGACAGTCAAGGAAGGTGGCTTGCGACCCGCTGCGAGGCTAAGTATGAGAGAAATAGGGGGCGGTTATGTGCAGACACCTGAGGCGATGTGTAGTTGTTTAAAATTGTTTAAAATGGCAGCCCAAAGCAGCTCTTTAGAGGCGATGTTCAGTGATTATTTTGCAATTTAAGTTGATTTCAAGAAAAATTTGTGTGTTCTGAGGACTCCATTCTTTAAAGTAACACTTTTGATGCTAGGAAGTGACTGGGAAATAGTGTGTACTATTGCTTTTTTCTTAGGCCGGTCTGTTGTGGACATGGGCTAGGCAGAATGTTTCCACAAGTCCATGGGTGAAATCTGTGCACAACTGCATGCCGAGATGCGTGGAGGACATGAAACAGTGCAGAATCGGCGTGGATACAGAATTCTTTCATCACTTGGTAAAAACCGTTAGTGCATATTTAACCTCGCAGACTGTAAGACAACTGAAAGGTATGTGGAAAGTATGGCCCCCTTAACCAAAACAGTAGAACAGTAGAAGTTTGCCTTTCCAGACTGATTTGGAAAGCCAGTAGTAAAGTTTATCCATCTATAGTGCTATGGTGAGAAATTCTCGTGCAGTTCCCTTTTTAATCATACATCCTATGAGCTATCTAGTCCGTTTCTCTTGGAACCACATTCAACTTGGTTTGAAATATGATTTCCCCTTGCCTCAAGTTACGGTCTGTTCCGTAGTACACCATTGGCATTGATTGAACGTATGGATGTCCTTGCATTTCTTGTTCCGTATGCTGGATTATGCCGTAACCCATTCCGTTGTTGAGTACGGACTTGGGCGGTTTAAATTAACAGGATAATTCCGTATTTCTCTCCGTCAGGCCTGCAAATTTTTTGCAGTGTACCTTTTAGGATGAGGGAAGCAGGCGGATGCAGCTGATCACAACTTTTAGCAGAGTTTTGCTGCGGGAGGCGGAACGCTATATTTTAAATGCGAAATAACCGATTTCTCATAGCTGACCGCAGTTTCTTCTCGTGTTGGCCGTTCTTCGCTTTTCATCAAATCTTCATGGCCAGGTGCTGCTGTGGGTGGTCACCGGGGGGATAGGGAGGGGGGGGGGGGTAGGGCCTGTGGGGACTGGGTTTGCATTGTGCGCCCCTGGCCGCCGTTCGGCGCTGCTGGCAGGTATTGACGCGGCACAAACCGGGGGCCCCGATATCCCCGATGGCCGACGGGAGCCGGTGGGGTCCGTCCACAAACCAGCGGCCCTCGCCAGTCGCTATCGCACACCCGGCGTCCGTCCGCTTGGCCTCAGATGAAAATAACCAGAGCCGACGAGCTGTCTAAACTGTTGCCGCCCCCGCCACCAGCGGGCTCTGTGCTTTGGCAGCAGTGTCAGCCCCCTCCCCTCCCCCACCGCAATCTCATCACCGTCCGGCGGGCCGGGCCCGGCGGCAGCCAACGGCGTGGCTTCATATTTGCTGCTTGAGCCGCTTGGCACGGGAGGGGCTTCAGTTGTCGATCACCGTAATTAAAGTAGTACGTGTCCCATTAGGGTCCGGCTCTGCAGCTCTGCCGCTCTGGCTCCTCTGGTCCCCGCAGGCCGGTGCGGGGAGCGCCGTGGTGGGTAGGCAATCTCCGGGCCACAGCGCGCGGGCGCGGCCGTGTGGCCTACCCATCCGGCGCTCCGCTCTCGGGGGGTTGGCAGTGCGTCTGCTGCTCTGCTGCGGCCTCTCACTTAGTCGCCCTCCTTTTGAGAAAGTTTCCCCCCCCCCTCTCTCTCTCTCTCTCTCTCTCTCTCTCTCTCTCTCTCTCTCTCTCTCTCTCTCTCTCTCTCTCTCTCTCTCTCTCTCTCTCTCTCTCTCTCTCTCTCTCTCTCTCTCTCTCCATCTCTCCCTCTCTCTATGCCCAGGATTCGGCCCTCGCCCGCAGGCCCGGAGTCGGGGCGCCGGGAAACTGTGTCAAGAGTGCGCGGCCGTGCAGCGCGGCGCGGTGCGCTCCCGATGTGTGGCTCCACGTTCGTTTCCATTTCGGGAGAACTCCGTGGCCGGCCATGGGCCGCAGCGTGCCGCCCCCAGGTCGTTGAGCCCGGCGATGTAACTAACGAGAACCTCAGAGAGCACTTATTGTTCACAGAGCGAGAAGGGTGGAGTGGGTTAGCGGTGCGGGCACTCACGCCGGGATGGACCAGGGCTTGACCACCTCACCCCCTCCCCCCCCCCCCGTTTGATGACCTCCAGGCCGCTCCCTCTGTCTCCCAACCCGCACACCCCTCATTTATTCATTGGACCTCTCATCGATTTTAGTGGTAACGGTTGTTTGGATCGCTTCCAGCAACGCCCAGGGGCGCAGCTGCGCTGGTCTGCCGGATTCACCACACTGTCAAAAGTTTTCTTGTAATTTTACGAGAAAGTTTCGAGGAATTTTATAAGCGTGTTTTGACAAAGGAATTTTTACAGTGCACCACGTGGTAGGGCGCTGAACTCCGTGACACACACAGTTGGGCAGTCGAACGCTCCTGGCCAGCGATCTTTGATTGGCGAGAGGAATAAATCCG
Organism: Odontothrips loti; assembly: GCA_038380765.1. Lineage (NCBI taxonomy): Eukaryota > Metazoa > Arthropoda > Insecta > Thysanoptera > Thripidae > Odontothrips > Odontothrips loti. The sequence continues at coordinate 20,602,545 of CM076245.1, forward strand.
CGCAGTCCGCCAAAGGGTCCCTTAGGCGGCACACAACGCCCTGTAAGTCTTTGGAAGGCGGGTGGGGCTCCGCTATGTGTAGGCGGCTACCCCCCCCCCCCCCCCCCTCCGTACTGTGTGGTGGTGGTAACCCCGCCGAATCCCCCCCCCTTCACACGCGCACTTGTATAAATTATTCACCTCGATACGTCGGTATACATTGCGCATTTTCCCCCCATCTCACAGAGGCGGGCCTGCCTCGGCAGTCGCGCCGTTTTGTGAGACCGCGTGCCACCGCCAGATTCCAACCGGGTAACAGAAGAAAATGTCTGTATTGGACCTTTAGGACGGTAGATATATTCGGACGTGCGTCTCCACGCGGTCAACACCCTCAACGCACAACACTCAATGGTTTAGAAGTGGGGTTAATGCTATGAACGCGCATGAAAGCCAAAGGTTTTCCCAGTGTTCCTCCAGCGCTCCAGCCTCTTCTCCCGAACTGCACCGCAGCGACCGCCAAAACTACCATAGCTAGAAATTTAAAAGCAATGTCTCGCGCATAGTTTCCGCGCCACTCACTCATCGGCAACGTCCGCCGCCGCGCTGCTGCCGCCGCCGCGCTGCTGCCGCCGCCGCGCTGCTGCTGCCGCCGCCGCGCTGCTGCTGCCGCCGCCGCGCTGCTGCTGCCGCCGCCGCGCTGCTGCTACCGCCGCCGCGCTGCTGCTGCCGCCGCCGCGCTGCTGCTGCCGCCGCCGCGCTGCTGCTGCCGCCGCCGCGCTGCTGCTGCCGCCGCCGCGCTGCTGCTGCCGCCGCCGCGCTGCTGACTAAGGATGCAGCCTCCCGACTCCATGACTGATGAAAACGGTCGTGCATAATAAAACATTTAATACAGCACGCTGGTGTTTCCGGGCGAAGCCTCCACCGCCAGCCGAGGAGGCATGCCTTAGCACCGCGCCGTGTTTTAAAGACTTTGCGGGGTTCTCACCGAGCGCATGCAGCAGCCTCCCCAATCCCCCTCCTACCTCTCTGCTGCCCGGCCGTTCCTGGCGGTCTCAAGGCGTCAGCGCAAACTTACGTAGTCGTCGGCTCCCCCCTCCCCTGGGTACAGAGCAAGCAGTCTGCCCCATATATATGTATATATATATTCTATTCCTCCCCTTGCTGTGCCGCCTCGCGTGTGCCTTAAGTTCTCTCATCAGGGCCGCGCCCGGCAACACCTCTGCCCCGCCACCTCCGTCATCACCAAATCAACTGGGGGACCGTCAGCACGACAAGCGCGGGCGCCATGGCCTCGGGGCCTCGGCAGCACAGCACGGGGGAAATGTCCGGAAGGTCTCACGGGGTATTCTGTGGGGCTAGGGGCTAGGTACCCGGTCAGGAAATAGACGTCTATCAGATTTTCTAGACCATCTAATGTCTATGTTGATCTAAATCTACAGTTAGTGGCGGATAGACATCTTTTTATCGTCTTTGCATTGTCTATTACGTCTAAGTCTACTGGTAGATTTCAATTCGACATTGTAAGATCTGCTGGGATCTATGCTAAATCTTTAGATATCTATTAGACGTCTAGTAGATTTAGAATGCATTTCACCAAAATTTGTTGGAAAATCATGTGTCGGAAATGTGTTTTGAAAGCCAGACATCAACATATCAAAAGATGACGGTGACCAAATTTTGACTCTAACACTTGGTTCCTGCGGGACTTAGAAACATTTCCGACGCTGGCTAGGACGCTTCCGTTGTAGATAGAGGAGGCCACGACGACCCTCCGTCACTCAGAGAAGCTCACAGCGCAGTAGGTAGAGGGACAGAGCTGCAAGTAGAAGGTTCCTGGTTCTCATACTGAAATTTTCTTTTTATGTAATGATATTTCTTTGATTGTTTTTCGTTGTATGATGTTGGAAATGGAAAATTATTGACTTCTGTAGTCAAAACATTTCTCAACCTGGTATCTAGTCTAAATGATCTAGACTTATAGATGTCTAACATAAAGGGAAAAAATGACCACTTAGACGTCTAGTAGACATAGACCTTAGGCGTCTATGAGACCAACAGAAATCTAGGAAAAGACGTCTATTAGATATCTTTTAGACGGCTTTTTCGTCAGTGGGACGTGCAGGCAAAAAAGTCAGACAAATATCCTGCGGGAAGAAAGCGAACCGCGACGGCGAATATGGTGGTAGTGGAGGGCGGAGCCCTGAGGCACGGGCGCGGGCTGCACCGGGCTGCGCGGCGCGCGGCTGCCGGCGGGGGCCACGACATCATCCCATTTTAATTGTAGATCCTGCAGATGGTGACCAGCGCACCGCACCGCAGCGCCCTCTACATATCGCCCCTCGTTAGAGACCGCTCCGCTGCGGGGTTGCCTTGCCCGCGCTTTCTGCCTCCTCCTGCGGCGACAAATCCGATTACCGACGACGGATACTCTACTTACCGGTACGGGGGCCCGCAGCGCCGCCTTGCGCCCTCCCCTGCCGATGCACTATACACCTCCGACAGGAGAGAAAGTCTGACAACGAAGTTGAGGAACCTCTCTGTTTTGGAACTGCGGTCACTCTAAGGTCCTTACTGAAGACGGTTTTGTGCCACCGTGCGTTACAGAGATATCATTGTTTGTAAAACAGGTGGAGAGGTTTTTGTTTGTACTTATGGACAGTGACATCTGTAACATACAGTGGCACAAAATTGTTTGTGAGGTACAGATATCATCATCTTTAAGAACATTTTCATCTGTAAGGACTTTAGTGTGACTTGCTTTGGCACAAAATTAAAAAACAGTCCTCGTTTATTTTTACAAGCTTTTCTGGCGCACACAGCGCCTGCTACGTAGGCAACCATGGATTCTGCGTGCACGCGTGTATTGCGGGCTAGCCTACCCCAGCACTTGTAGGCGCTCGCCGTCGCCGTTCGCGATATGGGAATTTCGGACGTACTTTACGTACAACGGTGCGAAATGTTGCTCTCCCACTTTGGCGGAGTGCTGCGACAAATGTATTCAGGAAACACCGCAACATTCATTTGAATTTTCGCGGGCTGGCTGACGAAAACGTCCGTGACCAGCTTCCGGAGGGGATGCTGGGGTCGCCAGGTCCTCGAAAGTCAGTGGTGCGAAAAGGTATGCCCCGGCCTCCTCAATTGTGTGAGATGCCGAACAAGCGGTGAATTATTACGGCATCCGGGGCTGGTGATTCGATTCCGCTCCTATGGTTTATAGCACACGTTTGTCCCCCCCGACTACCAGAGTGTACTTAATTATGTCGCTGGCCGAGGGACATTTACTCTGTTTACCCGAGCGCCCTTGTTTCCCGCCCTTCCACTTCCCGTCCCTTCCTTCCATCTTCTCTCCCTCCCTCCCTTCCTCATCTCCCGCTTCCTCTGATGCTTCTGACCTCGCCCGCACAACACCGCGCCCTCGGCGATACAGGGGCGGGGCTTGACTTCCCGGCCTCAACTCCATGCAGCCCCTAAGCAGCGGCTGCTGGCGGCTACTGTCAGCTCCCTTGTACGGCTAATCCCACGCTCTCTGCACGGTGCGTGAGGTTCTTACCTTGCGGAGCCGAGGCCGAGGCCTGTGACGAGCCTTTGGTGGTATGCGAACCGCTCCCGGGGGTATGTTCCACTTCAGAACACCGGTGTGCTGCGTACAACTATTTATGACACGAAGAGCAAACTCGTCAAATATTTCGCGGCTCGTGGGACCAGCCTCGGCGGATAGTTCGCACACCCAGAGAAAGGCTTTCTTGTTCCAAGGCTATAAATTGTCTTTACCTTTTGGGGCTGAAAAAAGCAAAATAATTACTCACGTAAGGTAATGTTGTGTTGGATAAATAACTTTTCTACTGGACCAAGACTTTTTTTTGACATTGGTTCAACATTTTTAAAGACTTGGTATTAACAATGCCCGATGGAGGTTGGATCAAGTAAATTTTACTTGTTCCAAGAGACGGTTTCCCCTGAGTGCATAGCCGCTGCCGTGGGCTGCCTTCGTTAGGCGCACTGTCGGGCGCCCCGGAGTGAGTTGGCCAGGCCGGGGGGGGTGCGGCTATCGCGGCCTTTGTCAGCGCCAGTGTCGTCTCATCCACAGGCCGCTCTGATGTTGGCTGCAAGATAGCGAAACCTCAGCGCCCAGGGATCCGCCTGTCAAAAATCTAGCGCTCAAAGTTAGCGCCGCGACGCTACTGAAGTGGCGCGTTTACTTTGCCGCGGGGCTTACAGTTGTGTGTTTGTACGACCTTGGGGCCCGGGCCCAGCGAGCTTCCTGGCCTCCAGCTCTATGTACAGACTCCGTGCCCTCCCCGGGCAGAAGCTGCACTTGACGTCAGCCGGGGCCGGTGCCGAGAAGGCTGAGGCCGGGCGCGGAGGGGAGGGCTCTGTGCCCGCTGCTCACGGGAGAGGCTCCCGGGTCCGTCCAGTGGAAACAGATTACCGGCGTCTCTGCGGTAACGTCCGCGCGGCGCTGGGACAGCGGCGGCAGACGGCCCACGCTCCCAGGCCATTACTTACTGCTGGTCAATGCGCGTTGAGGAGGAGGACGTGGAGGTCCCGTTGTGCGGCCGCCAGAGGCTGCCAAAGCGCTGCAGCAACAACAGGCATGGCCCTGCAGGGCCCCGGCCGGCCCTCGGCCTGGCCCCGGAGGGCTAGGGAGCCGGTCAGCCGTGAAAACGCCCCATTCGAGGAACGTGGAGCGTGTGCAGAGCGGGGGCAGAGGGGGGCAGAGGGGGGCGGAACCCACGCCGAAATAAAAGCTGCCTCCCGCTCGCAATTGATTCGTATCCTTTCGTGTTCGGCGCTTGTGTCGCGAGGGGCACGGGCTGACCGGGCGAGCCCAGCTTAGAGAGACGAAAGAGTCAGTCTAGCCCAGCTCCAGCGTGCTGGCCTGGGAGACAGAGAGAGAGCAGAGAGAGAGAGAGAGAGAGAGAGAGAGAGAGAGAGAGAGAGAGAGAGAGAGAGAGAGAGAGAGAGAGAGAGAGAGAGAGAGAGAGAGAGAGAGAGAGAGCAGCAATGAGTCCGCAGAAATAATGCCTTTCTCTATGGTATAAAGTGAATTTGGGTCACCTCCATGAAATGTGAGTCAACCCAACCCGTAATTGCTTGTCTACCTTGTCTGTTTGGTGGAACTGGGCGCAGAAGAGCATCCTGACGACCCGTTCCGAAGAAAGTTGAGCAGACGGCTTTGGTTCCTCCCCTCCCCTCCCGTTCCCTCCCCAACCCCGGCGCACCACTCGTCAGCCCTCCGGCACGTGACGAAGCAGAGGCACTCGGAGGCTGTGAAGGGCTGCAGCTGGGCGCCTATCCCGGCCCCGATGCACGGCACGCCGGGCACGCCTACTTGTTTTGCCATCGATAGCACTTATTGCGCCCGCGATAATTGGAGCACGAAGTCCGTGGCTAAGGGCGAGCAGCCGGCGGGGGGGCTCTCTTTGCTATCGTGCTATTGACGGCCGCGGGACGGCGTCGGTTCGGCCGCCCCCGGCCGCCCCCGGCCGCCCTGCTCGGCCGCCCCCGGCCGCCCTGCTCGGCCGCCCCAGGCCGCCCTCGGCCGCCCCAGGCCGCCCTGCTCGGCCGCCCCAGGCCGCCCTCGGCCGCTCCCGGCAGCCGCGGTGAGTGAGGTGGGTCACGTGGCTGTGGAACGGATATTTATGGCGGCCAGGTCCTCCGCCCCGCCGCCCCCGCCGCGGCTCACTCACACGCAGCCCTCAGCCCCGCTCGGACAGTCCAGGCCGGGGGCCGCCGGGGTGCTCACAGAACAGCGGGAATGGGGACTGCCTGTGCTGTGCCACTGAGCTCCGAGCTCCGCTGTGCTCCGTTGTGCCCTCGCCCTCTCCCGCAGCTGCGCTAGCGCCCGCTGTTACGGGCAGCCCTTTGGGGCTGTCCGCAAAATATTCCAACCGAAGGAACTTGGCTGCTCCGAGGTGAAGTCCAGCTGTCCGTTCCCGCCGCGCGCTTGGGCAAGACAGCGCAGCAAATGTCGCGCTGCCGGGCCCCGATGCGTTCGCCGGGCCCGGGGGTCCGGGCCGAGCCTAGGACGGGCAGTCACGAACCCGCCGCGGCTGCGATCAGTCACGGCAACCACGAGACAAACCACGAGCATTCTGTTAACCACTGTGCGCCATTGTACTGAACCACCGATTCGGAATACAAACCAAGCGCGGTCTCCTGATCAAGCCTACATTCTTCTCATCGCCCAACCCCCCCCCCCCCCACTACTCCAGCCCCCCCCCCTCCCCCGGTCGCAACACCGCAGCGCTAGTGCCGCCCCAGCCCAGCCCCCTCCTCCCTCTCCCTCGCACCCCCACGGCTGCCCGCACGACTCCGTCTGCCGGCCGGGCTGCGCTGCACCGCGCTCAATGTTGTCGGTGTTTTCTCCGTGCAGCGCTGGAAAGTCTCCTCCGGGTCCTTTGGTCTCCTCGCCGCTCCCTCGGCCCTCGCAGCCGTCGCCCCGCCCCGGTCGCCGACGGACGCGGTGCTTTCGCGTTGCCCCTGCCGTGCAGCTGCAGAGAGGTAGGGGACCGTACCCATACTACGTGACCGATTTTAGGCCACTTTTTGACCCCTCCTCCTCCCCGTGACGTGGATAACCTAACCTTCTCATGTATTTAAGATAGGGCGTAGTATTTGGCTTCACCCCCCCCCCCTAATTAGGGCACGTAATATGGGTACGACCCCTAGTTGTGGTCCCCTACTGTTGAATCCACTCTCTGTGGCGGATGAATCTTTCAGAGTGGCCCTGAGTTTGGAGCGCTGGATGGGATCGGGCGGGGCAGGGCGAGGCCGAGCGGGGCCAAGGTCTCGGCCGCCTGCCCGCCCCGCCTCTTCGGTCCCGGCCCACATGTACAACTCGGGTGCACACACTTCACCTTCGCCTTGTCGTGGGTGGTAAGCGCGTCACCTTCCAGGTCGCCGCACTTTGATTTGTGCCCCGCCCCAGGGGAGCTCCCTCCAGCCCCGTGGACCCGACCGGAAATTGGCGTTCTCCATGCAGAAGGTGGCCGTGGTCACGGCAAAGTTTTTTTCTCCCTTTTTTTTTTTCTCTCAAATCGATGCCACGGGAGAGTTTGCCGCGGGTATCGGCGGCCTGCTGGAGACGGACGTTTCTCGTCCCCCTTCGCCTGGGAAAGCGGGGATCTCCGTGGGATATCGGCTTAGTAAATGTGGGCTGCGGGAAAAATGTCTCCTCCTTCTAGGGGACTCAGCGCTGCACCAAAAGTTTCTGCTCTCTACCGTTTTCGATTTCGCGGTCCCTCCCCGTCGCGTCGCCTAGATCCCTTGATTTTATCCTCTTTCCTCACCGTGGCCTCCATCGACGATGATGGAGTTGATGTAAGCCTCTCTCGCGGCCCAGTCGACCTGGATGTAGGCGAGGAAGTTGTTGTTGCTTGTGTTTTTTTTATCCGAGGGAAAGGGGGTGAATGAAGTAGGCGCACACTGCGTATTGGCGGCTTATAGGTTGTCGCCACAAGGCCGCGATGGGGCAGGACTTTGTCCCGTACGCCCCGTTCCATTTTCTTGGCTCCCCGCCACATGCCGGGACCCAGGGCTAACGCCATGGCATCCCCCCCCCCGCTGTGCCCTGGGGCTACCTTATTTGCAGGGGACCACCACCGTGCCCTCCGACTCCTCCCTTCCACCCCGGTCCGCCCAGGCTCGCCACGTGAAACAAATGCGTACCGAAAGTAATGACTGCGGGGCGAAGGCTTTAAAAGCCGCTGTCACCGCCGTTCATTGTCCCAAAAAAGGCCACGCTCCTCCATAAGTCACGCCTTCGCCGACAAAAGCATTCCAGAGGCCGCCGTGCTCGAGCGCTCTGCAGACCGGCAAAATTTTTTATTGGTCTACCTTTCACTCCCTTTGTTCTCCTTAATTAAACAGCACGGAAATTAAAACAAAACAGAAAATACGGAAAAATAAGGAGTTATCTAGCTTTAAATAAATATGCAGCGAAGTAATCTGTTTTGTTGAAAGAGTGGTTTTCAAAGTCTGCGTTATTCTTATGTTCACAGAGGTCCATTCAGCGTCGTGCGAAGATGTCTTCACCGGACCACCGGACAGCAGTTTGCAGTCAAGATCGTAGATGTCGCCAAATTCACATCGTCCCCAGGCCTGAGCACAGCAGGTGAGAGGAGAGCGTGGTTTCTAGCCAATTCTGCCCGTGCTGGGGCGAAATATTAACATTCGGTCATTTGAGTTGACGAGTAGATACTGGATGAGAAGATACTAGTTTTACACCAAGTTATTCCCATATATATTCAAACTAAACACGACAGCGTGGAAAATATCTGTCAAACTACTTCAAAGCTTTTGTGGAACTGTGTGTCCCAGAGTATCCCTGACGCAGAGTAGGATGTTTTATGGAGCAGCCCCGTCCCCAGCCCGATGGGTTGGGGCAACTTTTGATGCACCTTCTTAGTAATTCAGTGCGCCTTGCCAAGAGCCAGTCGTTTTGCGTCCTGGGACTACCTTAACTCTAACCACAACATAAATTCATGCGTGCCTCCACCACAAACTTTGTCATATCTAACACATCATGCTTGTTGTATATGAACATCACATAGACTACGAGGGGTGTTACAACTTAAATATCTCTAACAAAATGTATTATTCCAGGTCCGGAAGAAATTGCAAGTAAGGGGCTGTTCAGTATGTATGTTTTGTCTTTGATTAGTCCGCTGCCTCATCTGGTAACAAGACGTAAACTGCTGTTGAAAAATCTTTAACACTTCCATTAACGAGAACATAGACGTAGTGTTTGAACTGGTATTGGTTGAGCCATTAATAAATTTGTCGTCCAGAGTTCAATAGAGTAGACGAATAACTCTCAACGTAGTTTCTCAGAGCATTGAACCATTAAACCGCTTCGTACGTATTTCGTCGCTACAAACGTAATATTTGTATCTATCACTCCTTGGAAGCTGAACTACTGTATCAAAGGGTCTCTGTATTAACCTCTTCCTGCTCATTCCTCTCTCGTTTTACACCAGGATCGCCACCCATCCCTCTGCACGACCATTATCAACCAATACCACCACCACCGACCCCACGGCCATCTCTTCTACCACCAACACCACCTTAGCTGTACCACCTCGCACCGCTGCACAGAGCTGCTACCAAACCACAAACCCTTGTCACATGCAACAGCCCGTCCAGCCCACTGGGCCCACCCCTGTCCAGCTGCCCTGTCCTCCTGTGCTTACTCCCCCTCCCTTCCCGCATTGTTTCGGTGACCATCTGGGCCGGAGCGCGAAAAGCTCATCACAACTCTGGGTGGGGAAACTATTTCCGTGTCCTGCTGTCGTGCATAGTCGCTACCACAACAACAGCACCTAAGTTAGACATTTCTCCGCTGGAGGACATACTGTTGTAGGACGAGGCCCGCGAGCAGCAGCCTCGCTGGCAGCCTCGGTAGCAGCGTCACGAGGCGTGTCGCCCCCCTTCCGCTATTAGCGTCGAGTAACTGCTTGTGGGCGCGGATTTAATGGGCTAATGGGGGAATCTGCAGAGCTCCATATCCGCACTTTGTATATTTGTTGTCACAAAGTAATGATGGAGTGTAACCCTGTTTATCACCCTTGGGGTGCGCTTCACCTGCTGCCCCCCCCTCCCCCTCTTATGAGGCATAAAGGTGGGAGATGAGATTGTACACGCAGACATCGACGAGGCGGCAGCAACAGCGTGTTGAAATCACATCATGCTTCTCGTTTTCTGGGCCTTGTTTCTGTGCCCCTGGTTGGTAGTGTGAACATTACGCAATAGGGATCGGAATCAGGTTGCTTTCCTCCCTCCCTTCGCTGTGTTGGCTGTTGGGTGATGCCTCCCACCAACAGCCAGCTTTCCTTTCTTTTTATCTTCCTCCTTTTTCGCCCCCGTTCGTTCTCCCCTCCCTTTTTGCATTGACGCCAGTTCAGCTTGCTCTGCTAGAGGCTTCGGAGGTTCATGAAAGAGACTGAAAATACAGCCGCGAAATGGAGAGGCGCAAAGGCAAAAACAAGAAAAAATATCTTTCGTTGACAAAGGCAAAGGATTTACGGGAGAACGAGCAATGAGTAGAGTAGCGATTGTACCCCGATACAGGGGGAAATGTAATCTTGTTCTGGAGCTTCACTCATCGACTCTGACTGACGACAGCCTTATTTGGTGGGTTTCTAAGCGCACAATGAGGAGCAAAATATCAGCACCGGGGGAGGGGAGGGGAGGGGGAGAATATGTCTCGTTTGTTTACAGAGCCCTGAAATCACCAATTCCACAGCGAAGGAGCTGTCACCCTTTTTCGGGTTGATCTTTTCCGTCCTCCCAGTTATTCAAAAATGCATTGTGACCTCGTGACTGTGCCTAATATTTTCTAATCAGCTGAACTTCTTGCATTGTTTCGTCGAGTTGATGGCCTCGTGATAATTTATTGCTGCTTCAAAATGTAGAAGACCCTCTCGTAGCAACATGAGGAACCTTTTTTCGGACAAGAGCATTATAGTGGACTACTCCTCATATTACCGTCGAACACCGCCCTATAATAATTCAGCAACACGAAACCCCGCTGTTGTGTTGCATCTTTGCTCTGCTTTGGTCCCCTGCTTGCTGTACTGCTACCCTGTATTCGTCTCCCCAGCTTTGCTGCCCGGCCCGGCCCGGCACTGTTGCCGGCTCAGCGGGCCGAACCCCCTTTGGTCTTCGCCCCCTCGGAGGCGGAGCAATTGCGGTCCCCTTCCAAGTTTGCTTGCGTTTCCTACCCGTAGTTCCGTTGCCGCACTTCTTCTTCTTCTTCTTCTTCCACCCCCGCTCTTGTCACGGCCCTGTCGTGGTATTTTACTGCCCGGCTCGTATGGTCCAGCGGTGTTTTCTGCCGGGCCGCCTCAATTTTTCATGAGGGCCGGTGTCGGTGTCTGCCGATGTGGTTTGAGGACTGCAGGCTCCAGGCGGCGCCATGCCGCCTCCCTGCTGCCTCCGCCCGGAGGCCCGGAGACACCCCCTGGAGGTACCTCACGATGCGGCGCTCTAGTGCGGGCTGCGGGGTATCTCCCAGACGTCTCTGCCGCGGACGCAGTGTGACGTATTTTCGTGACGTCACCTTACCGCAAAAACAAGGAGGAGGTGGCGCGGAGGGGGAGGGGTGTGGCGTGGCGGGGGAAAAACCTGAAAAAAAATTACGGCTGCAGGGCAAAGCATTCGTTGCGAGGCGGAGGGGCGGTGAGTCTGGCGTAGAGGAGGCCTCTCGAAATGACGCAGGGCCAGGGGCTGCCGGGGGCCCCGCACAGCCCCGCACAGCCGGGGGCCCGGCCGGGACCGCCGTGCTCTGCAGGGGCTAGGCTAGGGCTTGGCGGGAGCTGGCCACAGTGGGTGGGCCTATGCCACCGTGGGGTAGGTGGGGGCGGCTGCAGATCTCTCTCTCTCTCTCTCTCTCTCTCTCTCTCTCTCTCTCTCTCTCTCTCTCTCTCTCTCTCTCTCTCTCTCTCTCTCTCTCTCTCTCTCTCTCTCTCTCTCTGCCTCTCTGTCTGTCCTCTTTTCCTCTCTCGTAGGTACGGGGTGAGGGGTGGGGAAGCACCGTGAGCCGGTCACGCCGGTTCGGTTCCGTAAGTTCATGGACCGCCAACACTGAAAATGAGTCGACGAGGCGACAATTAGGGAAACGAGGTTTGGGAGTGTGCTGTTCGGGCCGGGTCCAGGGGCGGGGCCCGGAGCACAGAGTGTGTCCCGTGGCCTGGTCCCCGGCGATGCGCCGTGCCGCGCGGATCGGGACAGAGCGGAGCAGGACTCGGCTTTGTGGCTTGGCATTAAAAGTTTGCGCCATTAGCGGCGCTTTCCAGGCCGCGCTCACACAGGGCGTGCCGTTCGGACCACGTCGGGCGTCGTCAAAAGTGTATCGAGTCTGCCACTCTCGGAGGAATAAAATCGAGTCGACGAATAATTGCGATATGTACGACTCAAATTTTAAATCGATCACCAGCAGTCGTTTTCTTAAAAAAAAGTCTGTCAAAAACTCGACCGAACTATTCATTTGGTTTAGTTTTGTACATTTTCTTCTGGTCGTGCCGAAAAATCGCCGCCGACTCAGCTCTGCATGCTGCTGTAAAAGTAACCCGCAGCAGGAACATTGCCCCCTCATACCCCGCGGTGCAGCTAGCTGGCATCGTTTCGATAACTCACGCCAAGTTATTCGCATTCCTGGCATCTCCTGGCATCGCCCGGTACCTGCCCTCCATCGTTGCTTCACAACTTCCGGTCCCTCGGTGGACTCGTACAGACTGCTCGGGGATAGGAAGAGGAGAGGTGGGATGAGTTTTTTTCTGGCACACCTATTCAAACTTACTAGTGTCATGTTTATTTTCCATTATCAGCCACACCGACCGATTGAGAGTTTCACCCCGGCCCTGGCCTCCCTCATTTCGGACCATGTTGCTTCTATCAACAATAAAAAATAAAAATCGTTCCTTTCGGGCAGAGCGAAGAGTTGGAGAGGGGGTGGTGAGAACAACGAGGAATTGGGGGGAAATGGATCGCTTTGTTTGCTCTCTTACGCAACTCGAAACAAAAACTGTTTGGCCGCGCGTCCCAACAAGTGATTGGCCCCTGGCAGCGCTGCTTCACAGCGGCTGAGGCCCGCTCCCGCTGCGCGCCGTGAGAGGTAGGCCAGCGGTCGCTCTGCGAGTCACGGCCGCCCAGCGGGTTGCCTATCCCCGACTCCGCGGGGGTTCGCTGACCCCGGCCGGGCCGCTCCTCACCTGGGGTTGCCGAGGCATGGCACGTCCTTCAAATGCACCTTTTTTTTTTTGCACCAGCGCCTCGTATTTAATTTTCGAAATGAATTTCCTGCACCCGCTTTTCCTCCCGACGGTTTCAATAAGTCCCCTGGGCCTGTCCCCAGACTGTGAGGTCGGGCGCCGGACAGGGTCCCTGTTTTGAATATCGGGAACCAGGGTCCCGCCGCGCCCTCTGGAACGTCCAGGTCCAGGAGAGGGGGTGGGGGTGGGAGCGGGGGGGGGGGGGGGGGTATATTGCTGGTTTGGCACAACACTGCCAGCCGCCGCCTTCTCGATTCCTAATTCAGTACCGCGAATCTGCCGGGCCAAGCGGCGGGGCGCCGTGTGCCATCAATAATTCTACTCTACACGGGCTGAAGGCCCGAGGGCACGGACTCGGCGGCGGGAGGCGAGAGGAGGCAAGGGCAGAGACAGTCTTTGAGGGATGCCAGGCGTGCGGATGGCTAGAGAAAAGGGTCCCTCTGTTCGAGCAGTCACTGTCCAAACCCCCAATATTTAAAAAAAAAAGTCAAAAAATTCAACGAATTTGAGAAGTCACAAAAGGTCATGAAAATTCTATGAAAAGTCGCAAAAGTCACACAAGTCAGTGTGAAATCACGAAAGTTAAAACATTTATCCAAAGAAATTACACTCAAAATTGTAAAAAATTCCACTAGAAAGTTAAATGGCTTGTCCACAAGGCACTAAATTTAATCGGAAAGTCACAAAGCAGTCAAAATTCATCACGATGGTCAAAATTCACAAGTCATCGAACAAGTCATTTGAAGTCACTGCAGTTACACCAGTCGAAACTAATAAATTGATTCGAAGTCATTGTACACGCTGAGTTGGAGTGAGGGACCCCTCGCTTGGAGGCTACTGTTTCCCCAGGGTTATTGTCAGTCCGCATACTTCACATGAAACACACAGATGCCGCGCGGCCACTGTTTTATTTTTCGTACCGCCGCGGGTAGGACACAAAACAGGGGCGCACAGGAATGTCCGTCCCGTGGCGACCGGGTGCCTGGTGCCGGGTGCTGGGTGCCAGGGGTGAGTTGGGTCCCTCCCGGGAATTCTTGGGAAACCTGACAGCGCTGTCACGCCCCAAGGGTCCACAAGGGGCGGTGGTCCCCACGGTAGGGGCCGGCTGGCTTTGTTCCTTGACCTTTCGAACTAACTCTTCCTTTTTCAACTCATCGGACAAAGTTTGACGCGGCAGACAGCAGGGAGGGTGCGGGGCGCGGACAAGGCAATGCCCGGAGAGGCGCCCAGCAAATCTGGATTTTGAGGTCGGAGCAGCCACCGCGATCAATTAGGAAAAGCGTGCGTCTTTCTGCAACCGCTCGGGACCGGCATCATTGGCAGTAATAGGGATGTTCACGGCGGCCGTCCCCATCCCACCCCCCGCCCGCCCACTGGCAGAGGCAACACGGACGCTGCGAGCCGAGAGGACACGTACATACCCACATAGTGCGCACATATCTACGTCACCCCCAGCAGTACAAGGATGGGTTGCGGCGTTTAGTGGTTTGAGTTTTGGCTTCCCGTATAACCCCTGCAAAAAATCTATTCGCTTGCTCGACTGACCCGAATAAAACGTTGTGTTCTTCAATGCGATTCGCTTTTCTTTTTATTGCATTGCAGACCTGAAGCGCGAGGCGACGATATGTCACATGCTGAAGCACCCGCACATCGTGGAATTGCTCGAGACCTACTCGTCCGAAGGAATGCTTTACATGGTGTTCGAATAGTAAGTATTGCCAGCTGGAGGCTAGCAGCCTGTGGTTTTGGAAATGTTGGAATGTTCTTTTGATGGGACGAGGTTTTAGAGACGGGTTCAACGGCAGGTCCTTCCCTGATAAGGGGATATTCATAAACTACGTGACTGTGACCAATTTGGGGGGGGGATCATAGCATGTGGAAATAATCCTATCCTTAAAGCATGGTAAGGTAAGGTTAGCCAGGTCACAATAGGGAGGGGAGGAGGTCAAAAAGTAACCTTAAGTCGGTCACGTCGTTTATGCACGTCCCCTAATGAGTTCCCTCAGAAAAAATCGCTGTTTGGGGCTGTGCGATCGCGTGGCCGTCTAGTGTGCCCACTTTGGCAGGGGCCCGTGAACTTATGCGAATAGGCAGGCGAGGGCCGCCGCAACTATTAAGACGGCTCCGCCTACATGATGACCTTGTTCGGCGTAGTTGACTTGTTGCGGGGAACGGTCCGTGGAGGCCGCCCGGGGCCCCAGGCAGTGACCCCTGGTGAGGGGCAATAAACAGAAAGGCGAGCTGGCGAAAGACTTCACGTTAATCCGATGCCAACAGGGATCATTCATCTTGAGTAGGTATTAAGTGATTCCCGTGCCGCGGATTGCCGCTCGGCCTCGGCTCGCGTTTCACCCCCCACCCCCTTCCTTCCACTGGACAGTTTGATCGCCCCGGCTCCCTATCGAGCCTCTCTGCCCGTCCCTTAATTAAGTACCAGCTGCTTCTGAGACTTTCCTGCCCATTTAGCAGTGGTGATGGCGGTCGCTAATGAACGTGTGCTCTTTCCCTGCAGCATGGACGGCTCGGACATCTGCTTCGAAATCGTGCGGAGGGCGATGGCCGGCTTCGTGTACAGCGAGGCGGTGGCAGGGTGAGTTTACGCGGCACCGTGTTCATGGGAACAGGTGAGGAGGTGGGGAGGGGGGCACCGGGGATTAGCCTCGCCGGCCTCGGGTCATGATGCTTTATCAACTCGAATCCCTTGGGACGCAGGCGCAAAAATTGCTGGGCGGTATACGCAATATTATTGCAGCCATCATGGAGGAGAGCTCCGGCAAAGTGCGTGCACGCTCAACTTTAAAACGTACCGGAGCTTCATTAGCTAAAAATATGGTGGCAGCGCTGCCCCAATTCCTATGCCCTGTTTCCGCAGCTTTCGTGTTTCCGCCTCGCTAGGAATCCGTTATCGGTTGTCTGCCGACTCCACAGCGCCGTGCTCTCATGGCCTTCTTGTTACAGGCACTACATGCGGCAGGTGTTCGAGGCGCTCCGCTACTGCCACGAGAACGACATCATCCACCGGGACATGAAGCCGCACTGCGTGCTGCTCGCCACCAAGGAGAACTCGGCGCCCGTCAAGCTGGGCGGCTTCGGCGTGGCCATCCAGCTGCAGGAGGGCCACCTGATAAACGGAGGTGCGCGATGTGACGTCTATGCCCGACTCTTGAATTAAACCGGTTTACTTATTTCGAATTTCGTCGGCAGATAACATGATGTCTGAGAGCAGACCGTGTTTGAGTCCGAAAGGACAAATGTACCTGAAGGCTGACTGTGATGGTAAGACATATTTCATTTCCCTCTCGCCGAGCACATTTTTGCGGCAACTTCCGATCCGAAGGGTACTGAGCCGCCAGGCCCTTAACACAATTTATGGACGGCCATTATGCTTTCAGGGCGCATCGGCACGCCGCACTTCATGGCCCCCGAGGTGGTGCGGGAGCAGCGGTACGGCAAGCCGGTGGACGTGTGGGCGGCCGGGGTGCTGCTGCACATCCTGCTGTCCGGGACGCTGCCGTTCCTGGGCACGCGGGAGCGGCTGTACGAGGCCATTTGCCGCGGCAGGCTCAACGTAAGACTGACGGCCAGCTCTCGGCCCCGCGGCACTCTGTTTGGAGGATCTCCTAGGTCTTGGGATTAATCCTGTGATATTTCAGCTGGAGGGCCCCAGTTGGGAGTACATCAGCGACTCGGCCAAGGACCTGGTGAGGCGGATGCTGGCGGTGGACTACCACCAAAGGATCACCATCCAGGAGGTGCTCTCCCACAGATGGCTCAAGGACCGGGACAAAGGGAGAATACACCTCAGCGAGGCCATCGAGGAGCTCAAGAAGTTCAACGCCCGGCGCAAGCTGAAAGGGGCGGTGCTGGCGGCCGTGTCCTCACCAAAGTGGATCTCCTTCTACTCGGAGCACAACTCGGACGCCATGTCGGACTACGGCGAGGATGAGGTCACCATGTCAGGTAAGCATACATGCCGGCGGATGGACGTAGACACATTCGCAAGTGGTTTCAAAACGGGCTCCTGTCACTCCCCCACAGCGGTCAGCCTGGTCCTGGACTCCCTCGACGACATCCACTGCTTACAAGAGGCGGCGCACAAGGACCGGGACATGCTGTACCCGCTCCTGGACGACCGGCAGCTGCACGCCCTGCTCGAGGTAAGGCTCGGCGTCCCTGACGAAACCTACGACTGCGATTCGTTCGACCCGCTAATGCCAAAGCGGCCTAAGCCACGAGTGGCTGATGGTCAAACCGCTTGACCTTAATCTGGAGTGAACCGAAAGTAACCGCACAAGTGAGTATTCGGGCCGCCTACTCAATCCCGGAATCGCTGACGGGGACGTACAGAGTAAGTATGGAACCATACGATGCGTTTGTAACACTATTTCAAAGCACACTGGGCCAGCGCAGTCCGTCGGTGTAAGAGAGACTTAGAGAGGTTATGTTGCCCATGGCTGAGACACTTGTTGCGCCCTCTGTCGGAGCGCTGGGACAACGTTGCGCGGAGTGGTTTCCCAGCAGCCCTGCTGAGGGCGCCACCGTCTGGGGGGGGGGGGGTGTCAACCCCCTGCAGGGCCAAATCGGAATTTTGGCCGTCGATGCCAAAATTTGCCGCATAACTGACACAGAATAATCGTTACTAGTCGTTCGGAGGTTAATCCCACGAGCCCTGCTAGCAGGACTCTGGCTGTGACGGCTGTCGTGACGCCTCCCCCGGCTGGGGTAGGGGGTAGGGCCCAGAGCGGACCACCTGTTGCATGCCGCAGCCGGGGGTAGTGATGGAGGCTGGTTCCAATGTGCGCCGCTAGAGGGCACCCGGTTCCCGGCAGCCACCCAACGCTCCCCGTTATACCCCGTTTCGAAGAAAAATTTCGCCCGTGCCTCGCTCGGGGCACGCAACCCGCTCACCCGCCGACATTTTTTTCATCCTTTTGAGAAACGCCAAGCTGTGGTCCGGCAGCGGGCACGGAGTCACTGACCCGCGGCGTCGCGTCACCGCTGTGCCGCCATCGAGCGCAGCGGAGTCATCAGGGCGGCATGGCTCTGCCCCGGCTCTGCTCTGCCAACGGACGACAAGAGCCTTGGCACCGGAAATTGCCGCATGATTGGACCGGCGCGACCCGTCCGGTACGTCCAGCGCAATTGTGCCGTTCGCACCCGCGCCACCTGCTGGCTGGGCCCCGAAACTTTTTTTCACAAGCAGGTAAATAGAGGAAAGACACAAGTCCCGATAGAGTGCCTCCACCTCACCCTGGGCGGGTTTGTTTGCATACGCCGAGCAGAAAGGTCACGTGGTTTTGTGAACACTCCCTTATGAATGCCCCCCCTCTCCCCCATCCCTTCCCCCGTTACCGGTTTGCTCCTGGATTCAGCTTCCCTAGCGCCCCCGTTTCCGGTTCTGGTTTTGTCTGCGAGGAAGTTCCTTTCTACGCAGGGAGGCCGTGCCCGGTCCGCGAATTCTTTTACTACGAGTCCGGAGATGCCGGTGGGACGCGACGACTCGAGAATTAAAGAGAAAGTCTGTCTGACTTCTTCCTTCCTTTTCTTGGGAATCCTCCTTTTTTTCCTTGTCGCCAGCCGGGAGTCCGGATACACAGGACTCTGTTAGTCTTCTGGTCGTCGTTCTCGGCGAAGCTGGAAACGTCTTTGTCCTTGTATTACGTCTACCTGACTGCCCGCGTCCTTGTCGGACCCACCTAAAGCCGTGTACGGCGTTCGAACATTCAATGTAACCGTGCCAATCAGTCAGCTCCTATGGGAGCCTTTGTTACGCCCACTGCCGTCCTGGTGGCCCTGCGCTGGAGCGCTCGATAGTATCATGACACTGTGTGTGTGTGTGTGTGTGTGTGTGTGTGTGTGGGCGTTGAAAAATGACATGCCCTTAGTCATGGTCTGGGCGTGCGCTGGAGGACCGTTGTGCCCCCTTGTCGTTGAGGGGAACAACTCAATGGGAGCGTGCGAGGCGCGTGCCGTGCGCGTGCACCCTGCAGCAGCGACGACAGACGACCTCAAATTTCGCACACGTCACGCATCACCGCCGCCGTTTCGCTCGTAGGAGAGCGTTTCAGGCCACTTTGAGCGCCATATTTGTTGTTGTTTTGCTGTTGTTGTTGTTGGTGCTCATATCGCATGCATATTTCATAGACACGCCTGTATATATATATCATTTTCAGTGAAGTGAACTAGAGGAGGAGGAGGAGGAGGGTGGGGGTGGGGGTACGGGTGTGAATTTCGGAGCTTGAGGGCGCTGCACGCAAAAAATGACCTGCCAGGGTGCTAAAATTCCAGCAAGGGTGCAATATTTTTTAGGAGAATAGACTCAGCTAGATTCTTTGCTGTAGTGATAAATTGGATTTGCAAAACCAATTTAGCAGGTCCAGGTCAAGGAATTAGCACCCGCGCTAAAAATTTAGCTGACTACATGTCTTTCGTCAAAATTTGATTTTTACTCAAAAAATGAGGTGTCACCAGCTTACTCCGTACTGTGTAGCCACAGTTCACTCCCAACTATAGTTCAAGCCGTCTAACAGTATCAATTGATACCGCGCTGGGAAAACTGGTGACGCTTCGACCGGAGTCGAACCCGGATCATTATCCGGCGGAGTCCAGCACGAAAGCCACTTTTTTTTTTTGAGCCACCGAGACAACTACATGCGGGAGGGTCAGCCTCTCATACCATGCGAGGGCCCGGACCTGCTGCGCTGCGTCTTATTGGTGCGATCGAGTCATTACCGGTGCTCCCGAGGTTTGCAGGGGCGCTAATCTGACTTGCAATAGGGTATTCCGGAGTAGAGCTTGACCGGTAACGAGACGACGACAAGAATCACAAAAGCGGATACGGAAGTCTACGGTATGAAAAGTTACGCAGCACGTGCCGCGCCGTCAGCCACGAGTCGACTCAAAAATTTGGAGGCTTAGATCTCGCTGATGATACGTCACGACCATTTGATAGGATCAGACAACGCATACTTCCACCGCGCGGCCCGGGGCCGTGCATCCATAGGCCGCGCGGAGTGGTCCTGGCGCTTCCTGACCCTACCCCAGCTAAACCCATGCCAGCAAAAAAAAAATTAGCACCGGTCTGACTTTCTTTTTTTTTGCGAGTGCATTTGTCATATTCGTCCCTGTGAGTGACCGGTTGGATTGGGTTGAGCTCGTCCGTGCGGCCTGCGCTGCCCCGCTGCACCGCTGCGCCGCTGCGTCTGCCCGCGGCCGCTGGGCCGCTGGCTGGAGTTGTAATGCTCAGCGCTGAAAGCACTCCGCTTGTCGTTCCCCGCTACGAGGATATGTCCTGTCCGCCTTAGGGCCGGGGCCCTCCGGGGAACGCCTGTGTCCGCCCCGCCCAGCCCGCGGCCCCGCGTAATGCGCACCCACCCAAGCGTGGCTAACGCGATTCTTCAAACGAAATGTAAACCCGCAAGAAGTCCAGCTCCATCCCAAGATACGATTGAAATGAATGACCGTGAGTCTCCCGAAACGGAACGCCGAGGAGGCAGTGTTGATAGTACAGGACAGACAAATCATAGAGTAAATAAAAGAGAGACACCCATTGCCGTGTTTCCAGAAACTAGTTGTTTTGTCCGCTGCAAACACATATCGTTTGCCAGTTTGCCTGGATGGGTCGAGTGAGGTGCTCGTTCGAGACAAATGTCGCTCGTATTCAAACACTCCACTTTTGCTTTTTATAGTGGTGATACATTGTACGCACAAACGACGGAAATATGCCAGTAAATAGCCTGCATATGTATGTCAACCTTTTTATCCCAAAAGTCGTATACAATGGGGTACAAGGATATCGCGTATGGTTCTTTGTTGTTTATCTCTCTCCCTGCACGTGCAACACGCATCCCTCACAACTCTCTGTCTCTGTCTGTCTGTCTCTCTCCGTCTCTCTCTCTCTCTCTCTCTGTCTCTCTCTCTCTCTCTCTCTCTCTCTCTCTCTCTCTCTCTCTCTCTCTCTCTCTCTCTCTCTCTCTCTCTCTCTCTCTCTCTCTCTCTCTCCACCTCTCCCCCTGGCGACGGCCGTCGACACCTCGGTATTTTTATAGTCTAAGTAGGATCCACCCTTCTCCGCTTTCCCGAGAGAGGCGGCCTGGCCTGGCTTGAAGCCTAGCCTGGAAGCCCGCCTGGGCCTTTCGCCCGAGCTGCCGCCGCCGCTGCAGCTGACGGCACTACACCTTCTGTACAATCTTATTGTGTGCCATCCGAGGTGCCGGGTGGGAGAGCAAATAAAATACGCGCGCACACACTCACTCTCTCTCTCTCTCACACACACACACACACACACACACACACACCGTGCTTGCCCTGCAGGCCGGGCCCGCGGTGGTGGTGTGCCTTGGACCAGGCCCTGCGCGGGGCACTGCGGAGCAGGCGGGTGGCATGGCAGCGGGTTGATGACGCGTTGAGGCGGGGATAGGAAGAACCGCAGGCTGGCTCGGGCTGGCTCGGGCTGGCTCGGGCTGGCTCGGGCTGGCTCGGGCTGGCTCGGGCTGGCTCGGGCTGGCTCGGGCTGGCTCGGGCTGGCTCGGGCTGGCTCGGGCTGGCTCGGGCTGGCTCGGGCTGGCTCGGGCTGGCTCGGGCTGGCTCGGGCTGGCTCGGGCTGGCTCGGGCTGGCTCGGGCTGGCTCGGGCTGGCTCGGGCTGGCTCGGGCTGGCTCGGGCTGGCTCGGGCTGCCTCGGGCTGGCTCGGGCTGGCTCTCTCTCTCTCTCGCTCCTCCGGCCGGGAGCGCAGCTGCGATTCATTGCAGCGCATCCGTATTCGCAGGCCGCAGGCTGGTCACCGCCCCGCTTGTATACCTGATCATCTGATTAAAATTTCCCTTTGATGAGCAGCGCGGCGGCGATAGACTCCGATGGCCGCCGCGAGGGGGCGGCAGGGGGGCGGCAGGGGGGCGGCCGGTCCAGCGGATGTAGTGATGGTAGTTTGCCCGGCCTTGGCCCGGCCGGGCTACGGACGGCCCGGTCCGTTTCCAGTGTCGCCGACATGGTCGGTGGTATTAGCTCCCGGAGCAGCGGCAGCACTGTCCTGTCCGCCCCGCTGGAAAATGAGGTGCCCCTCCCCTCCCCAGCGCCCACCCCTTGCCGAGCCGAGTGGCGCGCGTTCGGTAATGCCGCTGAGAAAGTTGTGCCGTTTGAAAAGCCCCTGCGCTCGTCCTGACGGTTGCCGACGGGCCCCGCCCGGCCCCGACCGCACCCGAGGCGAGGCGAGGCGACTCGAGGCTCCACCAGCCGTGCCCGGCCCCGGCCAGGCATTGCGGTTGCAATTCCCTTCCAGCGAGCGAATCCTGGTGCGGCTACCGGCTACCCTCACCTGCGTCGTGCCGACCGACCTGCTGCGCTGGAGGCGCTGGAGGCACGATGCAGCGTGACAAGCACCCATCTACACCCAGAAAGTCGGTTTCTTGATTCAAAGAATTTTAGGATCAAGGCAATTTTTCCCTTGAATCGAGGGAGACGCTTTTGATGTATAAGGTAAATTTTCTATTGTATGAAAGAACATTCCTTAAAATTAAAGAAACTATTTCATTGTTCCCCCACGAAGGACGGTGTCTTTGAATGAAGGAAATGGTTTTCTGAGTGTACTGTATTCAAAATTGCAATGCAAATTGTTATGTTAGGAATAGTGATACACCCTACATAAGGGGTCCGTCATCGCAAACGGTTTGCAAGTAAATTGTTACAAGCTGTTTCCGATTCACGCTTGTTTTGCAATAACGGGTTCATTACATCGTATAGGAAGGTGTATCACTATTTCTTTGCAATAACCACGTTGGAAAACAGTGATCTCCGCACCGGATCCACACGCTCTGACGGGGTTCTGCACGCTCGCCTCTGCCTCGGTCACGCACGGCCGCGCTCGAGGACCCTTCCGGCTCAGCTCCGGCCCTTCGCTCAGCGCTCCTAGATGATATAAGGGTGTTGTTATTTGTCCGGCCGCGTGAAAGGGCGATGTGGGAGGGGGAGTGGGCGGCAGGCGGTATAATACACGCGTTGAAAGTCAAATTATTTCTTGGCGGTAACTTACCTCCGTCCGTGCGCCTGCTGGACCCTCGTCGGGATGCGCACAGCCCTCCCCCCCCCCCCTCTCTCTCTCTCTCTCTCTCTCTCTCTCTCTCTCTCTCTCTCTCTCTCTCTCTCTCTCTCTCTCTCTCTCTCTCTCTCTCTCTCGCGCGGTGCTGTCACTATCCCTCTCCCGCCGCATGGGGTGGGGCGGTTGGTGAGCGGGCAGGGGAGGGGGCGGGTGGAGCCGGGGGGGGGGGGGGGCGGACCTGGGGCTGGGAGCCGGGCCCGGCAATCAGACAGCCGCCGTAACCCGCTGCGGGCGGATCGAGGCCTCACACGGACCCGCGTCCGGACCCGTGTCACTCTCACGTCGTGTTGCGTCGCGCCGTGACGTGTCAAAGCGCGCGTCGGCCTGTCGGAGAGGAGCGTGTGCGGTCCGTGTGCGGCCCGTGTCAAAGGGCCTCCATCCCTTGGGAGCTCCGTACACGCCGGTGTAACACTCCGTAGGGTCTCTGCTCACGCCGGTAAACATCTCGTGGGGTCTCCGTACACGCCGGTATACATTCCGTGGGGTCTCCGTACACGCCAGTACACACCCCGTGGGGTCTCCGTACACGCCGGTACACACCCCGTGGGGTACAGGCAGGTCTACACCCCGTGCACCCCCGTCGCACTGCTGCACTCCGCCGTCGCCATCTCGCCGCGCCTTTGGCAGTCGGGGAGGCGCTGGCTGCTGCTGCTGCTGCTGCTGCTTTGAGAGCCTGGCGTTATTGCGTGTGTCACTGGCGGGCCGTGTTCACGCCTCGATTAGCGCTCGCTGTGCTCCGCTGCTCAGCTACTCCACTGTGTGACGCATTGGTGTGACGGGCCTCGGCACCGCCCCCTTGCCGCCCCCTTGCCGCCCCCTTGCCGCGCGTCACGGCCTGTCTCTCGCTAGCCAGTAATTGCGACTACCCCGTCCCGCACCCTTCCTCTGCTCCCCTGATGTACTTAGGCCCGCCTCCTGCTGTGCAACCCTTTCGATCTCGCTGTATCCGACAGGGTGCCACAAGGGCCCGGTGGGCCCGGCCCAGTGGACTGTGCGCCGAGCCGAGCCGACGCTCATGTCACGAGTGGACCGCGGACTGCTGCCGTTGTCGTGCTGTGTGCCCTTCACACTGCCAGAGGTGCGCGGTAACCAGGCTTCCATCGGGACTGCAGCTGCATCCTCATGGCAAACCAGGTCAACGCCGAGCGCCTGCGAGCGCTTGGGTAGGCCAACCCGCCCGGCACGCGTGCTTGTAGGCATCGTCGTTGCCTACCTAGAAGGCGCTATCAGTGCCCAGACTGGCAAAACAGGGATTGCTCTCGGACCAAGACGTCGTAGGCGTTCTCAATAGATGATGCCTAACTGTGCATTAGTGGAGCAGCAGGGAGACGACGTCGCCGCTGGCGCCGCCTGTGACCTCTGCATGCGTTTGGCCGCGTGCGTGCCTGCGTGCGTGGGGACGGGTGGGGCCCGGCGGGGCCCGGCGGGGGCCAGCGTCCTGCTTCCGGCTATACGTGACTGCGTGTGCATTTCTCGGGGCGGGGCGGGTCTGTCGACGGCCTGCTCGTCTCCTCTCCCGTCCCCTCCGCCTTGGCTCCGACCCCCAGCAGCCTCCCGACTCGGCTCCTCGGGGATTTAATAAGAAAGCTAGCGAGCTGTGCGCCGGTTTGTGCCGAGCCCAAGGGTGGTGGGTGCCCTGGGTCCGGGACCCGGGGCCCGGGGCCCGGGAGCCCTTGGCCAGAGCCTGGGCGGAGCCTCGGCCCAGCTGGACCCTGCTGAGGGTGTGGCCCTTTAGGGATCGGCACGACGATATAATGGGTCGGTCTTTGCCAATAACGACGTCCTTGTAGGAATTCGGCTTAATGCGTATAAGGACCCGGTCCGATCCATGAAGTACGCGACAGATCTCGGCAAGGGTCAGGACACGGCCTTTACCTGCCTGTGCCGCACGCCATGCAGGGTAGGTAAACAAATCACGCTGGGGGAACAAATCGCATCTGCAGGTAAATAAACACACTTTCCTCAGTGTTACATATTTATTTTTACCTGCGCTTACCTTAGTTCGGTATCGGCGGCGGCCGTAAATTGGAGCCCCTCTCACCTGTTCACCTCGCTGAGTGAGCTCGTGCGGCCCATGCGGCCCACGCGGCCTCCGCCTCACAACTTTGCGATGATCGCGGCGTAATGAAATTACTCTCCTCATCGATTTGTTAGCGGCCCGCGGAGCTATGGCGGGATCTGGCTGACTCACTGAGCACCGGCCATCGCGGCCCTTTTCCACCCTGCCGCCGCCACTGCCGCTGCCGCCGCTTCTGCTGCCGCTGCTGTCGCCGCTGCTGCCGCCGCTGCCGCCGCTGCCGCCGCTGCTGTTGCAGCTGCTGCTGCTCCTTTAACCTTCACCGTGTCGCGCTCGACGGAACTCGGGCACTAAACCATGTACCACCGCTTACGGATTAAAAAAAAAGAGCAAGAACTTGATCCATGTATAAAGCGATGAGGCGCCACACCAGCGCTCCCAGAGGGAGTATGTCATAACTCGTCGCGTGCAAACTGCTCGGGTCGGGCAATGGGTTCTGCACACTCGTCGTGATGGGGCTAGGGCCGCCGGGGGCTCGGGCTGGGCGTGACTTTTACGGCTTGTGGCTCCCACCCGCCTCGCCCTGGCGTATCCAAGGCGCCTCCGCCACAGGAGTAAGTAAAAGTCGAAGGCATAAAGCTAGATCGCGATAGTAAACAACCCCGTCGCGTCCCGGCAGTCCGATTCTTCAGAGAGTAGGATGAAGAGATTGTCTGTGCGGACGCACATTGGGCCAAAGCTGGTTTCGTGGTCATTTCGTCCGTAGGAAAACGTTTTTAAATGGATTCCTTATTCACCTGAGGACCACTTTGCACTCAGCAGCAGCAACAGCAGCAGCAGCAGCAGTCCCTTCTCCCCCCGGATTGGCCCGTAGCGTCCGCCCTGTTTGTCCTGGTCCACAACGCCGGCCGACACCGGTCCGCCTCTTTGCGTCCGGAAACTTCCCCTTTGATGTCACAGCCAGGGACACATTAACTGTGAGCCACGGCCAGCTTCGGCGTGCATGTGGAGTCCCGCGACCACCGAACACATCATCGCTTGCGACCGGGCCCTGGAGCTGGAGTCCTCGTTCTAGAGTCCGCGTCCTGGAGTCCGCGTCCTGGAGACCGCATCCTGGAGTCCGCGTCCTGGAGTCCGCGTCCTGGAGTCCGCGTCCTGGAGTCCGCGTCCTGGAGTCCGCGTCCTGGAGTCCGCGTCCTGGAGTCCGCGTCCTGGAGTCCGCGTCCTGGAGTCCGCGTCCTGGAGTCCGCGTCCTGGAGTCCGCATCCTGGAGTCCGCGTCCTTGAGTCCGCGTCCTGGAGTCGGCGTCCTGGAAGGTGCTTCCTGGAGTCCGCGTACTGGAGTCCGCGTCCTGGAGTCCCCATCGTGGAGTACGCGTTCTGTGGTCAGCGTCCTGTAGTCCGCGTCGTGGAGTCTTCGTCCTTGAGTCAACGTCCTGTCGTCCGTGTCCTTGGGACCCACCGCCGACCTGTCCGACATGGCTCCTCGCAGAGGAGATCGGCCCTTGTGCTTTTCTTTTGTTTACCAGAACAAAACGGCAAAACTTTCACTTGTCCGGACTAATTATCGCAGCCGGTGCTGTTTGCTAAATGCCCCCCCTCCCCCCGCCGCCTCCGTCGCCCCGGACCTGCCTAATAAGGTTCCTGCATCGACTGCGGGGCGCCAAAGGGGCGCCGGCAGGGCCCGGTCCCGGTAGGGCCCGCAGTCCGCACAGCAGGCCATTGCTTTTTATTCCACCTCTCACCTCTGTTGTTTATTTCTCGCCTCGCTTTTCTTATTCTTGTGCACTGTAACACACAGTGGACCCGTGATCCAATTATCGGTTCGCCCGCTCCCCGTACATGGCGCGCAGCCCGGCGCAGTCCCGCTGCCTCAGTACTCGGTGTGGATACGATACCCACCGCTTTTGCCGCTTCCGCCGCTATCGCCGCATGTCGGTTGCACATTTGCGTTGGAACAACACGGTGGATCCGCGGCGCGGCCCGAGCCGGGCAAACAGAGAAGCAGCTGCTAGCGCTGCTGGCGCTGTGGGGGAGGTCTTCGCCTCCCGCACCGCCGCGCTGCCCACCGGCTTCTCGCGTGCCATCAGCTTTTGGGACTTATCGACTCTCCGCGGGCCGGGGGTCCTTGGCGGCCCCGGAAGCAAGTGGCGTCGGGGCGGGTGCCGAGGCGTGGCGAGCGGTGCGGCCTGGAAACTAGACTGGTAGCTGCGGTAGCTGCGGTCCCGGCGGAACGTGGAGGCGCCAAGCGGCGCCAAGCGGCGCCAAGCGGCGCCAACAGCAAACTGCTTTTAAAACTCCGGGCGCGGCCAACCTCAATAAGCTTGTGGGCCGTGGCAGCGCCGACTGCTTCCGGCCCTCTCTCTCTCTCTCTCTCTCTCTCTCTCTCTCTCTCTCTCTCTCTCTCTCTCTCTCTCTCTCTCTCTCTCTCTCTCTCTCTCTCTCTCTCTCTCTCTCTCTCTCTCTCTCTCTCTCTCTCTCTCTCTCTCTCTCTCTCTCTCTCTCTCTCTCTCTCTCTCTCTCTCTCTCTCTCTCTCTCTCTCTCTCTCTCTCTTCTCTCTCTCTCTCTCTCTCTCTCTCTCTCTCTCTCTCTCTCTCTCTCTCTCTCTCTCTCTCTCTCTCTCTCTCTCTCTCTCTCTCTCTCTCTCTCTCTCTCTCTCTCTCTCTCT
The DNA here is from genome assembly GCA_038380765.1 of Odontothrips loti. Taxonomy (NCBI): domain Eukaryota; kingdom Metazoa; phylum Arthropoda; class Insecta; order Thysanoptera; family Thripidae; genus Odontothrips; species Odontothrips loti. Next base: position 20,630,074 of record CM076245.1, read on the forward strand.
CTCTCTCTCTCTCTCTCTCTCTCTCTCTCTCTCTCTCTCTCTCTCTCTCTCTCTCTCTCTCTCTCTCTCTCTCTCTCTCTCTCTCTCTCTCTCTCTCTCTCTCTCTCTCTCTCTCTCTCTCTCTCTCTCTCTCTCTCTCTCTCTCTCTCTCTCTCTCTCTCTCTCTCTCTCTCTCTCTCTCTCTCTCTCTCTCTCTCTCTCTCTCTCTCTCTCTCTCTCTCTCTCTCGCCGGCACGCGCGTGGGTAGCAAGCCTGTCTGAGGCAGCCCACGGGTGGCAACAGCTGACGCTCGGCGTGTCTTTGCGAAATAATTTGTTGTGCGCCCGAATGTCGCAGCATAGTATGGCCAAAACTTAGTGCGCGCCGCTCTGCTGCCCCCCCCCCCCCCACCCCTCCCACCTCGTTCTAGACCAGTGAAGTGTGAAGGAGAAAGGGGATAGTAGGGGGGGGGGGGGGCAGGAGGTGATTTGCACGTGACTTGGTCACCCCGAGTCGTATACATCTCGAACGAAACTGATGATAATCGAGCTGGAACGTGCAGTGCCTGTGCGCCGCTGTGCGCCGCTGTGCGCCGCTGTGCGCCGCTGTGCGCCGCTGTGCGCCGCTGTGCGCCGCTGTGCGCCGCTGTGCGCCGCTGTGCGCCGCTGTGCGCCGCTGTGCGCCGCTGTGCGCCGCTGTGCGCCGCTGTGCGCCGCTGTGCGCCGCTGTGCGCCGCTGTGCGCGGGGTTGGACCGGCTGCCGCCAGCTCTTCGTTAGCAAACGGACTTTGTTGTTGTTGTCCCGCTGCCTGCGCCGCTCTGCCCGCTCCGCTGCGCTGTGCCGGTGCGTCCCTCTACTTGGAGCGCCAACTTCATCCTTATCCTGCGAACAAACACATTTAATGGGAAAAGAATGGCGGCGCAGCGTCCGGCGCGGCCGGCGGGGCAGGCGGGGGCATCAGGTATGCTGAGTGTGTTCATCCCGGCTCGGGGGCCGGGCGCCCCTCAAGTCCTCAAACTTTGCGCTTAACCCATTGCGCGCGCAAGGAAGATGAAGCGTGATGCGTTTATTCTCGTCGCGAAAAAACGAAGTAATTTTTTTCTTACGATGTTTTCTAAGAACAAAGTCCGATGTCTCTACGTAGTGGGTCAACAGAGTCCGATGGCTTTGGGTAGCGCGTCAGCAAAGTCCGATGTCTCAGCTTTCTGGCCCCTCACTATACACCAGGTCCGATAGCAGACAACGGACTTTGTTCTTCGTAAAGTGTTTTTTAAAAGTTAAGTAGGAACCAAAAATCTGTGAGGACTAAATTTCGTCCCCGTTCTATCCTGCGGGTACCGTTTCTTCCGTGCTGCTGGTCTCGAGCTTCCACACGCAGTTTCAACAAAAGAAGCGGTCCCGGGGCGCGGTTATATTTCAAGATTGAAGTTTGCGAATAACATTCGTTCGCACTTTTATTATAATATTGATCACAACCTTCTCGCCATTTTTCGCCAAGGCTTTCCGTGTGAGACGTGTGACGCTATGTGTGAGCGGTGCACGGCAGGTGGCAGGTGCACGGGCACGTACAGTTAATTACCTGTTGAGTCGACTCCTTGCTAGACGCATCACTCCGTCTGCTGTCGGAGAAGCGGTGCGAATAAGATCTCGAGTATCGCAACGACCTATCTCGGCGTGCACAGGGTCCACATTAGGTATGTGCAGGTAAAAAAAAAAATCAGGAAAAAACACAACAGGTGCAAAAATATCAAGTGAGCAAGTTTTTGATAAAATGCCTACTTTTGAGATCGATGTGATTTTCTTTTGTACCTGCATGTGATTTTTAGCCCGTCCAACACGTTTCTTTAGAAACGGCAGGAGCCGGGCTTACAGTCTTATGCCGGATGTTTGTTCGTTCGGTCGTGTGTACGCCGACTTATCGTTCACAGAAAAACTTCAAATTTGGAGGATAAACTCCTTTCCTAACGTAGAATCACGTACGGTGGCAACAATTTTCGATTTGTATCGTATTTTTGATTAATGAAAATTTGTCTGTTCTTGCTTTTTGAGGTTAAGGTTGGCCGCCGCGCGCACACCATTACCATATCGCGGTGCGCACAGGGACGGGCTCAGGTTAACGATTTAAATCGTAACAAATACATCTGCTATCGGGCACCTCTAGAGAGACTTGAGACGGGGGCCGAAGGCACCCGCAAACGCCGCCGGCAGGCCAAGCTGGCCAAGTCCCCCTGTCGAACCGAGGTGCCGGTGGAGCGCAGCGGAACTGGCACCGAGGTTGACAGAAGGGATGGGCCAGCTTGTTTTTCAGAGCGTGACTTTGCCTATGTATACTTACCCTCCATAGCAATGCATAGATATGAACAGTGAGTGCATTGTGGACTGAGTGACCTCGGCTGGCCATCCCCCATGCGCCCCCCGCGCATCGGCATCAAGCCCGTCGGCCCGGCTGCCGTCCCGCCCCCGCCCCCCGCTTCCCCGCCCACGTCCCCCAGCCACAACCCCCGGCCCCCCGGCGGTGGCGGTGGCGCAGGGATGCGCGTCCAGAGCCGCTACCGGGCCCAGCGCCTGTACCTCAGCAACACGTCGCTCACCATGGAGCTGGTCAACATGATGGACCTCCTGCTTCGTCTGGTAAGCAAATATGACGCCCGACTCTGCTGTGTCGCCTAGGAACCCGGCGCATCTCGCAATTGCTGTTTGCCCCGCCCCTCGCTGACGCAGTGCTGACGCAGTGCTTCCGGGTGAGAGCGCGTTGCCGGCTGCCGTACTCTACCGTCGCTGGCGGCTGCTGATCGATCTGCCTTTTTTTATTTATTTCTATCCGCCTCCCCCCTTTTTTCGTAATTTATTCATAAACAGCTGACAAAGGGTGGTAACGGTAACGCGGGTCATTACCGTAACGAGTGTGTACTTACTGTAACGAGCAAGTGCAGCGGTGCCTGATCAGCTGCTCCTCCCCTGTCATCCAGGCAGAGGAGCCTGAGGGCTGCTTTGTTCTGCGCAGCCCCGGTGGGGCACTCGGCCCTTTGTCATCCTTCTCTCATCGCCAGCGTCTTCTGCGCATCTTCCAGAGATTTCGCTTCGCAAGGAGAGAGAGAGAGAGAGAGAGAGAGAGAGAGAGAGAGAGAGAGAGAGAGAGAGAGAGAGAGAGAGAGAGAGGGGGGGGGGGGGGGGGGCAGGAAGACGGGTGTGGCCTCCATGTGCAAACGCCACGCCACGATGCGGCTCTTGCTTTCGACTTAGGGTCGCCACCGATGTCGCGGTGCGGGTGGGACGAGGACAGTGCGCGGAAGCAAGAAATCAGTCAGAAAGAGAGAGGAGATTGTTGTCTGACTCCGCGCTGCGGGACGATCGCTACGTTATAATTATTTTCCCCGCCGCCTCCACGTTCCTCATTACCCTCAACCGCAGGGACCTCCGCAGGGAGTGACGTTTCTCATTTTCGTTGGTGTGCAGCAAACTGTCCGGGAGTTGGACCCTGATTGGATCTGGCCACTCCTTGGGGACGGGCGGGGAGCCACTCCGTCTAACAATGTTGCTAACCTCCCGGTCTGACCCCTCCCGGCCCCCGGTCCCCGGTCCCCATGCTCAGCTCCACGCTCTCTCCCGAAACGCCTTTCAGCCCCACCCCGACTTTCTCTTTTCGCCTCACACTTTTCTCATCTTTGTGCCCCGAGCTGACTGGCCAGTTCAGGAGTTTTCTTCGTGATAGCTGATCACGCTACAATTTCTCCGTGCCGCCGACCGTGGCCCGCAGCTCTCCCCTCCCCCTCTGGAGTGTGCTCTCAGGGCGTCGCTGTTCGCCGTGCGTCTGCGGGTCGTTGGGGAAGGGTGGGCGGACGAGGACGGCGGCGTTTCCTTCCTCGTCACGGCCTCCTCGGCGTCCGCGCGGGTGCTGCTGCCGGCCGACAGCGAACCACTTTCACTTTGACGTGTGATGCGGTCGGAGCCCCATCCCATCCCCACCGCGCCAGCCGTGAGATGTAATCCTAAATGGATGTGCGGTTTATATCGCGTCCCAAGCGATGTGTGCCTCGCACCCCCATCTCGCCCCCCCCCTCTCTCTCTCTCTCTCTCTCTCTCTCTCGCTCTCACACACAACCACACTCATATCAGGTGCATAATAGTGCCTATCAGCGACGGCTTTTCTCTCAGGGTCGTCTGCGCGAGGCGTTCCACTTTATGGGAGGTTCGTTTGATGGCGGCCGGAGTTACCGACGGGCACCACAGGATAACCGAACCATAACCCTGGTTGGGGTCGAGGCCGGGCGGCGAGTACCGAACGTGCCGAGGATGTAGGAGTTAAGGATGGCCTGTGCTGTTGCAGCTGTACGACCGCATCGCGTCCCAGCCGCTGTCGCCGTCCAAGCCGCCGCCCAGTGACGCGGTGCAGCGCGCGCGGGACGTCCTGGACGCGATGGGCGCCGCGGACGCCGACGACCACCTGCACGGCCACCACCACCACCATCACCACCACCACCACCAGCGGGCGCGCATGGAGCGGGAGGAGCTGCGGGACATCCTCAGCCGGCCGCACTTCAGGGTGAGTCTCATAGCGCCCGCGGGGTAGGCCAGCCCGCACGGCGTGCGTGCGCGGCAGAGCCGCAGCTGCCTACCCGCCAGGCGCTCGGCGGCTCCACCGCTCGCTTGGCCAAGGGCCTCTACCGAAACCGAAAATTAACTATCCGGTTACCAAATTTGCCTCAGGAGATGTTCTTCTCTTTCAAATATCTTCGGCTCTCCCTCATAATACAACAAACGATAAGTTCTGCTTTCATTTTAAACCTTCCTAAACCCTTAAGAAACTGGACGACATTTAGAGTTGGTATCATCTGCTTCCTATTTAAATAGGGATTTATATTTTCTTTAACACGTCGCCGGCATTTTTCGACCACGTTGCCACCGCCGTGGAAATGGTTACGACGCAGGGGTCTAAATAGGGACGGCCCAGTCGCAAAAAATAAAAACAACAACATCGAATTCTTTTCGGTGTATGCGCAAATTTATACTAACTGTGCCGGTTTGGAATATTTTCGGCAAAGCACTGCGCGCTGCGGTGCTACCCCTTTCGCTGGGAGCCAGGCCGGGGGGTATCGCCGGACGCCTCGCTAGCGCGGGGTAGTCCCGGCGTGGTTCCGACGCGCTGCCAGGGTGGCGCTACTGGCGGCGGGAGCGCGGCGCGGCACCGCGGCTTGCCTGGGCTTGCCTGGGCTTGCCCCGCCCCGCCCAGTCCAGTGGTGCACACGGCAGCTCAAGGACCCACCAGGGCAACCTCCGGGCCCCCGAGACCCTGGGCCGCCGGGTCCCCCGGACCCCAGGCCCCCGGGGAGTGCTGGCTGGGAAGGGGGCACCTCCCCACTACGGAGAGGGGGGTCTTGTTAGGGGCGGGCGGGGACCGGGCTGGGGCGCGTGCGAGGCGTGCCCATCACATTGAAGAGCAGCGGTGGCAGCAGCGGTGGCAGCAGCGGTGGCAGCAGCGGTAGCAGCAGTGTCGCGTGCCCCGCTAACATTTCAGTCGAGGCGGACCGAGCAGTCTGAAGTCTTTTCCAGACTAGGCACTGCAAAATAATATTTTTTTGAATGCAGTACAGGAGAACATAGAGCTGGGTGTTTAACCTCACTACTCTGAGAGTCATCAAAATAGTATGAAAATTATGAATCAAGCCATGGACAAACATTTCTGATTGGCCATGGTTCTTACCAACATTGTCCGTCTGAACGTCACAATTTTGGCATCCTGAACGCAGTTCCATCAACACGGCAGCTATTTTCCATTCTATGAAGGGCTGTTTTCAGTCCCACTATGTCGATTTGTATATCATGCCATGAATACCGGCGATGTATTTATCGGTATCTCTCGGAAGCTAACAAAAACGAGTTCTGTGATGGGATCCCGGAGATGTATGCTTGGGTAGTGCCGGGCACTGATCACTATCGCCGATCCTGCATACTGCAGCGCAAGGCAAACCGAATTACATACAGGGAGCGAAAAAACGAGATGAATGGCGGAGCCGATGAGCACGGCGAGCAGAAGCATTGCGGCGGGGAGCGGCGGGGCGGGCAGCGGCGGGGCGGGAGGGGGGGGGGAGGCGACTCCGGAAAATGGAGTATTGGAATCCCGGGAATCACAGAGAGCTGCGGTCTCCGCTCGCCACTCATCGAAATTGGGTGCCAGGAGAAGGAGAGAGAGAGAGAGAGAGAGAGAGAGAGAGAGAGAGAGAGAGAGAGAGAGAGAGAGAGAGAGAGAGAGAGAGTGAGTGAGGGAGGGGGGGGGGGGCACTAATTCCCCTTGTGGCACGAGAGCACGGATGGCCCGCTCTCGGTTTTAGACTCGTGACGCCGGGGAGTACTGCTATGGAGCCGTCAAGTCCGGCGTGAGCAAATTGCGCAAACATTTCAGTCTTATCAGTTGCACAGGGGCCTCACCGAGGGCCTCACCCCTTTTGCCGTAATGGGCCCCTTTTCGTCTCAGAGGCTCCTTCTCCTTTTTCCCCTGTCTCTGCCAAGGGCTCGCGCCCTCCCACCCCTCCCACCACCCCCGGCACCGGGCCGCCGCCGCGGTCGCCGCACTGGTGGCAGAAGTCGGGGTGGAAGCGGTAGGGCGGAGGGCCACAGGGCGGTGCGCTGCGGACGGGTGCGGCCCGATGTCGCACGGCGTGGCGCTGCGTTTTCATCACGAGCCCTCAGCGACACCCTGTCCAGCCCCCCCCCCCCCCCTCAGCGACACCCTGTCCAGCCCCCCCCCCCCCCTCCTCACCGTTATCGGCCTGATTTTTTTTCCGCTCCTCGCCGCTGCTCTTGTGCAGAGGAAGGACATCCCACATTTTACATCGTGATTGATCTCTGTGCCGCCACCGCCCGCCCCCCCCCCCCCCCTCCGCCTCGATCCAAGGATCACCCTTCCTATTCATCGTCGTCGTCGTCCACAGATTACGTCACGCTACACAGCGATGCGACGATTAGCGATCATTTCTGCATTTGTTTCCTCCTCCGCGGAGTTCGGCTGGTTTAGTTTCTTCTTCACAACTCGTCCGGGAGCGGCGTGCTGTTCACGCTAAAGACTGTACCTGTCCCCTAGCCCCGTCCGACATTCTCACCACAGTCCAATAATTCCCGCTCCTGGCTCTCAGCACCCCCCACCCCAATCTCTTTTTCTCCCCTCGCCCCTCTGTCTCTGTCTCTGTCTCTGTCTCTCTATCTCTCTATATCTCTCTGTCTCTCTGTCTCTCTCTCTCTCTCTCTCTCTCTCTCTCTTTCTCTCTCTCTCTCTATTGGGACTCTGGGGCCGCTGAATCCCCACCCCACCCCGCGTATCCCACTGATCCTGCTTCCCCCCCCCCACTGGTCCCCAGTACAGCCCTGGGCCGGCCGGGACCGGCTCTCGTGGCCCCAGCCCACGAGTAATCCTTCGTCCTTAGTTTCGAGGCGCACAACAAAACGCAATCGGAAAACAAGGAGGCCGGGGGCCGGGGGACACACTTGCAGAAATAAATGGCTCCTGTCATTATTCGTCCGCCGAAACCAGCCGAAACCAGCTGAAACTGCCGAAAAGACAGAGAGATGAAAAAGAAAAGGACACGGAAACATCGGCGGGACACACAAGGGGCAGGGGAATCAAAGTGGACTTAGCTCGGAGAAGTGATGACTGAGAATGAAGTAGTCATGCCCATCGCCCATCCCTTATCGCCCAAAGTATTGGTTGCGACTCTCTCATTCTCAGCGTACACACACACACACCCAATTGTAATAAATTTCTGTGTGCGGAGCGAGCACCCGGAGGCCTCGGCCCGCCCTGCAGGCCCTGCAGGCCCTGCAGGCTCCGCTCTGCACTCCTGGTGATGGTTTGCTCACGGAGGCTCGCCTCGCGTCGGGGAGCATCGGGGACACGGCGTGGAGCGGCGCGGAGCACAGCGGCCTGTTCGGCAGGAAATGAAAAGCATTTCAAGTCATGGCGCGGCGCGGTTGTACTGTACCGCCCTGCCGGCCCTGCCGCCCTGCCTGCAGTCATTTCGTTCCCTCCCCCCTCCTTCCGACTCCCTTGTGTGTCACACCAGCTCCCACCTCGTTGGGAGGTGTAAAGGAGCGGCACCGAGGGGGTAACGACTTCAGGGTTCCGACAGACAGTTGTTAAGTAATCCGGGTAATCCAAATCCGGGTAATCCAAATCCGGGTAATCCGGGTAATCCAGGGTAATCCAGGGTAATCCGAGGTAATCTAGGGTAATCCAGAGTAATCCAGGTAATCCGAGTAATCCAGGGTAATCCAGGTAATCCGGGGTAATCCAGGGTAATCCGCAGTAATCCGAGGTATTCCGGGCTAGGGAATCCGGTATAAGTCGGGGCAATCCGAGGTAATCCGAGGTGATCCGAGGTAATCTGAGGTATTCCGGGTAGTCCGGGTAATCCGGGGTAATCCGAGGTAATCCGAGGTATTCCGGATAGTCCGGGTAATCCGGGTAATGCGGGGTAATCCGATGTAATCCCGGGTAATCCGAGCGGGTAATCCGAGGTAATCCGAGGTAATCCGGGTAATCCTGGTAATCCGTAATCCGACACACGATTTTTAGGAGTCGTTACCCCCTCGAGCGGCACGCAGACACACACCTGCTACTGCCGTTTACCAAACGGAGCGGCCTTTACGTTCGCTTGTCCCTAATTACGTGTCTTCTGAGACCTCTGTTATGTGTTATTTTTGTTAGGGACAACGGATTTGTCGTACGGAAAATGGCATCTCCAGATCGGCAGATCCCGCCGATTCCGTTCGGCATGAATGCTGTAACCAGTCCTAACATGCATAAATACTCAGAACTAAATGATTACTGAGCAGGCCGACCACCGAGGACGTGTGTGAACACGCATATGCACACACACGCATCGGCAGAGCGGAGCACGTTGTGTTGCAGGTCCTCATATGTGAAGTGTGTGTGTTTGGCTAAGTCTGTGGGCATAAACTAATGCTGTGCGCGTCAGCTACTGCTGTCCTCTCCGGCCGCAGCTGTGGCCGGCTCTCCATCGGTCCGTGAGTCTGTCTCTCTCCGACTCTCATTCATTCGTCCTCCGTCCCATTACACACCATTGATTATTTCTGCCGCCTTTACTCGCCCTGGTAGCTCTCTCCGCCCATTGCCCTGGCGCTGCACGAGATAATGCATCATTCATGGCGACTGCGCCACTACCACTCAGAGAACAACTCTGCTTGCAATTTCGGGTACACGCTCGCATTACCCTTCCAACGAGCGCCAAGCACTGACGTACCCACTTCCAAGAGAAAGGTCAAATTCGGCCTCAAACCTTCAATATAATGCCAAGTTTCCAAACCGGCCTCTTCAAGGGCATTCTGAACAGGGTACATATGTGTGCGCACCTTTGATTGGCGACGCAGTGGGGCCCTTGTTTGGCCTCAGCTTTGGGGCTCTTTTTGTCGGTGCACGCCGCTGCGCGCTCTGCTTTCGTGTGCGGTTGGCAGGCTTGTGCCACAACGCCCGCACGGAGAGTTTCGTTGGAGTGTGCCACACTCGTCCCCATGTCGAGGGTATGTGTATAGGTGGAAAAATGTGGAAAAACCATTGCCGAAAAAAAACAAAAATCTGCCTCCTCGCATTGTATTGGGCGGCGCCCACATAACCGAATCCCGCCAATTTACCCCGAGGAGGACCCGTTGGAGGAGGGGAGGGGGGGGGGGAGCAATAATTATGAATTCTCCACACCATTATTGGCTATTGCTGGTCCGGTCCACGGGGTGGTGGCGGACCGCAGCCCAACCTTAGCAATCCCGCCCGCCCCTCGGCTCTCGGCCCAGGCCAAGGCCCAGGCCCTTGCCATCGCGTCATCCCTGCCCAGCCCTTGTTAGCATTTCAAAGCAGCAAAAATTAATATCCGCCTCTCCGCTCTCCTCATCTCCCAGCTCCGCCCTGCCTCTTTCTTCCCCCCCCCCCTCCTCTCTCTCGCTCTCTCTCTCTCTCTCTCTCTCTCTCTCTCTCTCTCTCTCTCTCTCTCTCTCTCTCTCTCTCTCTCTCTCTCTCTCTCTCTCTCTCTCTCTCTCTCTCTCTCTCTCTCTCTCTCTCTCTCTCTCTCTCTCTCTCTGTCCCTCTTTTTGTCCGGTCCGGTCTTGTGGCTGGTCAGCACGGTGCTCTGATCGCTAGGCCCTCATGTACTGCACTGCAGCCCTGCCCCCAGCCGGGCCCGGACCCGCCTCTGCCCCGGTCCTACTCTGTCTTTGCCGCGGTCGCCCGTCCAGCCCAGCCAGCCAGTGTCCTCAAGCTGACTCCATCCTCGCCATAATTAAAAGCGGAGATCTGCGCTGGCATTGGGCTTCCCCGGCCGGCTGACCCGGTGCGGCACACAGCGGGCAGACCCGATCACACTCGGCTATCTTTTTCTAATGCGCAAGCAAAATTTTGTTACCACGTCTCGACCCATCCTGCCCCTCCCTCCTCCTCCTCCTCCTCCTCCTGAAACGTCTCAATAAACTGCTGCGTATATGCCATACATTACGGAATGGTATCGCTCGGCTGTCGTACTCTTTCCTCCCCGTTCCTGCGTGTGTGTCCCCCTCCCCCCTCCCAATCCCCCCGTCGCCCACACCCCTTGCGCCTGATGCCCTCGTACGTTATTTGCAAACGTCGTTCGCTTTACGCCCCGCCCCGCGAAGCGCTCTCTATAGACTCAGGGGACATGCTTGTACGTGCGTGCGTGCGTGTCCTCGTGCTTGTGTGCGTGCGTCGTGTGCGTGAATGTGTGCGTGAATGTGTGCGAGGGGGGGGGGGGGGGCGCGACCCGCGGTGGGAGGGGAGGGTGGGGGTGGGTAGGCGTTGAGTCACGGCCTGGCCCGGCACAGCCCGTCGCTCGGGCCGTCAAGTGTCCCTGTCAGTGGGGGCCTGGGAGGCGCACCGCGGCCGCCGAGAGGAGAGGAGGGGAGTGGAAAGAGACGCCGAGCGTCGTCGAATGCAATGGTCGCGCAAGCGTGAACACTTCTCCCGAGGAGGGCTCTGACAGCATCATGACGCCTTTCTTTCGCATCACAATGCTACCAACTGAGCACCGCTCGCACCGCATCACAATGCTACCAACTGAGCACCGCTCGCACCGCATCACAATGCTACCAACTGAGCACCGCTCGCACCGCATCACAATGCTACCAACTGAGCACCGCTCGCACACACATCGCTGCGTTGCTCATACGCGGGGTGATTACACGAGTGGGAACTGTGACTTCTTTGGAGCGACTGCGATAGTAATAATTTTCACCGGGGCCCGGCCCGGCCCGGTAGAGTGCTGCCTCTCCGCCCGGCCCCGCCTGAAAGAAAACCAAGTGCGCTTCATGAAATGTCCGTCCGGCCGGCCGGACAATGGAGGACCGGCATTGTGACGAGTTTATTACGTCTGGCCGAGGGCACCGAGCCGAACGTGGAGCCCGATGGGGCCCGATGGGAACCGGCCGTCCGTCCGCCGACACGGTCTCGGTGTAGGACGGGAGGGAAGGGCGCCCCCGGGGCTGGGAGTCAGCCTGCAGGCCGCGGGGTAGGCCACCCGGCGCACACCCGTCATGTGCGGGCTGGCCTCGCTCGTCGGCAGCAGGCGGTTGCCACTGTCGCTGCCGCTGCCGCTGCCGCTGCCGCTGCCGCTGCCGCTGCCGCTGCCGCTGCCGCTGCCGCTGCCGCTGCCGCTGCCGCTGCCGCTGCCGCTGCCGCTGCCGCTGCCGCTGCCGCTGCCGCTGCCGCTGCCGCTGCCGCTGCCGCTGCCGCTGCCGCTGCCGCTGCCGCTGCCGCTGCCGCTGCCGCTGCCGCTGCCGCTGCCGCTGCCGCTGCCGCTGCCGCTGCCGCTGCCGCTGCCGCTGCCGCCGCTGCCGCTGCCGCTGCCGCTGCCGCTGCCGCTGCCGCTGCCGCTGTCGCTGCCGCTGCCGCTGCCGCTGCCGCTGCCGCTGCCGCTGCCGCTGCCGCTGCCGCTGCCGCTGCCGCTGCCGCTGCCGCTGCCGCTGCCCGCAGCCCACCGGGTACCGGCCTGCCCTGCCCTGCCACATGTGTGATACCCCGTGGACGATCGGCCGTGGCGGCGAATCTAAATTGACCCGGGACAACAATAAATCCCGCAGTCCGCCGCTGCCGTCCCGTCCCGCCCGTCCCGCCCTCCTTCGCTCCTCTCTACGAATGAGAAATGAGACAACTTTCAGCCGACACACTATGGCTGAGGGCTGCGGCGGTCTGGCAGGGATGTAGCAAAGCCGCCTCAGCCCCGGCCTGGGCTCCAGCCCTCCAGCCTCGGTCCCGCCGGCTGCCGCCGCCACATGAGCGATAACACACAATTCTTATCTCGGCCGGGCTGGCTGGCTGCACCGCCGCTGCGCTATCAGTTAGCCTCTCTCTCTCTCTCTCTCTCTCTCTCTCTCTCTCTCTCTCTCTCTCTCTCTCTCTCTCTCTCTCTCTCTCTCTCTCTCTCTCTCCCTCCTCTCAGTCGGTGAGTTTTGCGGTACGGCGACGCCGGCGTCGTTTTCACTCTCATCTCAGTTCGCCCTTGATGCAGTGCCCCCTCTTCTCTCTCTCTCTCTCTCTCTCTCTCTCTCTCTCTCTCTCTCTCTCTCTCTCTCTCTCTCTCTCTCTCTCTCTCTCTCTCTCTCTCTCCCCCTCCCTCTCTGTCTCTATTCCCCTTCTCTCTCGAGTTACTGCCCACGCCCCCCCCCCGGCTGCATCAGTAACAGTGCTATTCTTAAGAATGGTGGTGTCGGAAGGGAACGCTGCTCAGTAATTTTTTTTTTGATTGTGATCTGTCCGGGGCTGCGGTGGGTATCATTTAGGCCGAAAACGACCGACCCGACCTGACTGGGATGGGTTGAGTAGCATAAGTGTTATATACTCCTTTCACCTTATTTGTGATCAGTTTTGAGCATATTGTGTCTTAAAATGGACGATGGCTTTATTACTATTACTTTAGTAAAACATAAGTGCATGGATGCTCGCGCCGTGTGGCTGTGGCTGGGGGGCACCCGGTACCCAGTGAAGGCCTCGCGTGGCATGACGGGATGGCCTCGCAGGGGTAGACGGACAGCGGTGGTCATCGCTTGGCAGTTGCACTAGCGCCCCGCCCGCTCCATTCCATTCCGATGTCACTTTGGTGTCAGCCCCCCCCCCCCCCCCCAAGCTGCTCTGGGCCCCGCGGGCCGCTGATTCCCACAGCACCGCCACCGGGGGGCCACCTGCTGCCAGAGCACTGCTGCTGCAGCCGTGCGATGCAGGGATTATTTGCAGTTAATGGGAATTAATAATAGAGTGCTTCTAGCCCGCGTACCTGCGGCGCCCCGCGCGCCGAAAGCAGCCGGGGCTGAGAGCGGCTCACTTGTGGTGGCCAGGGCGCCGCCGCTAGGCCGTCAGGCGCCGGCAGGCCCTCATGGCGATGGCGAGCCCATGTCAGGCCCGGCTTGGCTCGCGGGATGACAGCTTTGACGCTGCTGTCGGAGCCCTTCCCTTCTCTTCCCCTGACTTGGGTTGGCAGCCGCGCTCTGCCCGGCGCGGTGGCTCGGAGCGCACAGAGTTCCCCTCGGCCGCTGCTCCGCCGCTGCTCCTCCACCGCCCCGCTGCCGCGGTCCAGCATAGCCCCCTGAATCTGACCCTTTTCGGCCTGCCGTCACGACCCCGGCCCTGCTTCCTTCAACTGCTACACACCACTCCACTCAGCGGACGGGTCGGAATGGGACAGCGGACAGGCGGCCATCTGCGGGTGCGGCCTGGGCTAGCTGCCATTTTATACGGCCACTTCTATACTCGTGCGGAGATTTTGAGTTGCTGGCGCGGCCGTCGTCGGGGAGGCCCCCCCGTCAGACACGCAGGTGTTTCCTCCCCGGGGCGCTTCCTGCACTGTAAATATTTTTCGTCATATGACGAGAAAAGCTGTGACGATTCACTGATCACCTGAATAGGTCGTCATTTTACAACGTTTATTCGTCACGTGACGACGTATTCGTAGGGTTCATAATTCGTCACATTTAACCAAACTTCAAGAAGACATACTTTTTAAGCGGTTTTTGCAAAAACAAAATCGGTGACGAGTTATCCGTCACTTGGTCTGTGACGACTTATTAGTTTTTCAGACTTAGCCAGAGGATTGTCGTAAAATGACGATAAATATTTTTACAGTGTGGCTGCGGGACCGTCCCAGAAGCCCCCACTGTGCTGCACCGGGTCCGCCCACAGGCTGCACAAGTCAGCAATGCTGCGTGTGGAGAGCGACGTGCTCTCGGACGACGTGCTCTGGCCCCAACTTTCATCAAGCTTTCTATCTGCCCCTCTACTTTTTCACTCCCCCCTGCCTTTCCCCTCTCTCTTGCACTTCACTCTCGCGAAACTCCGTTCAACTTTCCCGCCCAGAGAAATATGAGCCGCTTTTTTTCCTGCTCTTTCCTTGCTCCTGCCGCTCCCCCAGCCCTGGCCGGCCCGGCACCCTGTCGGTCCCTGCCGGTCCCCGTCGGCCCCTGTCGGTGCTACAAACTCCGGGCCAGCCCCCCGCCGCGGCCTGTCCGCCGGACGGCACGGCGCGGCACGGCGCGGCACGGCGCGGCACGGCACGGCACGGCACGGCACGGCACGGCACGGCACGGCACGGCACGGCGCGGCACGGCACGGCACGGCACGGCACGGCACGGCACGGCACGGCACGGCACGGCACGGCATGGCACGGCACGGCACGGCACGGCACGGCACGGCACGGCGCGGCACGGCACGGCACGGCACGGCCCATCCTGACCTGCCGAGGCTTGCTTTGCTCTGGACCAACATTGTTCCATTGGCGCTGCACTGCTAACCCCCGCCCTGCCCCTCCTCACCCCATTTCTCTCTCCGTTTCTCTCTCGCTCGCGCTCTCTCCCTCCCTCTTCCCACTCTCTTTATGCACGTGCCTTTTCACCGGCGCTCGTGGGTAGCCTTTTCATTTCTCAGGTTATTAGGTGATTTGTTGCATCCCGTTCGTTACTGCTGCCACAAAGGGTGGGCAGACGGCAGCTACTGGAGCACCTCGCTGAGCGCGCTGATGCCGCCCTACTTCACTTCCTCGCGTGTGCCGCTGTTCGATGGGTCCTCCGAACAAAGTCGAATAGTTTCATTAGGAGTGGGTGGTGACGGGGCCAGGCTAAGGGCCGGACCGGACGGTACCCGGAGCAGTCTAGTCCAGTCCAGGGCGCAGAGGGAGGGAAGGTGAATGAATGCTGCTCGGCTATCAGGTTCGAGCGGGAGGGAGGGAAGTGAGAGGGTAGGAGGAGTTGACCCAGATCCAGGCCCGGCGAGGTCTTTATGGACGACTGCTCCAGACATGGCGAGGATCCCCTTGAAGCTGGTGTGAGGGGAGCATTTCTGGAGCCTCGGTCCCGGCCCGGGCAGGAGCCACCGCAGCCAAGTGATCCCAGCCAGCCCAGGATGCGAATGTGAAGGGGAAGTCGCTGGCGTTATCACTTTCTATAACGTTATTCCTCCCCCACAGCCTCCCACACTCCGCCTAAGCCGCTAGTTTTATTCCGATTATTCCCTCCCCGACATTCCTGTCGGCCCCGCAAGCGTGCCGCACGCCGCTGTTTTAATATATCACCAGCCGCAAACCGTGGCTTTGAAAACTGTGCGGGGACTTTGCGGGAAGTAAGTGGATCCTGGGAGCCTCGTTCTTAGGCCCCACCTTCCGTGGCCACTGCCGACCACTGCCGCAGGCCCGCAGGCCCCCAACAGTACCATATCGCCCGGAATTGGCCGATGCTCACGAGCTTTTCATTGTCAGTGTGCGCCGCTGTGCGCCGCTGTGCGCCGCTGTGCGCCGCTGTGCGCCGCTGTGCGCCGCTGTGCGCCGCTGTGCGCCGCTGTGCGCCGCTGTGCGCCGCTGTGCGCCGCTGCTGTGCGCCGCTGTGCGCCGCTGTGCGCCGCTGTGCGCCGCTGTGCGCCGCTGTGCGCCGCTGTGCGCCGCTGTGCGCCGCTGTGCGCCGCTGTGCGCCGCTGTGCGCCGCTGTGCGCCGCTGTGCGCCGCTGTGCGCCGCTGTGCGCCGCTGTGCGCCGCTGTGCGCCGCTGTGCGCCGCTGTGCGCCGCTGTGCGCCGCTGTGCGCCGCTGTGCGCCGCTGTGCGCCGCTGTGCGCCGCTGTGCGCCGCTGTGCGCCGCTGTGCGCCGCTGTGCGCCGCTGTGCGCCGCTGCCGCTGCGCCGCTGTGCGCCGCTGTGCGCCGCTGTGCGCCGCTGTGCGCCGCTGTGCGCCGCTGTGCGCCGCTGTGCGCCGCTGTGCGCCGCTGTGCGCCGCTGTGCGCCGCTGTGCGCCGCTGTGCGCCGCTGTGCGCCGCTGTGCGCCGCTGTGCGCCGCTGTGCGCCGCTGTGCGCCGCTGTGCGCCGCTGTGCGCCGCTGTGCGCCGCTGTGCGCCGCTGTGCGCCGCTGTGCCTACGAGCGGACCCTCGGGCCGTGGGTAGCCGTGGCCACGTCCGGCGGCCTGAGTGTCACTCCGGCCCGGCCCGGCCCGGCCCGGCTCCCGGCTCCCGCCCCCGGTGCTCATACCCCTACTCCCAAGGCCCGTGCTCCCCGCCTCATATTTCGGCTATGTTGATTTTTGTGCTGTCACTGATCCGGAGGGTCCTCCCTGTCACCTCTACAGCTCTTTTCCCCGCCCCTCCAAGCAAGCATTTACCCTGACGGGGGAGTTCGTGGAGGGAAACACGAGGTTGTTGTTGAAGAGAAACATTTCACCGTGACGGCGGTACTCCAATGCTCCTTGAATGCTCCCGCATATTCGGCATGGAATTTCAGCCGTCGATAGTTCGCGCTCGCGTGTCCTGCTCAGAACACGGTTCCCGCCCAGCCGCTGGGTGTTTCGTTTTTCGTGGGCTCCTCGGCTGGTTTCCTTTGGACTTCGCAAGCACTCCGACCACTCCGGACCCCGTGCCTGGAGGACAGTGCTGGCTGTTCCCCTCCCCCTCACCGATCCACTCCAGGCCTGGAGAGGGCTGGTCCCGGGCCCCGGCAGCCTCGGCCCCGGCATGGATGTCCCGTCCCGGCGCCTCGTCGAGCTCATTGCTGACAGCAGATCCTGAAGCACTTGAAATGTCTCCAGCCTAACGACGCTTTTAATGAATCAGTGTGCGGGGGCCTCTCAAAGCGAACACGGGGCTGTGCCGGTGGTGCCGCGGGCGGGACTGGTCCCTCCCGCAGCAGCTGCGGTCAAGGGGAGGCCGGATAAAGAGGCTGGGGCCGCGTGCGCCGGGCCGGGCGGAAGAGACCTGCAGACAGGAAAACGAAACCGGCGCAACTTGAAAGTATGGGTCCCGCCGCAGCCGATTTCTCTTTAGAGACGGTGCCGTTTACACGTTAACAGCGCAGCGGACAGCGTCGACAGGCTGCTGGGCCATTTGTGGGCCACGGGCGGGCCATATGTGTGAGCCCAGGGAGGCTTCTTGCGGAAAGGAGGCGTTTTACAAAGAGGACCGCTGATCCGATAACGCAAAGAAACGCCCCAGTGGTCCGCTAGACCGCGCGGCACGCCGTACCGGCTCTGCAGATCTCCGGCCTACAGCCCGGCCGCACTGAGGGGCCGTCCAGAAATCGCGTGGCCTGTCGGGTTCAACTACTTTGCTGACATCGGTACTGACTGCTTCCTCGGTTCTTTGAGGGAAATTAGAGACTCGAAGGTTCGCTCTGTCGTGTCGTGTGCACGGATGCCGCATTGCCGCATTGACGTCTTACATCGTCACAATAATGAGGTCGGCTGGTGCCGCTCCCCGGGGCTGTGAGCCTCCTCCCCCTCCCTCTCCCGACATCCGTTGGCTCCAAGTCATTTCCGCGCGGCTCCTCCCCAGGATGTACGCTCTGCCTGCGATCGCCCGTGCCGCTCCCTTTTTTTTTTTTTTTATCGCGCAACACCGTAAAAATATGAATGAAGCCTGCTGCAGCGCGGCGTGCTGGCACCACGGTGCCCGGGACCATGGTGCGGGCAACACGGTGTAGGGACCATGGTGCGGGCAACACGGTGTAGGGACCATGGTGCGGGCAACACGGTGTAGGGACCATGGTGCGGGCAACACGGTGTAGGGACCATGGTGCGGGCAACACGGTGTAGGGACCATGGTGCGGGCAACACGGTGTAGGGACCATGGTGCGGGCAACACGGTGTAGGGACCATGGTGCGGGCAACACGGTGTAGGGACCATGGTGCGGGCAACACGGTGTAGGGACCATGGTGCGGGCAACACGGTGTAGGGACCATGGTGCGGGCAACACGGTGTAGGGACCATGGTGCGGGCAACACGGTGTAGGGACCATGGTGCGGGCAACACAGTGTAGGGACCATGGTGCGGGCAACACGGTGTAGGGACCATGGTGCGGGCAACACGGTGTAGGGACCATGGTGCGGGCAACACGTTGTAGGGACCATGGTGCGGGCAACACGGTGTAGGGACCATGGCGTGAGCACCACGGTGTGACCTTGATTACCACGGTGTGAGCGCATGGTGTGAGCACCACGGCGTGAGCACCACGGTGTGATTACCACGGTGTGAGCAACACGGTGTGAGCACCACAGTGTGAGCAACACGGTGTGAGCGCAAAGGTGTGAGCAACGCTGGACCAGGTTTGTGCGGCTCCCCGTAGGAGAGTGGGCTGCGTCTGAGGAGGCAGCCGAATTAAGGGGTGGAGGGTGCAGCGTGTTTGCCCTGGCGATGAAGAGTAAAGGCCATATGTCAGCACGAGAGTTTAGACGGAGAAATGGTAGAGAAGACGGACGGGTGCCTGAGCAGAGAGCGGCATGTGTGTGTGTGTGTGTGTGTGTGTGTGTGAGTGTGTGTGTACAATATGAGAAGAAGTGGGAGCGAATACCATCGTGAGGGAATGTGAGGCACTGTATACACAAGAAGGTGGCCTCTGAAAGAGTGTAAGGAAGTGTAGACCATAACAGTGCCAGGCCGGCGTTATCCCCGGGACGACAATGGTCCCGGGGAACCGCAGAGCGATCCTGCTGCCGGTGTGAGCATGGGCTCGTCGTGGGCACTCCAGCCCGTAAGAGTACGGGCTGCGTTGGAGTAGCCAGCACGAGCCGGGCCCGGCCCGGGCCCCCGAGCCTGGGACCCCTGACGCCATCAACTGCCTGGATGGCGGCGGTGCTGGGAACGTGTCGAGGGCCGGGCCTGGCCTAGCCGGGCCCTTGGGTCTGCCTGAGCCTTGGGTCTGCCTGAGCCTCGGTCTGAGCCCCCTGCAGAGCAGTAAGCAAGGACGCCAATGCAGCCAAACCCGTGCAGAGCGACATCCTCAGTGCAGTTTTGTATCATAATAATCGCCGAAAAAAAGGGAGAAAAACAAACGATAGTCCAATGAAATCAAGTTTTGAATCTGAACAATCGTGCTAGAAGTGGGTTGTTGGAGAAGACGTTGTGAGCTGTTGGCGTCTGCGCTGCTGCATGGAACAATCCTCGTCATAAAACATTGGACAGTTCGTCAGTTTCAGGGATAGTGATGCATGATTTTTTCTCCGGGGTAGTAAAGCAGCCTCGGACGGGCGGTCACGTCGTCGTGTTGCAGCCTTGCATCACGCCATGCTACTCCTCCAACTTACCATCAGCGGCAGACAACAACATGTCACGTGTCCGTCCGCCCGCCCCACAACTATGCGGCAAAGCTTTCTTTGAAAGTTTTCCACGATTTCGGTGCCGCTGGCAGCTCCGCTCAGCTCCGCGCAGCTCCCTCCGCGTGACCACGATACGGGGCTCTTGTATTCCCAGAAAGAAGCGAGCAAGATAAAACAAAAACAAAAGACACTTTTGGTTCCTCCTCCTTTCCAGTCCTTCCTCACGCTTTCATGCGCTCGCAAGGTATTTCTCTGGCCTCCGACATTGCGCGTCGCCCTGCCAGTCTGCCTATGTGAATGTGGCTGACATGCTCCTGGAGTAAACGATCGCCGAGTGGCACGGGGGAGAAATCTCTCGACAAAAGTAACCTGACATGCCTGTGGAGTATACTTAATGACGAAATAAGGCAACTATGTGGCTAAAATGTAGGGCGACAGCGCTGTGTACGTCGTGACAAACACCTGCTGCACCCCTACTGGGCAATGAGCATACTGCGGCTGCCCATTCTATGCCCCTCCCCCTCCCTCCTCCATTATCCCCACCCGATCCCCCTCACCCAACACCCCCGTGGGGGTAGCGGTCCACAGGACGCTGAAGAAATATGGTGCATTATTTTTATACTGTGTCCGTGTGTGGCTGGCTTTGCGCCCGCGTGTGGCGTGTGTAATGTTGCTGCACCCTACATGCACATTCCACGTTCATTACGGTGGGTCCCATTCCAGCGCGTGCAGCTGTACTTCCAAGCGTACAAAGAACGATCCTTTTTCACACTGACATAGTTTCCATCATATAAATCCGCACTTGTATTCCAGAGTAAGAAAATGCTATCGACTCTACTTGTAGAATGCGGTGTTTCATGTTGGGTGATGTTGGCGGTAGGGTGTCCTGGTTTGCTCTGCCAGGGGACAGGAACGTCACTGTTTCGATTTAGAGGGGCGGTCTGTGGCCCTCGAAGCCTTCGCTGTGCAAGGCCATCTCGAGTCCGGGCCTCGAAGGGGGTCTGTCCGTGACAACTTGCCACCAGCTGCGCTGGGAATTAGAAGGGGGAGGGGGTGACAACTCCTTGTCTGTCGTCCAGCACTGGATGTCCAGCCGTTCGCTCCACGCTTGCACAGCTTTGCGCTGTGTCAATTATTCGGGGGATCGAGTCCGTACATTACGCCACTGTCGCTGCATTATGTATATCCGTCCTTGTTTTCCATACCTGAATATACTTCCGTTTGCGTCGGGCGATGGAGCGTAGAGCTCCTCGTGTTGCAAAGGGCCCCCATGGTGTCCCCACGGTACACATGGGTCCGTCCCCCACGGCCCTAGATATAGGGCGCTGGAGGTGCACAAGTCCATGGCGCGGAATAAGTATACATGGGCATGGGAGGAGAAGCGTGGAGATAGTTAAACAAAAGTGATCTTGCTTGTCTTTGGAAACATGATAGGGCTGGCAAGCGGCGGGGGAGCATCCCTTCCCCCAGGTCACGGTGGGCAAACCTGATTCGTTGAAAAAAAAGGCTTGTTTCATTGTCAAACAAATATTCTTTCGCACAGAATAACAAGCAATGGGGAAGAGGCTTGAGAGCGTTTCGAATAAAAAGGACAGAAAGGAAGGAAGAAGGGAGAAAACAGGTTCCTTTATTGCCGTCGTCTGCGGGCTCTTGGCTACGGTACGCAGAGTCTAGCTGTCAGCTTCAATGCTGTGCCGCTTGAGGGACAAGAGGAAGGATGGGGTGACACACGGCGGACATTCTTTTAGGGAGAAATTAGTACCGCCCCTAGCCATTTTCATTTCTCGGTCCTGACGGATGCTGCAAGTGCTCCGCTGTGTCCCGCTTGGCTGGGTCCTGCGCTTGCCTGGCTTCCGGGTTCACTTCCCCACCACCCCCTTAGCAATCTTCTGTTGTTCATGTGCACACCAGGGAACTGGTTGCAGCCAGCGGCGGGCAGCGACAGGCGTACAGAGAGAGAGAGAGAGAGAGAGAGAGAGAGAGAGAGAGAGAGAGAGAGAGAGAGAGAGAGAGAGAGAGAGAGAGGGGAGGAGGAGGAGGAGGAGGAGGAGGAGGAGGAGGAAGGGGAGGTCAAAACGTCAGGCGAATGCGTGTGGCGAATGTTGATGGAAAACCACCAGGATGCAGTTCTTATCGGGGAAAAGGGGGTATAAATGTCTGATCATGTGCGGATTTTTTTTTTTTGTACTTTCAGGTTTGGTCTAAGAGGTCGCCACCGTTGTCTCTTGGACTTCAATCTGGTGAACATTCACGTAGTGGCGACGCATATTTATATAAGTCGTCCTCCAAGGTTCGGTCGGTTCCTGGTGTAATATTTCAACTGAAGTCAGTTTTCGAAAATGAATGTATTGCGAGTACGGTTGAAGCTGTAGGGAGCTGCACTGGCAAGCATTCAGCACTTTTGCTAAATTGAGTGAGAATCCTAAACGTGTACCGTTTGCTGTTGTTGTTATGCTGCCGTTGTTGTCTCCTTCAGTTCCTTTTGCATCATCAGAAACATACTAACACCACACGCTTTTGCACATCCGCAGGAAAGTATGACACGGAGAGCAATGCGCACGAGAGATGCTAGCTAGCATACGGTATCAAAGATTCACTATAAATGACTGATTAATAAAAACAGAAAGGCTACCGGCTGTCGGTGGTGTGCTATCGAAAGCTGTGGACCAAAGTCAATGAATCTTCTCTGATAGAAAGACGAGGGCGAATGAGGGGGTACAGCTGGCATACACACACGAGCCTCTTACGTGACGTTGCAGCCTGCTCTCTCCTCTCCTAATGCCAGACAATTCGACGCTACGGCGCTCGCTGCCGCGTGCTCCCGCACGCCCCGCCCCGCCTACAGCCTGCCTTTCCTCGAAGCGCTCTGCTCTTCCGGGCGCTTGGTTTGTAAAGGAACTGCACGACGCGCACTAATGCCCCTGTGCCTGTGTGCCAAGCCGCAGCAGCGGCAGTTGCGGAGCCATAGCCGAGTCAGGCAAACCATTCCCGCGTCGCTGCGGTGAAAAATCGCGGGCCCGCACTGCAACGGCGCTACTAACGTCTTGTATTCCGCATTCATGATCAGCATCCCAAAACTCGCTTAGCCGCGGCTAAAACGCGATGCGGGTGAAAACTCTGTCGGGCCCAAGACCACACGGGTGCATATCTTGAGGGCGGAGGAAGAAGCCGGGTGAGTGACGCGGCGCGCCCTTCCGGTGCCAGTGGGTGACCGGCCGGTAACCGGGTTATCAGCGCTGCACTGGTTCCAGGGGCCGCGCTGGGTGTGGTAGTACCAGCCTTATGACCTGCTTTGCCCCCCTCTTTTTTTATCTCCTTCTTCCTTCAGCGGTGTCCTCGAGCCTCGTGGGTCGCTCTATGTTTCTCCTGCGACTCCCCCACCCCCTTTACCCCCTCCTACGAGGAAAAGCTCTGCAGTGCATTTTCAATTTGGGCCGGCGCTCAAGGAAGTGGTTGGCGAACTTACCGGCCCTATATCCCGTCCCCCTTTTCTCATCCCTTTGTTTCAGAGGCACTGCCCTGGGGAGAGAGAGAGAGAGAGAGAGAGAGAGAGAGAGAGAGAGAGAGAGAGAGAGAGAGAGAGAGAGAGAGAGAGAGAGAGAGAGAGAGAGAGAGAGAGAGAGAGAGAGAGAGAGAGAGAGAGAGTGCTGTACGCTCTGCACCAGTCTACGAACACTGTGTGGAGCGCGCAGGAATATCAGATATTGAAAATTTTATCGCAACCAAAGAGGATTTTATGGTCCTCTGCGGACTGCCAGAAAAAAAAAAAAACTAGATTTAAACTTGGTCTTTCCGAAACTATCAGACTCGAATAAAGGCACTATTATTAGATTAAGTCTAAATTGAGCTTGGGTAGACTCTAGACTTGTGTATCTTCAAGTCTCGAATTATTAAGGGTCGGACTAGATTTGATTGAAGAAAACATTTTTCTGGGTGCTGTGATAGTGCTGTGATGGTGATGTGACTCTCTACGGACTATAGACATGAGAGTCTCGCCCGCTTCCGCCAGGGGCTCTGCTTGCTCTGCGTCTCTAATGGAGTATCGGGGTCAGTGGATCGCCTCGCACGGACTTTCATTTCACGGCTCCCCCGGGTTCCCCCGGGCTCCCCTGGGCTCCCCGTGGTCGTTGGCGCGCTGCCTGCAAAGTCCACTCCCTTCCTGCAACATGCTCGGCCTGTCAAACTGGGACAAGTCCGGGCCACTGCGGGGCGGGGTAGGGGTGGAGGCGGGTGGAGGGGTCGTTCCGCAGAGCCCAGGCCTAGAAGGAGAGGTATTCCATTGATTGCCGCGACGCTTAAATTTTCTATTGATCACGTATTGCCTCTGTTTTCTTTTACCCTGAATTCCCCCCCCCCCTCCGACTTTGATTGCTTCCCCCTCCCCGTGCGCCCATTCATCAACAACCTCCCCCTACACTCTTTTTTCCCCAGTCGGCGTGGCAAAGCGGCGTGGCGAAGCGTCGCGCACAGCGCAGCGCGGAGGCAACGAGCCTCTAGAAATTGATTAGCTGACATGAAATGTTTATCGGAACACACTGTGCCGCTTGCCCCGAGTAAGTTTCTCATCTGTCTGTCCTCGCCTCGGCCGGGCCGGTGCGGCGCGGCGCTGCGCGGCCCGCCCCATTCTCCCATCCTCTCCTCGGATATCTGGTGCAGCAGGTCATGCGGAACTTTGTCAGCGTCGTCCTTGCCGGGGGGCAGGCTGCTGCTGCTGCTGCTGCTGCTGCTGCTGCTGCTGCTGCTGCTGCTGCTGCTGCTGCTGCTGCTGCTACTGCTGCTGCTGCTGCTACTGCAACAGGAACAGAAAATGGCAGGTCGATATCGAAAACTTTCTTCGCCCCGCTGGGATATTTGGACCGCCGGTGCGCGTGGCCTTGGAAATGTGGCGCGTGCTCCCCCTTGACATATGCCGCGAGGCACCGGAGACAGCGGAGGCACTGGAGGCACCGGAGGCACTGGAGGCACTGGAGGCACCGGAGGCACCGGAGGCACTGGAGACACCGGAGACAGCGGAGGCACCGCAGGCACCGGAGGCACCGGAGGCACTGGAGACACCGGAGACAGCGGAGGCACCGGAGGCACTGGAGGCACCGGAGGCACCGGAGGCACCGGAGGCTCCGGGGGATTACGATGGGTGCGCATCTCCCGGAGCACACCGTCTCGGCATCATGCGGCAGGGTGCGGCACTACTGTAGTGTCAAGGGTTCCAATTCAACGAAAACAATAAACAAAAATCCCACGGGATTCTAAACGAAAGTTCTTACAAATAAACCACAATAAATTTCGAAACATTCGCAAAAGAAACAAAATCGCAATCTGTTTTCCATCGTCTCGGACAGTGAGTACGGCGTGCCTCGCTATCTGGAGAGCGGTGTTACAGTTCTGACCCCCCCCCCCCCCCCCCCCAAAGCCTGCCGATCCCCAAAGTTACGTTGCCGTGTACTGCGAACGGACGGGTTTGTTTTTCCCGCGGCGGCATTATGCCGTCCCATTGAGCGCGAGGTGACAGAGTCGTCCCCATTCACGATGCGCCTCGGCATTCATTTAGGTCCGCATTGTTTGGCGCGCCGACGGCAGCGCGGAATGATGCGATGCTGTGCGCGGGGACGGCCGGAACCGAATCGGACTGCTGCACGCCGTGTGTGTATGTGTGTGTGTGTGTGTGTGTGTGTGTGTGTGCGCGTGTGTGTGTGTGTGTGCGCGTGTGTGTGCGTAGGTGTGTGAGGACGTACTGGCGTAAATGGATACGAATGGAAAGCGCGACGAAGACCCATCGGGGTGCTTCGCCCAAGGCTGGTTCACCTCCTGCTCCTGTGCGAAGGATCAGCATTCCACAGAGTCTGCAGCGCCCACGGCGCCCACGGCGCCCACGGCGCCCACAGCGCCCACGGCGCCCACGGCGCCCACAGCGCCCACGGCGCCCACAGCGCCCACAGCGCCCACAGCGCCCACAGCGCCCACAGCGCCCACAGCGCCCACAGCGCCCACAGCGCCCACAGCGCCCACAGCGCCCACAGCGCCCACAGCGCCCACAGCGCCCACAGCGCCCACAGCGCCCACAGCGCCCACAGCGCCCACAGCGCCCACAGCGCCCACAGCGCCCACAGCGCCCACAGCGCCCACAGCGCCCACAGCGCCCACAGCGCCCACAGCGCCCACAGCGCCCACAGCGCCCACAGCGCCCACAGCGCCCACAGCGCCCACAGCGCCCACGGCGCCCACAGCGCCCACGGCGCCCACAGCGCCCACAGCGCCCACGGCGCCCACAGCGCCCACAGCGCCCACAGCGCCCACAGCGCCCACAGCGCCCACAGCGCCCACAGCCCCACAGCGCCCACAGCGCCCACAGCGCCCACAGCGCCCACAGCCCCACAGCGCCCACAGCGCCCACAGCGCCCACAGCGCCCACAGCGCCCACAGCGCCCACAGCGCCCACAGCGCCCACAGCGCCCACAGCGCCCACAGCGCCCACAGCGCCCACAGCGCCCACAGCGCCCACAGCGCCCACAGCGCCCACAGCGCCCACAGCGCCCACAGCGCCCACAGCCCACAGCGCACAGCGCCCACACAGCGCCCACAGCGCCCACAGCGCCCACAGCGCCCACAGCGCCCACAGCGCCCCAGCGCCCACAGCGCCCACAGCGCCCACAGCCCCACAGCGCCCACAGCGCCCACAGCGCCCACAGCGCCCACAGCGCCCACAGCGCCCACAGCGCCCACGGCGCCCACAGCGCCCACAGCGCCCACAGCGCCCACAGCGCCCACAGCGCCCACAGCGCCCACAGCGCCCACAGCGCCCACAGCGCCCACGGCGCCCACAGCGCCCACGGCGCCCACAGCAGCCCCCGTACCGCTCTGGACGGTGATTGACGATGATGTGCCTTCGCCCCTAATTGTCGCGGCGAGCGTCTGGATAGTTGGCGTGTCGTGTCCATTCCGCTGGCGAGCAGCTCAACACAAGTTCATCGGGGTAGCTCCAGCCGTGGACACATCACATCGGACCCCAGAGCATCCCCTCCCCCCCCTCCCCGCCGGGCCCTGCGTCGCACTGTGCAGCGATCCACTTACGGAATTGTCGTCGGGATTTACCGCCGCGGCCCGTGGTCGGGGTGTTGGGCTGCGGGCTGGAAGTCGCTGCTCGCGAACAACCGTCAGCTCTGCCCGCCGGGCCGGCCGGGCCGTGTCAGCTCCGACCAATCCGCTGAGCGGTGCGGGCGGTGCGGGGCGCGGCGGGGTGTGGCGGGGCGGCCCGGGCGGGACCCTGGCGGCATTGCTAACTTTGTGCTGTTTTGTTCTGTTCCGCAGGTGAGTTCCGTGGTCCTCGTTGCACGCGGTGGCCGGGATGCGTTTTTGTGCGACTCGCGGTAAGTCCTCTCCGGGAGCAGCGGGGCCGTCGAGCCGGCGCCTCCTCCCCGCCCGGCCCTTTCCTCCAGGAGTGCGCGTTTTTCTTTTGAGGTCGGCGTTAGGCAGCGCGCCAAGGCACCTGCTACCCTGCCTGGCTGCTGGCCGCCTGGCCGCCGGGGAGCGCTCTTGGCATGCGTCAGGGAGTTTGCCCAAGGCTCCGCTCCGCTCCCAGATATCGGGCGTCTCGCTCCCTTTGTTGGTCGCCCTTCAGAGGCACAAGATATTTCCGGTCGTGTGATCCGAGTTGCGCGTTCGAGCTGCACGTTTGAGCGTTTTAACGCTCAGCCAGTCGTGCCACACATACGTGACTGTTGTACGTCAAAGTCAACCATTTACTGCCGGGACGAGCGGAGGGCAGCACAAGACCCCGCCGCCTGGTCACGTTGGCCGTTTAAATCCTATTAAATAAACTTCCTGACAATTACTCTTTCCATCGCTGACTTTATTGTGTTTTGTAGTTTCTGTCCGTTTGCTCGCGGAAACAAACTGAATGCAGTATAGCGGATGCCAGATTTATGTCCGTGTAAAGTATAGTTCTACTACGTGCATGAGCGCCCTCCTGCGCTTCTCTGGGCCTCTGTTTTTGTGCACTCGGCAACGAGGCAGCTGCTCGGAACCATGTTATGATGACTGTGCATGACTGTGAGTGCACGTACTGCGCGCTGAGAGGAGAAACCTGTTAATGAAATTACGCATTTTCGTTTTTTGTCTGTAGCACCAGTGTGAAAGAAAGGGGAGGGTATGAAAATGAATAAAAGGTCCCTGCTGACTATTGACGCGCACGCCCACTTTAATCCCGTATTTGATCACGCATTCAGCCGACGGAACGTTCCTCTCCTTTTGTAAACACGCTACGCGATCAGCGGCGTGCCCCGTCATATTTTATTCGCACGTTGCGTCGTTCTGACTTTTGTTTTCTTTCGGTTGTGTCAGCGCATCGACGGCGCGGCGAGTTGGGCTGGGACCACCCCGCGGTGGTGCTATCGGGGCCGAGGGGGAAACAACCCGGCAAAATCGTGTCTGCCGGATTAGCCTGGATTTTCGCTAGGTTACCCCGGATTACCCCCGGATTACCCCGGATTACCCCCGGATTACCCTCATCTCACCCTGGATTGCCTCGGATTACCCTTGGACTACCCCGGATTACCCCGGGACTACTCGAAATTTTATTTGGAAAGCTCAGATTACCAGGCGGTAATCCGGCTTCGATTACCCCAGATAACCCCGCCCCCTCGACCGTGTCCGCCGGGTTACCGAAGCTGTTCCCCATCGAAGCGAACCGCTCTCATCCCATGCGCACGCACTGGCCGTTGTGCGCCCTGCGCCCCGTGCCGTGCGTGTGGCCGGGCGCCAAGGCTCATCTCATACGCCGCCATCAAATCACGCACAGCTTTAGCGCCCAAATCGTGCGCATGTTTCTCGGGGGCGACTGTGAAACGAGTAGAATTTGTGCGCGCGAGGAGTACGGGGCGCTGCTAGCGCGGGGCACCATGGGGCACCACGGAGAAGGTTCGGTCTGCACACGGTCTGCCAAGCAAGAAGCATAAGCCGCAGCCAACGCGATGTGATGTATTGAGCGCTGGGCGGGGGAGGCTGGTGAGAGAGAGAGAATGTGTGTGTGGGTGTGTGTGTGTGTGTGTGAAAGAGAGAGAGAGAGAGAGAGAGAGAGAGAGAGAGAGAGAGAGAGAGAGAGAGAGAGAGAGAGAGAGCGAGCGAGCGAGAAGCGGGGGAGGGGATACAGACGGGAGGCGCGAGTCGAGCAAAGTAGCAAGGAGAAGATGGAGAGGTAGACGGGGTGAGGACATGCAGAAGTACCCGGCCGAGGACAGCGCAAGGCCCGGAGAGTCGACGACGTGTAAACTTGCAAGGCGCTACACCCTTCCTCAAGTGGACTCTGCATCCCCCCCCCCCCCCCCGTCCCTCTTCCCGTCCGCCCGCCTCCCACTGAGCTCTCACCTACCGTCGCCAGGCATTTAGCCAGGTACGCGTCAGGTCAGAGGTCAGGTCGGGGGCAGCCGGCGTCGGCAGCAGCCTCCAGGGGCCGCCACTGGCCGCAGGGGCGGCGCTGAAGCTGGGCCAGGGCACGAAGACCACCCGTAACCTCCGATAAACTGCTTCGGTGGATAAGTCGAATGACAAAATAAAGATGATCAGAAATTATTTGAGGAAGACCAATACT
Organism: Odontothrips loti; assembly: GCA_038380765.1. NCBI lineage: Eukaryota > Metazoa > Arthropoda > Insecta > Thysanoptera > Thripidae > Odontothrips > Odontothrips loti. The sequence goes on from CM076245.1 coordinate 20,659,196, forward strand.
GGATTTTTGCGATTATTGGCGGAATCGCTTAAGAATTGTAAAAATATTGGATTTATAAGTGAATCTGAATCTTATCCTTCTGTGAGCAAATGAGAGTGTGTTCACATTGTAATATTTTTTGTTTGCGGCATGCAGACTTTTTGCCGTCCAGCTTTCAAACAATTTGCTGATACCACAGACGCGATTCATAACTTTGTTTGTGAGCTTTTGAGAACAAAAAATTTGAATCCCTATTTAAATACGCAGATGATACCAACTCTAAATGTCTTCAAGTTTCCAGGCTTTTTAGGAATTGTCCGTGGAAGCAGAACTTATCTTTTGTTGAGGGAGAGCCGAAGATGTTTGAAAGGAAAGGAAAGGCAATTTTTGAGCGGCGAGGCGGGTGCAGGAGGGGTGGAGCGGGGTGCCTTCCTTTCCCCGCCCAGGATGGCTCGCATGGCCCGCGAGGGCAACAAATGCCACGATGCGAAATGCGACAATGCTCGACGCGGACGTATACGGACGCGGGCTCGGAGGACGCGGGCTGCTCCCTCTACAACGAAAGTACAAGATAGCTGACACCTCTTTCTTCCATATTATTTAGTTAGGGTATGCTAGTGCTATTTAAAGAGGTATCATATCTGCTAAAAAAGTCGTAATATAATGCGAAGGGATTAGTGCAAACGGCCCACATTCTCTGCGAACACACGACGCCTTTCCTGAGAGCGCGCAGAGACCGCCGGCATATCCGCTGCGCACCCGACAATATTTGCTTATCGGTTCGGTCGCTATCTCCGTCCGCAAATTTCCGGCTTCCGCGTCACGCATCCCGCCGCCATCGCTCCGAGTCCCTCCGGCCCCCTGCCGCTCCGCACGCCCACCGAGCCGACACACCGCGTGAGTTTAATCTCTCATGCACCCCCCCCCCTCCTCTCCCCCTCTGTCCCTCAGCGCACATCGGTCATCACATCTTCGCTTGCGATTGCCGTTTGGTCGACATGGCCTGCGGTATCGCATCGCCTGGCTCTCACCGCAGCCTGCAGTGTTTTGTACGCTCGGCAGCCCTAACCACTATCGTCCTGTCATGTGCAAGGCCCGGGCCGGGCAAGGCCCCACTGGACCACGTCCGCGCTTCCCGCTGTCCCACTCTGCTATGCTGTGTTCGTCGCGGCCGCCCCCCCCCCCCCCCCACTCCCCGCCTCGGCCCCCCTCAACCCTCGCCTCAACCCCCACCCCCACCAACACGCGCGCCCCACTCGCGCCGCCCGTTCACGTTTTTGAAGGTTCGTCCTCTGGAAGCGTTGAGGCGCTGCCGCGCAGCTGCGGACCCAGGCTGGCCTCTGGACTCGGCCCTAGCTGGACTCAGTGTCTCTCCATTATTCAAGGTGAACGCTGCAAAATTGTGGCCGTTAGTTTGCGGTGCGGCCGGCGCTGGCGGGGCGCCTTACCTCGCCAAACATGCCATCGTCACATCTCAGTGCAGCAGCAGCAGCAGCAGCCAGCAGCAGCAGCAGCAGCAGCAGCAGCAGCAGCAGCAGCAGCAGCAGCAGCAGCAGCAGCAGCAGCAGCAGCGCAGCCCTCTCGCATTGCTTCGTTTCCGAGTATCCCCGATCCGCTGTTTGTCGGGTACCCGCAGCGACGGCACAAGGCGCACGGCGCACGGCACATGGCGCACGGCGCATGGCGCACGGCACATGGCGCACGGCGCATGGCACACGGCACATGGCGCACGGCGCACGGCGCACGGCACATGGCGCACGGCGCTACCTCGTGGTGTGGCAGCGCTGGCGGCCCGGGTTCGCCGGCCCGGACGGACGGTATGCTGGCAATGCGAGAATGCTCCACTGCGCTACGCTGTCGCGATGAGTAACAGCGATACACCCAGTGGGCAGCCCACAGAGAGAGAGAGAGAGAGAGAGAGAGAGAGAGAGAGAGAGAGAGAGAGAGAGAGAGAGAGAGAGAGAGAGAGAGAGAGAGAGAGAGAGAGAGAGAGAGAGCGAGAGAGAGAGAGAGAGAGAGAGAGAGAGAGAGAGAGAGAGAGAGAGAGAGAGAGAGAGAGAGAGAGAGAGAGAGAGAGAGAAGTGGGTTTACGCTTAGCTCGGGAGACAGCCTGCGGTAATCTCAGTCCCACAATGAACACTCCTGCCACTCCTGCCTCGCTTCGACCGAGCGCCCGGGGGATAGGCAACGAAGGCGCCTTCCAAGCCTCGGTGTGCGGCGTGTGGCCTACCCCGCGGTCCGCAGGCGCCTGGGCTGGACTCTGGGGCTGGCCGCCAGACGACGTACTCGGCCTGCAAAACACCTTCTTCAAGTCCTTTATCAGTGAAAATTGGGCGACGGCTATGACGAGATTATGACTGCGCATTCGGCTGTCGGCCGGGTGGCCTACCCTGCTCTTTGCAGGCGCAGAACATCTGTAAATGACTTTCGGTTTTCGCGGCGGCTGGTGGACACACATTCGCACAATACCCCAGCCCTCTCGAGCAAACATCATTAATCTCCATTGCATTTTGCTCTGTGTGTTTTGGGAGAAAAGAATGGTCTGGGCTGCTGCCTTCCGGTGACTCGAACTTCGGCAGACTGTTGGCAGGCGGGAGGGAGGGTGGGAGGGAGAGGGAGAGGGAGGGAGGTACTTTGTCCTGGCCAAGCATCGAGCCGCCGGATGCTCTAGTTATTCCCGCTAACATTTCCTGCTAGTTTTGCTTCTTGCCTTTGATAGATGTGCCAGGCTATGGGGCTGACGCCTGTTGGCACGCTGCCTCCATGCAGCAGCAGCCACGCGCACACGCGCAGCCTAAACGACGCCACTCCCCAGGCGCTATTCTCTATTTCTTCTTCTGTCTATTCCGCAATGTGCGCTCCGATCCTCGCCTTTCCCCCGTTGTTTCGGAGTTTGGGAGGGGGGAGGAGGGGGGCTCACAATAGGGAGGCGCCTGATATGTGAGCGCGCCACATACTTTCCCGCATATATGTATGCGTTTTCGTTCATATTCATCCCACCACATTTACTCTATGACGCTATTGCAGCCCGTGCAGAGGCAGGTGGTGCACCGCATATATATAAATATATATATATGCCAATGCCAATGATACACCTGGTATATATATACCAGGTGTATCATTGGCCCCGGGCAGTTTCGGTTTTAGGCAGTTCCGCAACACACTATCTCCGTCTCTTTCTGGCTCGGCCAGACGCGTGAGACAGAAAGAGACGAAGATAGTGCTTTGCGGGACTGCCTAAAACCGAAACTGCCCGGGGCCAATGATACACCTGGTATCTCTCTCTCTCTCTCTCTCTCTCTCTCTCTCTCTCTCTCTCTCTCTCTCTCTCTCTCTCTCTCTCTCTCTCTCTCTCTCTCTCTCTCTCTCTCTCTCTCTCTCTCTCTCTCTCTATCTTCACGGGCTGAGGCAGTATCGGGGCCGTGACCTCGTTACTCGCACCGCCGCCCTTTCCTGGACACGTCTTATTATTCCCTGCACCACGAGGAGTGGGGGCGTGGCCAGGCGTGGCCAGGCGTGGCCAGGCGTGGCCAGGCGTGGCCGCACAGCGCACAGCATCGGCAGTAACAGCGCCTCCGTCAGTAACGAGCCCGCGCACTACGTCCGTGGCGCCCAGTATAGCGGGGACCTGTGACAGACCCCGGCTGCGGCAGGGCGCCGCATGCCTGCCGTTGGGGTGTTAAGGACGGTATCGTCAGTTCTGTGCACGCCAAAAGAAAAAGAACAAAACCATTGCGCACGTGTTTTTTGATTTTGCGACGAGCATAAATTTGGTTCAAATAGAACTATATTATCGTTTGGGACAGGAAAATGTTCCTTGCGGGAGTAAAACGTCACTTTAGCGCGGAAGTTTTCGCTGGCCCGATAGATAGCTTCTAACATGACTGTTTGTTCTCACAACTAATCTATCTCACGTTTTCTCGCAGGTTCATGTTTCTCCCTCCCCCCCCCCCCCCTTCTCTCTCCTTCCGCGCAGCGGACCGTGCGGAATAGAGATCCGGACGAAGGTGTGGGGGTGGGGGTGGGTTTGGGGGGCGGGAGTTCGCCCTGCATGCGGACGCTACATGGTTCGCACACACTCGGCCACGCCGCAGAGGGTCCCTCGGGAATGCCGCCCCCTCCCCCTCTACCACCCCCTCCCCCTCTACCGCCCCCTCCCCCCCTACCACCCCCTCTCCCCGCCGCCGCCAGCGCCCGGGTCGGGTGCACGCGTGCATGTCGGTCTCCCCGCTGTAGTGCGTCTCCGCATCTCCTTGCCCGAGTGCAACATTTTCATCCCGTGTTTCAGTAGTAGAGACGCAGAAGGCGGCCGCCCCACCGCGGTGCCTCCGGACCTCCCCCCTCCCCGCCCCCCTCCTGCACCGCCACACTCTGCTTTTATCGGCGCAGCCGCTCGTTTGACTGCGCGGCGCTGTGTGGCGCTGCGAGCTGCGGCGCGCTGCATGGGAGGGGGGGGGGCAGCGGGGGGCAGCGGGGGGCCGGGGGGCATCGGGGGTCCGATGAGCACTGCAAGCGGCCGGCGGAGGCGGGAGGGCGGGGAGCGGGGCTAAATGACGTCGTTCGAATTTGCATTTTATCACGGCTATAATTTGTCCTTTGGTGGCGCGGCCCGGCGGTTCCCCTCCGCACTGCGTCCTCCAGTGCTGTGAAAGTAAACGACAGGGACAGCCCTGCCGCCCCCCCCCCCCCCGGCAAGGCCCGCAGCAGCATCAGCAGCCCGCTGCCGCCATGACCGCGAACGGGGTTAAAGTTTCGCTGGCGGCGAACACTGAGAAGCCTTGTGATGGAAGAGGGGGTTGTTGTGGGACCGGCGCGTTGGCTGGTGGGGGTGGGCAGGCTGGGCTCAAGGAGGGTGGCGGCGGCGGTGGTTAAAGAAACGGAGGGGTGCGCGGGAGGGGCAGGTCTTGCGAATAATTACATGACACTGTCACGTTCGGGGGTAATGCCAGGGGGCCGCGGGGCCGAGGGCCGCCGGGGGCCGCCGGGGGCCGCAGAGGGCGCTCGCTACGTGGCATCACGTGCTGCCAAAACAAGGCGGCATGGATTAGAGCTCCTGGAAATGAGTCGGGCGTGGCCAGGCTGCCTGCTTCTCCTTGGACCCGCTCGAGTGCCCGGCCCGACCCCGGCAATATACACCAGCGACGTGATCCCCTTCGCCTTATTCACGAGTCGATGAGACACACCCACCTGGCTTAGAGGCCCCAGACCCCCGGACTCCCCGGATCGGGTACCACCGCTGGCGCACCGCCCTGGTCAAAAGTTTGTTACGGCACCTCCTAACTCGCTGTTCGGACCGGCCCCACTCCGGCTGCCTCGGCTGCAGCACTCGCCACATCAGCGTCCCCGCAAGTCCGGGAAACCTGGCAAGTCGTGGGAAAAATATTTAGTTACGAAAAAGGCCAGGGATTTCTGGAGTCATTGTTGGAAAATCGCAAAGAACCTGCACATTCTGAAATGTTAAAAAACATAGAGAAGCCGCAAAATTAAAAGAATAATCCATAGTGGACGGTCATAAAAATGTTAAAATCTGGAAAATCATCAATTTTTTCGGAAATTGCTTTGTGAAAAATTGGTTGGGAACTATGCACACTGTTCACTGTCAGGTTTTCGTTGCAGTGGAACCCGCACTGCGCCCGTACTGCGGGGGCCTGGGCCCGGCTGGGCCCGCCTGGGACCGCCGGCCGTCTTAAACGTCATAAAGGGAAGTCGCAGCGCTCCGTGCTCCGCTCCGTGCTCCGCTGCTCCGCGGCTCCATGCGGACGCATGATGCAGGGCGACGGGAGGGGTTTTGCGGTGGCCGGTGGCTGCCGGGGGGCGGGTGGGGGCTGCCGGGGGCTGCCGGGGGCTGCCGGGGGCTGCCGGGGGCTGCCGGGGGCTGCCGGGGGCTGCCGGGGGCTGCCGGGGGCTGCCGGGGGGCGGGTGGGCCGGGACGCATCAGGGCAGAGGTGCTTAGGGCTTTGTTCTTGTCTCGGTGCTCCCAACCGTGCCATGGTGCGGGGCAGGGATGTAGGGAGGGGAAGGCCCTCGATTCAATCGCTTTCCCTCGGGGAGTGGCGGTGTGGCTACAGGCAAGGCAAGGAGGATTATGTATTCTACCCGTCTCTCTCGCTCTCACCACCGCCCCCGACGCACCGCTCTCGCTCTCCCATTCCTCGCCTATCTCCCGCACGCCGTTTCTTTTTCCCCGCTACCAAACTCGGGACCGAACACGCGGAAGGAGAAATTAGAAATTAATTGCCAAAAGTCCATTCTGCTTGGAAGTTTGGCTCCAGCGCTCCGACTGCTGGGCACCACTTACTGACTGCGCTCACCGAGTCCCTCCCAGCCGGGCCCAGCCGCGCCCAGGCCCAGACCCACCCAGAGGCCGCACCCTGCCCGGGATTGTTGGGGCAGGGCGGGGCGGGGCAGGGCCAGGGCAGGGCAGGGCAGGGCAGGGCAGGGCCAGGGCAGGGCCAGGGCAGGGCAGGGCAGGGCAGGGCAGGGCAGGGCAGGGGCCAGGGCAGGGGGGCAGGGCAGGGCAGGGCAGGGCAGGGCAGGGGCAGGGCAGGGCAGGGCAGGGCCAGGGCAGGGGCAGGGCAGGGCAGGGCAGGGCAGGGCAGGGCAGGGCAGGGCAGGGCAGGGCAGGGCAGGGCAGGGCAGGGCAGGGCAGGGCAGGGCAGGGCAGGGCAGGGCAGGGCCAGGGCAGGGCCAGGGCAGGGCGGGGCCAGGGCAGAGCCAAGCCACAGCCTTCCGTTCGGCCGCCAAGGCCCAGCGCCCGTCGTGAAGGTCCGCGAGATCCTCGCCACGGCCCCGTCAGAGTGCGGCACCTGGCCGCCCCGCCCCGCCACAGCCGTGGAGGTCGCGGCCAACAGTTTTCACCGTCTCATCGGTTGCGTCTCCGAAAGCCTTGTGCCTCGCCTCAAGCGGCACGGCCGGGCACGGCTGTCTGAGTGGGAGGGGGAGGCGGGCGGAGGTGCGGGGAGGTGTGACATGCTGACCCAGTCCAGGGCCACATCCTTCCCCCCCCCCCCCCCTGGTCTGGCCTCCACTGCGGGCCTGCGGGCCTGCCACGCTCCTCACGACCCCCCTCTGGCTGATGGTTGCCAGGCAACGCGCCCCACGCAGCATCCCCAAGCCTCGCCTCCCCCCGCCGCCGCAGCCCCCGGTGCGCGCGCATCAAGGCAGGCTGCGTGGGCCGCCCCCGGCCGCCCCCTCCCCCGTCCCGTCCCGTCCTTCCCCCGCTAGCGGGGCGGACCCCAACCCCCAAGCCTCAGTGTGGCGCGGTCAGGTGCTGGAGCAGCAGCCGCCCAGCGCGAGTCTCTGCGCCCCGCGCGTCTTGTCGTGTCGCGAGCCCCGACCGGCCCAGCCCGGCCCAGCCCGGCGTTGAGTGCGAGGACGCGTGCCGAGCGCGTGCCGAGCGCGTGCGGCCAGTGTCACCGGGAGTGTGTGCGTGTGCAGTGCGTGTGCAGTGCGTGTCATCCATCTCCACCCGCGAAGGGATACGACTGTGTGTTTGTGTGCGTGTACGTTCACCGTGTGTGTGTGAGTGCGGTGCATCTGGCGCCCGGAGCTGGCAGCCGCCGGCCGCCAGCCTTGGCTGGCTGCTGGCCGGCTGCCCCTGGGCTGCACCCCGCTCGCCGCGGTTCTATCGAGACACCCTCTTCACCCCCCGGAGATCTGCCATTACAGCCACCATCCTCGCTCTCCAAACATTTCTTGATACGATTCGCGGCCCCCAGTTTCACATGTTTCACATGTTTCACATGTTCCACACCGAGTCGGTACTGGGCGGACCCATCACCATCAGCGCTGCCCGCAGTGCTGCCTACGCCCCTCTCGCGTGTCTCGCACATCGCGCTAAACTGATGATGACCGAAAATGGAAACACATGCTGACCCGCCCGCAAGCGGAGGACAGGCGGGCAGGGGGGGGGGGGGCAGGGGGGGGGGGGGGGGGGCAGGGGGGGGGGGCAGGACGAGGGCCTGTAAAGGGGAATTGGATTATAGGGTTGGACGGGGCCCACCATGTAGCGCTTAAAACGTTGGTGCCCACTGATATCTCACGTCGGTGGTGTCGACAGGGGCTGTGCTGGCCTCGGTTGTTTGGGTGTTTGCAGTCTCGGCATGTGGCAGCCCCCCCCCCCCTCCCTCCCTCCCTCTCTTTCGCATCCTCCCCTCCCCTGGTCTCTGACCATTCACATCTATGGTATCCGGTGCACGGTGCCGATATGCGGAACTGGTCTTGCAGATATTTTTAAGGTCATCTTACTCGATGAAATACACTTCTTTCCAAATGAGCAAACCTACGAAGGTTAGAATGACCTTCAAAATTTCAGGCTTAAACTTTCCGATGCTGTAGACTCAAACTTTATTAAAGCTACTCTCAAGACCATTGCTTCGGGTAAAGTCTATAAATCATGGAACGTTCAACGCTCCGACTTTTTTTTTTCCTGGGTGGGCCTGAACGTGAGCGAATCATTCGCGTGCTAGTCTGCGTCATCGTACATGCGGAGTGTGCCATCTGAGCCAGGCGTGAATCCGGAGGGGTGGAAAATGGAAGGAAAACAAGAGACCGGCACGCTGAGAGCGTGTTGTGCAGGTAGCCAGTGCGGCGCCACTACTGATGGCGCGAGGTGCGTCCCGGTGCCCTCCGCACACCGTGATGGATCTCGCACTGGACTTGCCATGAATAATCCGACTGCAATTAGGCAGCGGGTCCCCCAGCAGCCTCCCCCCCCCCTTTCCTTCCGTTTGTCCGCAACGCCCCTCCCCTCTCTCCCCCGTGGTCCTTCCGCTTTGCGTCCCCCGTTATTTTTGTGGACGCCTGTGTGCCTCCGCTCGCATCTGTTGTGGTTGTTGCTGCTAGCAGGCCGGGGGCCGGGGGGCAATGGGGCCTTGGGGGCCTCCACAACCTCTACCGCACCCACACTGCTTAGGCGCGTATGTGTCAGAGAGAGAGAGGGGGGGAGAGAGAGAGAGAGAGAGAGAGAGAGAGAGAGAGAGAGAGAGAGAGAGAGAGAGAGAGAGAGAGAGAGAGAGAGAGAGAGACGCGGAGAGGCGGGAATTCACCGCCGCCGCCGCCGGTGCTGCTTTGTACTTAATTGCAATCTCGATGTGAATGGCCCGGCGCTAAAGCACGGCGTTGACGCCAGGCAGGACACGACACACCTCGAGCCGCCCCCAGCCCGCCCCGGCCCGCCCCCGGCCCGCCCCCAGCCCCCCCCCCCCGGCCCACCTCCAGCCCACCCCCAGGCGCCAACTTGGTAATCGCGTTATTTGTCGCGGCGCTCTGCACTGTCTGCATACTCCTCTATCCATAATGAGCAAACTAGTGTGGGACGTGGAGGACGAGGAGGTGTCGTCAGTTTGCTGTGGTTAGCACGTTTGTTAAAATCCTCGTTCGCACTATCAACTCCATTTTTAGTTTGTTGGCTTACAGAAAGTTTCGAGAGCATTGTATTACACGATGTACGTTCTCCTCACCCGAAACAGAAATAACAACTGACAACAGCTTTTCCTCCGTAACGCGCCGGATGGCACACAGGAGGAACAGCGAGGGAGAAAATAAATAAGAAGCTAGCCGACTATGACAGCTGTGCGACCAGCTACCCCACCCCCACCCCCCAGCCACTGCGCCGCATGTTGTTTTGCCGGGCGGCGGCCCTCACATGTGGCGTCACCGGGGGATGGCAGGCCAGGCGGGGCCAGGCGGGGCCAGGCGGGGCCAGGCGGGGCCAGGCGGGGCCAGGCGGGGCCAGGCGGGGCCGGGCGGGGCCAGGCGGGGCCGGGGACACGTCAAGACGCATTGTTTTCCTGAGGAGCACGGCGTCGCACGGAGTTTGGCGGGGAGAAGAAAAGAAAAAGAAATTCTCAAAACTCAAGCGCCCGTGCCGAAAGACGAGAGTACCTGTCTCTTTGGGTGTGCATCACAATGCTCTGTCTGGCTGCCGCAGGCATTAATAATCCCCCTCCCCCCCCCCCCCCCCCCCCCCAGACCGATGGCAGCGCGAACCGGGGCTGCATGGAGCGTCCTCACAGAGCAACACAGGACCCCGCCCCGCCGGAACCCGCTATGCGTTTTGTGCTCTTTGAGGTGGAGTTCGGCAAACAGCCTTTGTGTGGGGTGGGGGGGGGGCGTTAGGGCCGCGGAGGGTGTGAGGGAGGGCGCAGCGCGCGCTAGACTTGGGTGCAACTTAGTTGCCGTGAGTTGAAATTACTGCTTGCCAAAGGGGTTAGGATGGGAGGGGGGAGGGGGCCGTCTCCGTGGGCGAGGCCACTCATCACGGCGATATCTCTTCCCCGCCCGCCCCTGTCCAGTTGCCACGTCTCATTGCTGGACACAGGCTGCCTCGTCCAGCAATCAGGAGTGTCGCACCATTTCACAAACTTTGTTTGACGGCTCGGCTTCTCTCCCCCCCCCCTCCCCCCCGTGCCGCTGCCCGTACCTGCTGATGCGTCCCGCTGTGCCGCGCTGCGCTGCCTGTGTGGCCGCTGCCCGAGGCCTAACTCGGCGCGGACGGCACTCTCTTATAAATATTAATGGCCCGCGTGCCGTCCCCTAGTTTACCCCGCCATTTTCGTCCGTGTGAAGACGCTGCTGACTCGCCAAGGGCGCTGGAGAGAGAGAGAGAGAGAGAGAGAGAGAGAGAGAGAGAGAGAGAGAGAGAGAGAGAGAGAGAGAGAGAGAGAGAGAGAGAGAGAGAGAGAGAGAGAGACCTAAACACCTGGAGGTGGACAAGGGAGAGGGAGAGAGATGTATTCCCTCCTTGAGTCCCCCGTGGCCACCCATAGGGCACTCATTGAACAGCGGAGGATAGAAGCAGGGAGAGAGAGAGAGAGAAAGAGAGTGCAGCCTGTGTGTCCTCAAATCAAACGCAGATCACAGCTTGGTGGGCTCCCGGCCCGCATCCCAGTGTTGTGTGGAAGCCTAAGACGCAGCGCGGCTAAACTGCGTCCCCCTCGTCATCGGGGCAGCGGCAGCAGCGGCAGCAGTGGCAGCAGCAGGGTCGTGGGGCCACGCTGCCTGCCATTGGCGGCGGTTGCTGTCACCCTGGCGGTACGTGATTCTCGTGCCCCCCCCTCTCCTCTCCCCCCTCACCTCTCGCTCGTCCACCTGGTGACCGCGATCTCCACCCCGAGGACCGATAGATCCGAGTCAGCGCTACTGCTGCATGCAGGCTGTGCACAGCCAACGTTTCCACCACCACCAGTTCGTTTTGTTCGCCTTTTTTCGGGCGAGGGGCAGCCACTCTGCAAATAGTGACTAGAATTTTTAATTTCCTCGCTGGGAACTCTGGGAATCGACTGTACACTTTCGCGGAGACAGTGTGTGGTTGCCGCACCTCGCCAAAAATGCTTGCGAGGCAGTTGAGTGTCCTCGGTGTCCTTGGCACGGGGCACAGCACCCGCCTGCTCTGCATGCCGGGGTCCTCGGTGTCCTTGGCACGGGGCACAGCACCCGCCTGCTCTGCATGCCGGGGTCCTCGGTGTCCTTGGCACGGGGCACAGCACCCGCCTGCTCTGCATGCCGGGGTCCTCGGTGTCCTTGGCACGGGGCACAGCACCCGCCTGCTCTGCATGCCGGGTCTGCATGCGGGTCCTGGCACGGGGCACAGCACCCGCCTGCTCTGCATGCCGGGGTCCTCGGTGTCCTTGGCACGGGGCACAGCACCCGCCTGCTCTGCATGCCGGGGTCCTCGGTGTCCTTGGCACGGGGCACAGCACCCGCCTGCTCTGCATGCCGGGGTCCTCGGTGTCCTTGGCACGGGGCACAGCACCCGCCTGCTCTGCATGCCGGGGTCCTCGGTGTCCTTGGCACGGGGCACAGCACCCGCCTGCTCTGCATGCCGGGGTCCTCGGTGTCCTTGGCACGGGGCACAGCACCCGCCTGCTCTGCATGCCGGGGTCCTCGGTGTCCTTGGCACGGGGCACAGCACCCGCCTGCTCTGCATGCCGGGGTCCTCGGTGTCCTTGGCACGGGGCACAGCACCCGCCTGCTCTGCATGCCGGGGTCCTCGGTGTCCTTGGCACGGGGCACAGCACCCGCCTGCTCTGCATGCCGGGGTCCTCGGTGTCCTTGGCACGGCCTGCTCTGCACAGCACCACGGGGCACAGCACCCGCCTGCTCTGCATGCCGGGGTCCTCGGTGTCCTTGGCACGGGGCACAGCACCCGCCTGCTCTGCATGCCGGGGTCCTCGGTGTCCTTGGCACGGGGCACAGCACCCGCCTGCTCTGCATGCCGGGGTCCTCGGTGTCCTTGGCACGGGCACGCACAGCACCCGCCTGCTCTGCATGCCGGGGTCCTCGGTGTCCTTGGCACGGGGCACAGCACCCGCCTGCTCTGCATGCCGGGGTCCTCGGTGTCCTTGGCACGGGGCACAGCACCCGCCTGCTCTGCATGCCGGGGTCCTCGGTGTCCTTGGCACGGGGCACAGCACCCGCCTGCTCTGCATGCCGGGGTCCTCGGTGTCCTTGGCACGGGGCACAGCACCCGCCTGCTCTGCATGCCGGGGTCCTCGGTGTCCTTGGCACGGGGCACAGCACCCGCCTGCTCTGCATGCCGGGGTCCTCGGTGTCCTTGGCACGGGGCACAGCACCCGCCTGCTCTGCATGCCGGGGTCCTCGGTGTCCTTGGCACGGGGCACCCGCCTGCTCTGCATGCCGGGGTCCTCGGTGTCCTTGGCACGGGGCGCAGCACCCGCCTGCTCTGCATGCCGGGGTCCTCGGTGTCCTTGGCACGGGGCACAGCACCCGCCTGCTCTGCATGCCGGGGTCCTCGGTGTCCTTGGCACGGGGCACAGCACCCGCCTGCTCTGCATGCCGGGGTCCTCGGTGTCCTTGGCACGGGGCACAGCACCCGCCTGCTCTGCATGCCGGGGTCCTCGGTGTCCTTGGCACGGGGCACAGCACCCGCCTGCTCTGCATGCCGGGGTCCTCGGTGTCCTTGGCACGGGGCACAGCACCCGCCTGCTCTGCATGCCGGGGTCCTCGGTGTCCTTGGCACGGGGCACAGCACCCGCCTGCTCTGCATGCCGGGGTCCTCGGTGTCCTTGGCACGGGGCACAGCACCCGCCTGCTCTGCATGCCGGGGTCCTCGGTGTCCTTGGCACGGGGCACAGCACCCGCCTGCTCTGCATGCCGGGGTCCTCGGTGTCCTTGGCACGGGGCACAGCACCCGCCTGCTCTGCATGCCGGGGTCCTCGGTGTCCTTGGCACGGGGCACAGCACCCGCCTGCTCTGCATGCCGGGGTCCTCGGTGTCCTTGGCACGGGGCACAGCACCCGCCTGCTCTGCATGCCGGGGTCCTCGGTGTCCTTGGCACGGGGCACAGCACCCGCCTGCTCTGCATGCCGGGGTCCTCGGTGTCCTTGGCACGGGGCACAGCACCCGCCTGCTCTGCATGCCGGGGTCCTCAGGTGTCCTTGGCACGGGGCACAGGTGTCCTTGGCACGGGGCACAGCACCCGCCTGCTCTGCATGCCGGGGTCCTCGGTGTCCTTGGCACGGGGCACAGCACCCGCCTGCTCTGCATGCCGGGGTCCTCGGTGTCCTTGGCACGGGGCACAGCACCCGCCTGCTCTGCATGCCGGGGTCCTCGGTGTCCTTGGCACGGGGCACAGCACCCGCCTGCTCTGCATGCCGGGGTCCTCGGTGTCCTTGGCACGGGGCACAGCACCCGCCTGCTCTGCATGCCGGGGTCCTCGGTGTCCTTGGCACGGGGCACAGCACCCGCCTGCTCTGCATGCCGGGGTCCTCGGTGTCCTTGGCACGGGGCACAGCACCCGCCTGCTCTGCATGCCGGGGTCCTCGGTGTCCTTGGCACGGGGCACAGCACCCGCCTGCTCTGCATGCCGGGGTCCTCGGTGTCCTTGGCACGGGGCACAGCACCCGCCTGCTCTGCATGCCGGGGTCCTCGGTGTCCTTGGCACGGGGCACAGCACCCGCCTGCTCTGCATGCCGGGGTCCTCGGTGTCCTTGGCACGGGGCACATGCACCCGCACCCGCCTGCTGCTCTGCATGCCGGGGTCCTCGGTGTCCTTGGCACGGGGCACAGCACCCGCCTGCTCTGCATGCCGGGGTCCTCGGTGTCCTTGGCACGGGGCACAGCACCCGCCTGCTCTGCATGCCGGGGTCCTCGGTGTCCTTGGCACGGGGCACAGCACCCGCCTGCTCTGCATGCCGGGGTCCTCGGTGTCCTTGGCACGGGGCACACACCCGCCTGCTCTGCATGCCGGGGTCCTCGGTGTCCTTGGCACGGGGCACAGCACCCGCCTGCTCTGCATGCCGGGGTCCTCGGTGTCCTTGGCACGGGGCACAGCACCCGCCTGCTCTGCATGCCGGGGTCCTCGGTGTCCTTGGCACGGGGCACAGCACCCGCCTGCTCTGCATGCCGGGGTCCTCGGTGTCCTTGGCACGGGGCACAGCACCCGCCTGCTCTGCATGCCGGGGTCCTCGGTGTCCTTGGCACGGGGCACAGCACCCGCCTGCTCTGCATGCCGGGGTCCTCGGTGTCCTTGGCACGGGGCACAGCACCCGCCTGCTCTGCATGCCGGGGTCCTCGGTGTCCTTGGCACGGGGCACAGCACCCGCCTGCTCTGCATGCCGGGGTCCTCGGTGTCCTTGGCACGGGGCACAGCACCCGCCTGCTCTGCATGCCGGGGTCCTCGGTGTCCTTGGCACGGGGCACAGCACCCGCCTGCTCTGCATGCCGGGGTCCTCGGTGTCCTTGGCACGGGGCACAGCACCCGCCTGCTCTGCATGCCGGGGTCCTCGGTGTCCTTGGCACGGGGCACAGCACCCGCCTGCTCTGCATGCCGGGGTCCTCGGTGTCCTTGGCACGGGGCACAGCACCCGCCTGCTCTGCATGCCGGGGTCCTCGGTGTCCTTGGCACGGGGCACAGCACCCGCCTGCTCTGCATGCCGGGGTCCTCGGTGTCCTTGGCACGGGGCACAGCACCCGCCTGCTCTGCATGCCGGGGTCCTCGGTGTCCTTGGCACGGGGCACAGCACCCGCCTGCTCTGCATGCCGGGGTCCTCGGTGTCCTTGGCACGGGGCACAGCACCCGCCTGCTCTGCATGCCGGGGTCCTCGGTGTCCTTGGCACGGGGCACAGCACCCGCCTGCTCTGCATGCCGGGGTCCTCGGTGTCCTTGGCACGGGGCACAGCACCCGCCTGCTCTGCATGCCGGGGTCCTCGGTGTCCTTGGCACGGGGCACAGCACCCGCCTGCTCTGCATGCCGGGGTCCTCGGTGTCCTTGGCACGGGGCACAGCACCCGCCTGCTCTGCATGCCGGGGTCCTCGGTGTCCTTGGCACGGGGCACAGCACCCGCCTGCTCTGCATGCCGGGGTCCTCGGTGTCCTTGGCACGGGGCACAGCACCCGCCTGCTCTGCATGCCGGGGTCCTCGGTGTCCTTGGCACGGGGCACAGCACCCGCCTGCTCTGCATGCCGGGGTCCTCGGTGTCCTTGGCACGGGGCACAGCACCCGCCTGCTGCTGCATGCCGGGGTCCTCGGTGTCCTTGGCACGGGGCACACAGCACCACCCGCCTGCTCTGCATGCCGGGGTCCTCGGTGTCCTTGGCACGGGGCACAGCACCCGCCTGCTCTGCATGCCGGGGTCCTCGGTGTCCTTGGCACGGGGCACAGCACCCGCCTGCTCTGCATGCCGGGGTCCTCGGTGTCCTTGGCACGGGGCACAGCACCCGCCTGCTCTGCATGCCGGGGTCCTCGGTGTCCTTGGCACGGGGCACAGCACCCGCCTGCTCTGCATGCCGGGGTCCTCGGTGTCCTTGGCACGGGGCACAGCACCCGCCTGCTCTGCATGCCGGGGTCCTCGGTGTCCTTGGCACGGGGCACAGCACCCGCCTGCTCTGCATGCCGGGGTCCTCGGTGTCCTTGGCACGGGGCACAGCACCCGCCTGCTCTGCATGCCGGGGTCCTCGGTGTCCTTGGCACGGGGCACAGCACCCGCCTGCTCTGCATGCCGGGGTCCTCGGTGTCCTTGGCACGGGGCACAGCACCCGCCTGCTCTGCATGCCGGGGTCCTCGGTGTCCTTGGCACGGGGCACAGCACCCGCCTGCTCTGCATGCCGGGGTCCTCGGTGTCCTTGGCACGGGGCACAGCACCCGCCTGCTCTGCATGCCGGGGTCCTCGGTGTCCTTGGCACGGGGCACAGCACCCGCCTGCTCTGCATGCCGGGGTCCTCGGTGTCCTTGGCACGGGGCACAGCACCCGCCTGCTCTGCATGCCGGGGTCCTCGGTGTCCTTGGCACGGGGCACAGCACCCGCCTGCTCTGCATGCCGGGGTCCTCGGTGTCCTTGGCACGGGGCACAGCACCCGCCTGCTCTGCATGCCGGGGTCCTCGGTGTCCTTGGCACGGGGCACAGCACCCGCCTGCTCTGCATGCCGGGGTCCTCGGTGTCCTTGGCACGGGGCACAGCACCCGCCTGCTCTGCATGCCGGGGTCCTCGGTGTCCTTGGCACGGGGCACAGCACCCGCCTGCTCTGCATGCCGGGGTCCTCGGTGTCCTTGGCACGGGGCACAGCACCCGCCTGCTCTGCATGCCGGGGTCCTCGGTGTCCTTGGCAGCACCACCCGCCTGCTCTGCATGCCGGGGTCCTCGGTGTCCTTGGCACGGGGCACAGCACCCGCCTGCTCTGCATGCCGGGGTCCTCGGTGTCCTTGGCACGGGGCACAGCACCCGCCTGCTCTGCATGCCGGGGTCCTCGGTGTCCTTGGCACGGGGCACAGCACCCGCCTGCTCTGCATGCCGGGGTCCTCGGTGTCCTTGGCACGGGGCACAGCACCCGCCTGCTCTGCATGCCGGGGTCCTCGGTGTCCTTGGCACGGGGCACAGCACCCGCCTGCTCTGCATGCCGGGGTCCTCGGTGTCCTTGGCACGGGGCACAGCACCCGCCTGCTCTGCATGCCGGGGTCCTCGGTGTCCTTGGCACGGGGCACAGCACCCGCCTGCTCTGCATGCCGGGGTCCTCGGTGTCCTTGGCACGGGGCACAGCACCCGCCTGCTCTGCATGCCGGGGTCCTCGGTGTCCTTGGCACGGGGCACAGCACCCGCCTGCTCTGCATGCCGGGGTCCTCGGTGTCCTTGGCACACAGCACCCGGCTCTGCACAGCACCCGCCTGCTCTGCATGCCGGGGTCCTCGGTGTCCTTGGCACGGGGCACAGCACCCGCCTGCTCTGCATGCCGGGGTCCTCGGTGTCCTTGGCACGGGGCACAGCACCCGCCTGCTCTGCATGCCGGGGTCCTCGGTGTCCTTGGCACGGGGCACAGCACCCGCCTGCTCTGCATGCCGGGGTCCTCGGTGTCCTTGGCACGGGGCACAGCACCCGCCTGCTCTGCATGCCGGGGTCCTCGGTGTCCTTGGCACGGGGCACAGCACCCGCCTGCTCTGCATGCCGGGGTCCTCGGTGTCCTTGGCACGGGGCACAGCACCCGCCTGCTCTGCATGCCGGGGTCCTCGGTGTCCTTGGCACGGGGCACAGCACCCGCCTGCTCTGCATGCCGGGGTCCTCGGTGGGCACGGGGCACAGCACCCGCCTGCTCTGCATGCCGGGGTCCTCGGTGTCCTTGGCACGGGGCACAGCACCCGCCTGCTCTGCATGCCGGGGTCCTCGGTGTCCTTGGCACGGGGCACAGCACCCGCCTGCTCTGCATGCCGGGGTCCTCGGTGTCCTTGGCACGGGGCACAGCACCCGCCTGCTCTGCATGCCGGGGTCCTCGGTGTCCTTGGCACGGGGCACAGCACCCGCCTGCTCTGCATGCCGGGGTCCTCGGTGTCCTTGGCACGGGGCACAGCACCCGCCTGCTCTGCATGCCGGGGTCCTCGGTGTCCTTGGCACGGGGCACAGCACCCGCCTGCTCTGCATGCCGGGGTCCTCGGTGTCCTTGGCACGGGGCACAGCACCCGCCTGCCTGCTCTGCATGCCGGGGTCCTCGGTGTCCTTGGCACGGGGCACAGCACCCGCCTGCTCTGCATGCCGGGGTCCTCGGTGTCCTTGGCACGGGGCACAGCACCCGCCTGCTCTGCATGCCGGGGTCCTCGGTGTCCTTGGCACGGGGCACAGCACCCGCCTGCTCTGCATGCCGGGGTCCTCGGTGTCCTTGGCACGGGGCACAGCACCCGCCTGCTCTGCATGCCGGGGTCCTCGGTGTCCTTGGCACGGGGCACAGCACCCGCCTGCTCTGCATGCCGGGGTCCTCGGTGTCCTTGGCACGGGGCACAGCACCCGCCTGCTCTGCATGCCGGGGTCCTCGGTGTCCTTGGCACGGGGCACAGCACCCGCCTGCTCTGCATGCCGGGGTCCTCGGTGTCCTTGGCACGGGGCACAGCACCCGCCTGCTCTGCATGCCGGGGTCCTCGGTGTCCTTGGCACGGGGCACAGCACCCGCCTGCTCTGCATGCCGGGGTCCTCGGTGTCCTTGGCACGGGGCACAGCACCCGCCTGCTCTGCATGCCGGGGTCCTCGGTGTCCTTGGCACGGGGCACAGCACCCGCCTGCTCTGCATGCCGGGGTCCTCGGTGTCCTTGGCACGGGGCACAGCACCCGCCTGCTCTGCATGCCGGGGTCCTCGGTGTCCTTGGCACGGGGCACAGCACCCGCCTGCTCTGCATGCCGGGGTCCTCGGTGTCCTTGGCACGGGGCACAGCACCCGCCTGCTCTGCATGCCGGGGTCCTCGGTGTCCTTGGCACGGGGCACAGCACCCGCCTGCTCTGCATGCCGGGGTCCTCGGTGTCCTTGGCACGGGGCACAGCACCCGCCTGCTCTGCATGCCGGGGTCCTCGGTCCTTCACTGCTCTGCATGCCGGGGTCGGTGTCCTTGGCACGGGGCACAGCACCCGCCTGCTCTGCATGCCGGGGTCCTCGGTGTCCTTGGCACGGGGCACAGCACCCGCCTGCTCTGCATGCCGGGGTCCTCGGTGTCCTTGGCACGGGGCACAGCACCCGCCTGCTCTGCATGCCGGGGTCCTCGGTGTCCTTGGCACGGGGCACAGCACCCGCCTGCTCTGCATGCCGGGGTCCTCGGTGTCCTTGGCACGGGGCACAGCACCCGCCTGCTCTGCATGCCGGGGTCCTCGGTGTCCTTGGCACGGGGCACAGCACCCGCCTGCTCTGCATGCCGGGGTCCTCGGTGTCCTTGGCACGGGGCACAGCACCCGCCTGCTCTGCATGCCGGGGTCCTCGGTGTCCTTGGCACGGGGCACAGCACCCGCCTGCTCTGCATGCCGGGGTCCTCGGTGTCCTTGGCACGGGGCACAGCACCCGCCTGCTCTGCATGCCGGGGTCCTCGGTGTCCTTGGCACGGGGCACAGCACCCGCCTGCTCTGCATGCCGGGGTCCTCGGTGTCCTTGGCACGGGGCACAGCACCCGCCTGCTCTGCATGCCGGGGTCCTCGGTGTCCTTGGCACGGGGCACAGCACCCGCCTGCTCTGCATGCCGGGGTCCTCGGTGTCCTTGGCACGGGGCACAGCACCCGCCTGCTCTGCATGCCGGGGTCCTCGGTGTCCTTGGCACGGGGCACAGCACCCGCCTGCTCTGCATGCCGGGGTCCTCGGTGTCCTTGGCACGGGGCACAGCACCCGCCTGCTCTGCATGCCGGGGTCCTCGGTGTCCTTGGCACGGGGCACAGCACCCGCCTGCTCTGCATGCCGGGGTCCTCGGTGTCCTTGGCACGGGGCACAGCACCCGCCTGCTCTGCATGCCGGGGTCCTCGGTGTCCTTGGCACGGGGCACAGCACCCGCCTGCTCTGCATGCCGGGGTCCTCGGTGTCCTTGGCACGGGGCACAGCACCCGCCTGCTCTGCATGCCGGGGTCCTCGGTGTCCTTGGCACGGGGCACAGCACCCGCCTGCTCTGCATGCCGGGGTCCTCGGTGTCCTTGGCACGGGGCACAGCACCCGCCTGCTCTGCATGCCGGGGTCCTCGGTGTCCTTGGCACGGGGCACAGCACCCGCCTGCTCTGCATGCCGGGGTCCTCGGTGTCCTTGGCACGGGGCACAGCACCCGCCTGCTCTGCATGCCGGGGTCCTCGGTGTCCTTGGCACGGGGCACAGCACCCGCCTGCTCTGCATGCCGGGGTCCTCGGTGTCCTTGGCACGGGGCACAGCACCCGCCTGCTCTGCATGCCGGGGTCCTCGGTGTCCTTGGCACGGGGCACAGCACCCGCCTGCTCTGCATGCCGGGGTCCTCGGTGTCCTTGGCACGGGGCACAGCACCCGCCTGCTCTGCATGCCGGGGTCCTCGGTGTCCTTGGCACGGGGCACAGCACCCGCCTGCTCTGCATGCCGGGGTCCTCGGTGTCCTTGGCACGGGGCACAGCACCCGCCTGCTCTGCATGCCGGGGTCCTCGGTGTCCTTGGCACGGGGCACAGCACCCGCCTGCTCTGCATGCCGGGGTCCTCGTTCATGTCGACTCCGCCCTCGACGTCGGCGGTGATGATGATAAATAAGAGAGCGGTGCACACTTGCCACGCCGCCGCGCCGCCGGGTCACAGACGGGCCTCGTGCAGAGACCCGTACGACCCCAGCACAGCGAGAATTACCGGCCGACTTGCGCAGTTTAATACCGGCTGTAAACTCGGCCCATAATTAACCAGAGGACCCATCATTCCGGCTCCGGCCGGCTCCGGCCCCGCCGGCTGTCCCATCCGGTCCGCTTTACTTTTAGCAGCGGTCTGCCGGGCCTGCTGCTGCTGCCGCCGCTGTGCTGCTGCTGCTGCTGCCGCTGCTGCCGCTGCTGCCGCTGCTGCCGCTGCTGCCTGCTACCGCTGCCGCTGCTGCCGCCGCCTGCTGCCGGCCAGGCGTCGAGTTGTCCACCCAATCTGCCAGCCGTCAGTCCGTCCGCTTTATCTCTCCCCCCCATCATCATCATCGTCACTAAGTAAGTCCGAGCGGCCGGGGGAGGCGCGGCTGGCGCGGCACGCAGGCGAGGGACTGTCGACGACGCGAAAGCGTCTCTTTTTTCCCCTCCCCTAAATAATGAAAGGGAGGGGATTTCTTCCCGACTGGAATGAGGAGCAGAAGGATTACTCCTGCATTGTCTGCGCTGCCGCGGCTATGTCTCGCCGCAGTCCCTCATCTCCCTCCGTTCGGATAGCGCTGTCGTAGCCCGGAATGCCGTAATGCACTAAGGCGTGGTCCCCGTGGTCCCCGGCGACGCGAAACGCCGACCCCAAACACTGCAGGAACGCTTTGCGGCTCACCACCAATGCGGGTGTGGGTGGTACGGCAAGGGGCCGAGGGGCCAGCCTGGGCCTCTGGGGTGAGGGGCCGACGGGTTTGGGGGGGGGGGGCGGCCGGGGGCGGCCGGGGGCGGCCGGGGGCGGCGGTCGCGAGGTGGCGGCGACGGCGGCGGATCCTGCCCTGTGCTCAGCTCGAATATAGCCTCACCAACTCCAGGCCCTCCCAGGCCCGCCCAGGCTCTCCCCAGGTCCGCCTGCAGGGGGTGCGGCTGGACTCTAGCCTCGCAGTCACGGAGCCTCATAACGATGGTTCATAGGAATAAAGGCCGCTTTCCCGCACTGCGTTTAACACGTTTCTGGCTGCGAGTGAAGACCACCCGTGGAGAGGAGGCCGATATGGACAGGGGCGGTCGTCGTTCCCACTTTTGCGAAACTTGACAAACGCGTTAGAAATTCCTCGGCCATATGGTGAGAAAAAAATCAGAAACATTAGTTGTTACTGCTGCACGGGGCAGTTAGGCCCCCAAGCGGGGCTCGGTCGGACCCTCTAAATATTGTCCGATTTCAAAATTTCAAATTTCCTGATTTTTTTCTCACCAAATTGCCGAGGAATTTCTAACGCGTTAGTTAAGTTTCGCAAAAGTGGGAACGACGACCGCCCCTAATGGACATCGGACCGCCTTCAGCCGCAGCCAGAAACATCGGACCGCCTTCAGCCGCAGCCAGAAACATCGGACCGTCTGCAAACGCAGCGCATCCTTTATTCCTTGGGACCATCGATAAAACCGCACGCAGCGAGGCTTTCAATGGTCATCCACAGCATTTTGTAACGCTCACCTGCTCCGCCGAGCATGATGGGTTGTCCAGGATGCTGTTTCCGAGTCTCCCGAGTCTCCGCGCCTGTGAGTGCTGGGATAGGCCAGTCCGCACGACACGCGTGCACGCAAGGGTCGCGGTTGCCTATCCGGCAGGCGCCATTTGTGCGCCCAGTGAACGTCCCTTCGCTGTAAGTCCCTTGACGGGACCGCCCGCTGCTGGACACGGCCCGAGAGTTTGTAGGGTCGGCGTCCTCGGGACGTGACGACGCCATTCATAGCCCACCGCGGGATTACCTCCCCTGCCCCCCCCCCCCCTCCCCCGCCCACAGGCCTACGGGTGGCCCGCAGGCCGCAGGGTTTGAGCCGCCGCCGTCCTGGGGACGCGTTTGCTGCAGCCCCGTTGATCCCCCGTGGCCCTGAGGCTCGGCCGGCATGGTCCGGCGTGGCTCCAGCGGCTCCAGCGGCTCCAGCAGGGATCTAGCTGGGCTCCAGCCGGCCGCTCTCACAGGTCACTCAGACGTCCGCCGGGGTCCAACACATGGAGCACCGCATTCCCGGCCGAATCTCTGCGCCTCGGTCCTGAATCAGAAAAGGGCGGCGGCGCGTCTCAGGCACAAATTCCAGCCACAAAATACTTGATGGCGGCGATGGTATCGTCTCCCGGCCGGCCTTTGTTCTTTCCCTTCCTACTGATGATGAAGGCCGGGCTTATCGGCGTTGCTGTAATAATCCAAGTTTTCCTCCCACTCCAGCACTAAGCCTTCACTAAGGTGGCGATGGGAGGTGGTGATGCTTGGTGCCGCCCGCTTACACCCGAAAAGAAACGAACATCGACTGAAGAGCAGTTGCTGCTGCTTCCATCATCCGGGGCACAGCATAAGTCGATTACATTACATACAGATTCCAGAACAGATTTTTCGGGTTGAATGCAGCAGGGCGTGGTCCGCCCGGCCCATTAGAAAAGGGGGGGGGGGGGGGCTGCTGGCTGTCCGAGGTGCAAGGTAGCAGCGGCTGGTGCCAGTCGCGAACAGCGCCGCAGGGGGCCAAAACCTCCGGATTAGTGCCCGGACCACATCTGGGAGCTCTGGAGTTCCGCTGGGACACACACACACAAGACCCGCATGTCCCGTGCCCGCAGTGCAGACGAGCTGGAGATTGTGCCTGTGCGCCGTGCGCCCCGGGGAACCTGCTATGCCGGCACGGCCGAGCCGGAGGAGCCGCGACGTAAAGGGTAGCCCAACCCCTGCGTGGTCGCCGCGAACGACCGACCCTGCAGACGCTTCGCGCGTCACCGCCTCTCCCCGTTTTAGTGCAGCTCATCCCGAGAGGTGACCGCAGCGGCCTCGGCGGCCCCGGCGCTCCGTGCTGCAGAGAGGCTCGGCGCCCCGCCGAGGGCCCCGCCGAGGGCCCCGCCGAGGGCCCCGCCGAGCTGACGTATCAGAAAGGAAAGCCCTGCTTTGCGCGCCCCCTTGCGGTGCAGCGACGCAAGCAGCCTATGAGTCACGTCGTGTCGCCGACAGCGGCCACGGCAGCCCCTCTTCCACACGCCCCTCTTCCCCACGCTCCTCTTCCCCACGCCCTTCTTCCGCACTCCTCTCTTCCGCACGCCCCTCTTCCACACTCCTCTCTTCCTCACGCTCCTCTACCACACGCCCCTCTTCCACACGCCCCTCTACCACACGCCGTCTTCCACACGCCCCTCTTCCCCACGCCCCTCTTCCCCACGCCCCTCTTCCGCACGCCCCTCTTTGACACGCCCCCAGCCACCCCCGGCCTTTGGTGCGCAACGCGTTATCGTCTCTCCGAGCCGCGAGGACGTGACCGTCACTGAGAGACAAAAGCACGTTTGCGATGATTGCTTCGCTGCTCACTGTCGCAGGGCTGCGCTGTGCTGTGCTGTGCGCGGTCACTGGTGCGGCATGTCGGTCCCACCCCGCCCCGCCCCGCCCGGCCCGGTCCCCACTGCACTGCCACCCGCCACCCTCTGGTATGCCACCCTGGGCACCGTCACCCCGCCCAGCAGCACCGCTTGTGCCCTTGCCCGGACCCACATGCATAAGTAAGGGTGGGTCCTGCCTGCGACCCGACCCGCTGCCCCCGCGGGCCGCAGGGAGTGCCGCAGGGTTAGCCGGGCCCCCCTCCCTCCGTGCCCCCTTAGGGTCCAGCCCGGCGGCAGGGAGGCCCGGGTGGCGCTTGGCCCATGACTGCAAAACGGGGACGTCCCGGGGCGCCGCGCTCGGCTGCGCCGCAGACAAGGCCGGGCAGAGGCCAGACAAGGCCGGGCAGAGGCCAGACAAGGCCGGGCAGAGGCCAGGCATGGCCGGGCAGAGGCCAGACAAGGCCGGGCAGAGGCCAGGCAGAGGGGCAGAGGCAGACAGGCCGGGCAGAGGCCAGGCATGGCCGGGCAGAGGCCAGACAAGGCCGGGCAGAGGCCAGGCATGGCCGGGCAGAGGCCAGACAAGGCCGGGCAGAGGCCAGGCATGGCCGGGCAGAGGCCAGGCATGGCCGGGCAGAGGCCAGACAAGGCCGGGCAGAGGCCAGGCATGGCCGGGCAGAGGCCAGGCATGGCCGGGCAGAGGCCAGACAAGGCCGGGCAGAGGCCAGGCATGGCCGGGCAGAGGCCAGGCATGGCCGGACAGAGGCCAGACAAGGCCGGGCAGAGGCCAGGCATGGCCGGGCAGAGGCCAGACAAGGCCGGGCAGAGGCCAGACAAGGCCGGGCAGAGGCCAGACAAGGCCGGGCAGAGGCCAGGCATGGCCGGGCAGAGGCCAGACAAGGCCGGGCAGAGGCCAGACAAGGCCGGGCAGAGGCCAGGCATGGCCGGGCAGAGGCCAGACAAGGCCGGGCAGAGGCCAGGCATGGCCGGGCAGAGGCCAGACAAGGCGGGGCAGAGGCCAGACAAGGCCGGGCAGAGGCCAGGCATGGCCGGGCAGAGGCCAGACAAGGCCGGGCAGAGGCCAGGCATGGCCGGGCAGAGGCCAGACAAGGCCGGGCAGAGGCCAGGCATGGCCGGGCAGAGGCCAGACAAGGCCGGGCAGAGGCCAGGGCAGAGGCCAGACAAGGCCGGGCAGAGGCCAGACAAGGCCGGGCAGAGGCCAGGCATGGCCGGGCAGAGGCCAGACAAGGCCGGGCAGAGGCCAGGCATGGCCGGGCAGAGGCCAGACAAGGCCGGGCAGAGGCCAGGCATGGCCGGGCAGAGGCCAGACATGGCCGGGCAGAGGCCAGACAAGGCCGGGCAGAGGCCAGGCATGGCCGGGCAACGCGGCCAGCGACATTGACATTGGCCCAGCCGGTGTAGGGCCGGCGCTGGGACGGCCTCGCCATTAACTGCTTTCGCCATATCCCTGCCGCCAAGGCGATGGCCAAGGCGATGGCCGCTGCTGGGGGCCAACAGCCCTCCGTCAGCTTAATGCTCCGGGAGAGTTATAGTCGGCGGTGTCCGCAGACAAAGACCTCTCCTTTACGGATGGGGGCCTCGCGCACCACGCCCCGCGCCCCGCGCCCCACGCCCCACGCCCCACGCCCCACGCCCCACGCCCCACGCCCCACGCCCCACGCCCCACGCCCCACGCCCCACGCCCCACGCCCCACGCCCCACGCCCCACGCCCCACGCCCCACGCCCCACGCCCCACGCCCCACGCCCCACGCCCCACGCCCCACGCCCCGCGCCCCACGCCCCACGCCCCACGCCCCACGCCCCACGCCCCACGCACCACGCCCCACGCCCCACGCCCCTCGGCCCCTCGGATGTCCGTGCCGTTTGCCACGCTGTTTGCCCGGCATAACTTGTTGGTCACCGCGCGAGCTTTTCGAGCGGGAGGCCAATTTGCGCTCATCGAACTGCACAGGGCTGTGATTAGTGAGTAAGTTCCGCGTCGCGCCACAACTGTCGCAAAGGCTAACGAGGGAGTGACGGAAGAAAAGGCACGTTGAAAACAAATCAGACTTTGATTAACCTGTCCAAACTTTCTCTACCCTTCAGGAGACAAGGAGCGGGTGATTGATTAAATTGAGAACAGGGCGCCGCTCTGGGAACTAATTTTTGCATACCCTTCCAGAATTTTGAGTTTACTTGAGCGGCTATATGTTGTTGGGGGCATATGGATAGAAAAATATAACTGCTGTGGCACGTCCAGCCCAAACAGGCTTCAAGTTGTCTAAACTGAAATAGTATCTCGATTTTTTGTGCTTGAAAATAGCATTGAGCCCAACACATTTTCTTTTTTCTTCCTCCCCTGGCGCCCTCCTGCCGCGGCCCGCCGGGTGGGCACACCCGACCCGGCAGACGCTCTCTTAGGCCCTGACTAATGTTGACAAAGGAACGACCCCAGCCGGGCCAGATTCTTCCCTTTTCCTTCAGCCACAGTGAGGCTCTGACCCGCAGACCGTGCAAGCTTTGCATTGGCTACTGTGCACACTCGACAGCTGGTGCGCCCTTCTCTCGGAATACGGCGCGCCGTTGCGTTTTGCCGTCTTATTCCCTTTTTTTTGACTTGACGAGAAATAAGAGTTTGGATATTTCCCCCCTTTTTCAGTCTGTCCGAAATGCATTCTTCATCTCTGCATACGCAGAGAAGTGGGCAATCCCGACCCGGCTGCTCGAAAGGCGTCGGACAGGCTTGGCGCTGCACAATCCCGTGGGCCGCACTCTCCTCTCCTTCCTCGCTGCTTCATGACCTCTGTTGGGTCGGGTCTGCACTCTGTCTGAGATGATGGGGGTGCAGAGTAGTGTCAAGTAGTGCAGACAAGATAAAAACCACAAGAGGAAAAAAAAACCATCTCAATAGGAAAAGCAAAAGCATCCTCAGAAAACAAGCAACAATGCGAAGTTTTTGATAAAATACCACCTTTTTAGAGGAGTGTGATTTTTATCCTAGTGTGGTTCATTTACCTGCTGCACTTTACTGACAGAGGATTGGGCCGGAGGTTATCTCCTCATTGGTCACGCTTATTTTCCTCGCCACTTTGCCCCCGATCCATATTTTATATATTTATATATTATCATTATTATTTTTTTGAGGGGGGGGGGGGTTGACACGTCATAGGGGTTAGAGAGATCAGTTTGTCGGCAGTCGATCGAAAATCAGGCGTGATCCCGAAAAGTCTCGGGAGCAAAAAGTAGGTTGACATTTCTCCAATAAATCCCGTCCCATTACCACACCCCCACGGGACCACCCAAGGGAGAAGTTTGGAAAGACGGATTTGGAACTTTTGGTAACGCGAATCATATGTTTGTTACACCTGGGCTTTGCTTGAGCGCACCCGCAGCCAAGCAGGATAATATAATTTTATTTTCCGGTCTCGAATTTTGGTACTCTGCGTCCAAGGTCTTTTAAAAACAGGGGTTTCCCCGCTGCGACGGTGCTGCGGTGAGAGGAGAATGTGTGAAGTTGGTTTACGGCAGGGGTTGCTTGGGGCCCGCCTGCCCCGCGCCGCCCCGCAGCACCCGCGGTCCTCAGATGGACGATAAGGGGTCTGCCCCGACAGACATCCCCCCCCCCCCGGCCCACCCTGCACCCCGTCTGCGGCTCTGCTCCCTAACGTGGAGTGGCTTTGTCTTCACCGAGAAGCGGCCTGGGAAATCTCTTTTTACGCCTCTGGCTACCCTTAACGCGTCTTTGTTTTGAAGCACCCCTTTTTCCTTGGAAGGGGGAGGAATTATAAAAAGATGGAAGAAAAGGGGCGAGATGTGTTCGTCATTGCGTCAGTCAGGCTCCATCGCCTTTGGCGTCGCTTCGAAGTCCCGGGTGTTTGCGTGCCGGATCGTGACGGGCCGCCCGGCTGCAGGCCAAAAGATTAGACATCCTCTTTGGGGTAGGTCCTTCCCCTTCCGGTCGTAAATTCGGCGCGCGCGGCGCGGCGCTGTGTGGCGCTGGGGACATCCTCTGCTTGTAGTATCATGTACCTGCTGCTGCTGGGAGATCAATATCGCGCTGGTCAGCCCATCCCCGGCCCCACCGTCCCATTACCGTGCCCAGGGGCTATCCGAGCCGGGCCGGGGCCGGGAGAGCCGCGGGCCGTGGGGACATAAAGAGCCTCTTTCTCTCGCACTTTTCCCCCGCCCCTCCACATCCCCCGCGGTCCCCTGCTACCCCCTCCCCCGCCGCAGAAAATTATTGATGGGGCGCCGACAAAGGCAGTGTTGCAAGGCAGGGGCCTCGGTGGGGGCCCCGTTGGGGGGCCGGCGAGAGCCTTTCGGTGTCTCTTGGCGGGCCGCGGCTGGACGGCTGGGCCTTCGGCCCGTGCTGAGGCCGGGACTGCTGCTGCTGCTGCTGCTGCTGCTGCTGCTGCTGCTGCTGCTGCGGCAGCCCTCATCGCTCCATCATTTCTTGGCTCCTTAGCGGCCATAGCAGCAGCAGCGGCGGCAGCAGCGTGCGCCCGGGCGATTTACGCCTCTGCCATAAATCAAGTGATGGCAAAACGCGCGGTCTGGGCGGCACGCCCTTGTTGGTGGACCCTTTCGCCGCCGGGGGTGCAGCAGGATGGGGGCGGGCGGAGGGGGGCGGGTGCAGCAGGATGGGGGCGGGCGGAGGGGGGCGGGTGCAGCAGGATGGGGGCGGGCGGAGGGGGGCGGGTGCAGCAGGATGGGGGCGGGCGGAGGGCGCGAGTTCACTTCTTTCCCTCTTCCTGCTGAAACAGTCGTGGCCGCGGCGCCGCAGCGCAGTAGCCATGGCAGTTTGTCAGTGTTTTGCTTTGGCGCTGGTGATGGGGTAGCTGTGCCCCCCCCCCCCCCCCCCCGGCTGCAGCCCGGTCGCGGCCAGGCCAGGCCGATGCACGGGTTTGTGAAGTGGGTCAGGACTCCGGCGGGTCTCCCGGGGCCCAACCCCGCCCGTCCTGAGGCCTGGACCCTCCCCCCCCCCCCTCCCTTCCCCACCCTCAGCAGTCTGACTTGCCCCGACAGCACTGGCGGCCACCAACCCCCACCACTAAAATGAAATTAAGTACTAACACATACACACACGGCGCGGGGCCGTCGAAGGCACCCCACCGCGATCTTCTTCACTGGTTTTATTCTTTTACCAAGACAGACGCATTGTTCGGGCGATATCCAACACTTTAGGTATCGCCGAATGCCGTTGAGGGTGTGGCAGGGCAATTTACTTCGTCTTTCACCGCATAGAGTGCCGCTCGCTGGATTATTTTCAGCGTGGGTGGTCGGCTAGAATCAGCTTGGTCTGGGCTCCTCAGCCTGTGTTTCCAGTACGGAAAAGCGAGTTCGAAAGAAAAGTCCCGCGGGAGCATTTCTGGAATCGATTGGAGAGCGTGGATCCGCGCCGCAGCGAGGTTGTTGCGTGGCCAGGCCTCGCCTCGCCGCTCCGCCGCGGTGGGCGCGGATAAGGCAGGGTTGGTAAGCCTGCTGCCCCCGGCCCCGGCCCCGACACCCCCGCTGCCTGAGCCGCCCCTTCAGTCGGCCTTCGCCGCCGCCGCCTCCACCCCGTCCCTCGCGACCAAGGGAAATGAAATGAACATGTTGCTCGAGGGGCCAAGCCGAGGCCTCGGTGGGCCCCCCGGGTCGCATCGCATCGCGAGGGGCGGGTCCAGGCGGGGGAGGCGGGGCCGGCGGGGCGCGGCCGTCCTCGAGGGTGAGGGCCGGGACGGTGGTCTTCGCGGCAGAGCGCGCGGGCACGCGGCCGCGGGCAAGCAGCGGTACACACGCAGACAACAAGCGGACGTTTTGCAGTCAGCCTTTTCCTTGGTGTGTACCGCTGCTCGGCGGACGCACCCATCGGGTCCCCCGACGGCCCAAGGGGTACCGGATGGGCGCCACGCCAGCGCCACGCCCCGGCCGCAGTGACCGGAGCCCCGGTGCGAGTGCTGGCCACGAGTGGGGCCAGCGCCAATCCACCGCCCTTACATTCGGCCGAGCTGTGGCCTTTAGTGCGGGCTTTAGCGTGTAAAATCAGTAACGTGCGAATATCTGACGCGGCGCTCGGCTCCCTCAGTGTACACCGCGATGCCTGGCTGTGGTGGTGAGACTCCGGTGGTGGTGTCGGCGTCGTCGTCCTCGGCGTCCCCGGCTTCGTCAGCAAGAGGATCTTCGGCGTCATCAGCGGCCGCAGCGACACCGACACCGCATGCTCCCACCTGGGCACCGTGAGGCGGCTGCAGCGGCGCTGGCGGAGGCCACCCGATGGATCCCTACGGGGGTCCCAGCGGCAGCGGCGCGGGGGGATGGGGCCACCCCGGGGGCCACCCCGGCCACGGCCCCCACTGGGGAGGACTGCCCCCCGGCATGCCGCTGGGCTCGATGCCCTCGGGGATGTCCTGCAGCATGTCGGGCTCCATCCCCAGCGGGATGCACTGCATGGGCCCGCACGTGCCCCTCGCCGGCGGGCTGCCCGGTGGACTGGCCGGGCCGCCGACCTTCATGGGCTCCATGCCCTCCGTGCACGGCGGCCTGACTCCCAGCGGGATGCCCCCTGGTGGCGGGCTGCCCTCGGGCATGACCCTGCACGGCCCGCACGGCCCACACGGGCCTCTGCCCCACCTCGTGGAGACGTACCGGAACAGCTGCCCCGTACACTCGCCGTACCGCTTCCACTTCGCCAACGGCGGACCGTCGTTCTACTCGCAGCAGGTGAGTCTTTGTTTTCGTCGCCGTCGACATATCCGGGCACAGCCTCCGGGCACAGCCTCCGGGCACAGCCTCCGGGCACAGCCTCCGGGCACAGCCTCCGGGCACAGCCTCCGGGCACAGCCTCCGGGCACAGCCTCCGGGCACAGCCTCCGGGCACAGCCTCCGGGCACAGCCTCCGGGCACAGCCTCCGGGCACAGCCTCCGGGCACAGCCTCCGGGCACAGCCTCCGGGCACAGCCTCCGGGCACAGCCTTCGAGCATGCACAGCCTCTGGGCACAACCGCGGGTCACAGGCGGCCCATCCGGCTCATCCAGCTACAGCAGCGACAGCGTGCCGGTTGGTCGGCTCATTGTTTGTCCCCCCGCACATCCGGGTCCGCAAAGGGCCATGCAATTTTTCATACGCGGGGAGGGTGCGGCCGGCCGTCGCCAGCCCCGGCCCCGCACCCCTGCACGCCTCGTGCTCATGGAGCTGGAATCAATAAAACGCAACCCCTTATTTTCCTGACCGCCACGATGACCGCGTCCGCCCAGCCATTGTCCGCTTCAATTCATCAGGACGAACCAGACCGGGTCAGGCTGGGGCGGGGTCGCTGGAGTGAAAGAGATTTCTATTTTTCACTTTGAAAAAAAGAGGAGGGAAAATACGTCGGAAAAAGTGGGACGTCCTCTTGTGTTTAGGAATCGCCGGTCGGCTATTCATCGTCGGGGCTCTGTGGACCTCCGCATACTGACTTGTAGTGTCCTCGAGGCCCTAGGAGGACCCTTGGAGGGCCCGTCTGGGGTCTGTGGACCTCCGCATACTGACTTGTAGTGTCCTCGAGGCCCTAGGAGGACCCTTGGAGGGCCCGTCTGGGGTCTGTGGACCTCCGCATACTGACTTGTAGTGTCCTCGAGGCCCTAGGAGGACCCTTGGAGGGCCCGTCTGGGGTCTGTGGACCTCCGCATACTGACTTGTAGTGTCCTCGAGGCCCTAGGAGGACCCTTGGAGGGCCCGTCTGGGGTCTGTGGACCTCCGCATACTGACTTGTAGTGTCCTCGAGGCCCTAGGAGGACCCTTGGAGGGCCCGTCTGGGGTCTGTGGACCTCCGCATACTGACTTGTAGTGTCCTCGAGGCCCTAGGAGGACCCTTGGAGGGCCCGTCTGGGGTCTGTGGACCTCCGCATACTGACTTGTAGTGTCCTCGAGGCCCTAGGAGGACCCTTGGAGGGCCCGTCTGGGGTCTGTGGACCTCCGCATACTGACTTGTAGTGTCCTCGAGGCCCTAGGAGGACCCTTGGAGGGCCCGTCTGGGGTCTGTGGACCTCCGCATACTGACTTGTAGTGTCCTCGAGGCCCTAGGAGGACCCTTGGAGGGCCCGTCTGGGGTCTGTGGACCTCCGCATACTGACTTGTAGTGTCCTCGAGGCCCTAGGAGGACCCTTGGAGGGCCCGTCTGGGGTCTGTGGACCTCCGCATACTGACTTGTAGTGTCCTCGAGGCCCTAGGAGGACCCTTGGAGGGCCCGTCTGGGGTCTGTGGACCTCCGCATACTGACTTGTAGTGTCCTCGAGGCCCTAGGAGGACCCTTGGAGGGCCCGTCTGGGGTCTGTGGACCTCCGCATACTGACTTGTAGTGTCCTCGAGGCCCTAGGAGGACCCTTGGAGGGCCCGTCTGGGGTCTTTCAGGCCTTCAGGCCTTCATGACGAGGCCTTGTCATTGTGTGCTTCCTTCATTACGGTGCTCCCCGGCCGGCGTTTGCGCCGTATGAGCAGCGGCCCCATTTATTAAGATTGCTGAGGGCATCTCGATGAGTTCAGCGAAGGTTCACATCGGGCTGCTGGAGATGCCAGCTTGCAGACTCGTACTACTTGTCACATCCTCCAGACTCCGAGTGCGACTTCTCCGTCAGCTTAGTACTTTTGCTCTCTAAGGCGGGCGTCCCAGCAGAGAGCGTCTTCCAGGAAATATGTTAAACACTCGAGTCGGAATCGAACGCCTCCTGCATTCGTGTTCCTCTCTTTGTCTCTCTCATCCGTTCGTCCTTCCAAGAGGGCCGAAAGGAAGAGCGGGAAATAGAGCGAAGACGGTGAAATCTCTCGGGACGCTCTCACGTCTAATGAAATGGTCTCTCCGGGGCCGGGCTCTGTGCTCGGCCACTCAGCCCGGGCGGGGCGGGGCGGGGCGGCTGGCGCTTAGGCGGCAACGGGGCCGACGCACGGTGCGCTCAAATTATTTTCTCGCTTTGACTTTGATGACTGGTCGCATCCGAGGTGGACTTTTAACAATAAGAACAGGGGAGTGCGCCGAAAAACCGGGTATGGAATCCACATCATAACTTCTGCTGTGACAAATAACGACGGATAACGAAACGAGACGCAAATTAATTCGCTCTGACATCTTTAATAGTTTTAATAGATCAAGTGCCCAGTGATAATTCACTACCAACAATAGTGAACTACATGACGAATAAAGGAAAGTATGCACCACATTTGAAAGGGACGGGAAAAACATAATTGATACGACACGAGGCACGTAACGTTGTACAGTCGGCCAGGAGCCCGTGCCACAGCGGGGCACAGCCAGGAGAGGTGTTTACGTCGCTCGCCCTCCCTCCATCGCTTTGCCAACTGACGCCGCCCTCAGCCGCCCCAGTCCACCCCCGACCCCGACTGTCCCGTTCCAATTTCGTTACCTCCTCCTCCTCCGCCCGGCCGCCCAGCCCGGGCCTGGCTGCGCCCGGCTGCCTGACTCGCTGTGCCGAGGCCCACGCCACGCCACGCAACGCTCTCGAAGCAGGGCTCGGCCGGGCGAAGCAAAGGCACGGCGGGGGGCGTCGGGTGTCCAAAACCAAGCCTGCTTTAGCTTAACGCCGCCGAGCACAACCCCCCGGACATATTTTTCTGCGTAATGGTCCTGTGTGCTGCCTACTGCTGTCGGCTTACGGCCCTG
The DNA here is from genome assembly GCA_038380765.1 of Odontothrips loti. NCBI lineage: Eukaryota > Metazoa > Arthropoda > Insecta > Thysanoptera > Thripidae > Odontothrips > Odontothrips loti. Next base: position 20,692,692 of record CM076245.1, read on the forward strand.
GGCACCCTTTGCACGGGGCTGCTGCCGCCCCCGCCGCCCCCGCCGCCCCCGCCCACTCAGCCGCGGACGCGACGCCTCAGCACACGTGACGTGCAGGCTGGTCAGCGGGACGTGACGCGCTCCTCGTCGCCGAGGGCAGTGAACCAAGTGTAAAGTCTCCGATTTCGTTTCGGGAACATTATACTTATAAATTTCATCCCTTTCGATGGGTCAACGTTTAAAACTTTCAAAATATTCTAAACGTTTTTTTGTAAATGCGATTTCTACGCGCTGTGACCTCTGAAAACTTCCAAATTTCTCATTATTTTTGCAGTTAAAGTGATAAACTATCACACAAGCAGCTCCAAATAGATATTCCGCAAAAACAATTGTGCGCTTTCTTCATTCCTACCCAAGGGCCGTCAAATCACGGATTCAGAACAAAATCGGAGACCTACAATTCGTGTGGCCCATCGTTCAGCGCCCCTCCACTCCCTAATTAGCTCACGGCCAGGCAGTCCGGGGGAGGGGGGGGGGGGGGGGGATGTGATGCCGCAGCCGCAGCCTTTGTCACTGCCAACGCGGGCGGACGGATGGAGTGCCGGCTCCAGATACATCTCATTACGCCGGCCCGCCCCGCCCGCACCCCGCGCGCGCCTAATGCCAGCGGTGCAGGTGCGTCGGCCACCGCCGAGGCCACCGCCGAGGCCACCGCCGAGGCCACCGCCGAGGCCACCGCCGAGGCCACCGCCGAGGCCACCGCCGAGGCCACCGCCGAGGCCACCGCCGAGGCCACCGCCGAGGCCACCGCCGAGGCCACCGCCGAGGCCACCGCCGAGGCCACCGCCGAGGCCACCGCCGAGGCCACCGCCGAGGCCACCGCCGAGGCCACCGCCGAGGCCACCGCCGAGGCCACCGCCGAGGCCACCGCCGAGGCCACCGCCGAGGCCACCGCCGAGGCCACCGCCGAGGCCAAACGCCGGGGCCGCAGCCGACCGCAGAGACCGCAGCGGCTCCACACGCAGCTCGCCATCCGGTGCGGCCGCCAGTCTCATCCCCTCCTCTATCCGTGTCGGTCAGCTCCGGCCACAAAAGGTGCAGCGTCACGAACCAAGCGGAAGTTGGATGAACCCTCAGTCCACGGGTGTGTGTCTGTGTGTGTGTGTGTGTGTGTGTGTGTGTGGACCCACACGAGCACGATGGGCATGCAGTAGTGCCCCTTGCCAAGTTCGTGCGTGCGTGTGTGTGTGTGTGTGTTCTTTCTTCTTGTCCACTCAGCTGCTGCTGTCCTTCCCAAGTTTTTTTTTATTTTACTTTACGACTCGATCGCCGCTCTCCCAGGGATAGTCTTTTCCTTTTCTCGGACGTGCGATGGGTGGGGGTGGAACACCAACAGCGACGTGGAGCTGGGGGTTGGAACCGGGTGGAACACCAACAGCGACGTGTAGGGCCCCGTGCCGGCCGCCCCCGGCCGCCCCCGGCCACCCCCGGCCGCCCCCGGCATGCCTCGCCATCACTCTCACTCGGCCGGCGGGTCCGGTGGGTACTCCCAGCGCTCAGTACACATTCCTGTGTTGACACGGCACTATTTTATACGGCCCGCCACCGCTGACCGCACCGGACCAGCCGCGCGCTTGGTACGCGGATACTACTGGTTCATCTTTCGTGGCCGTCGGCCGCTGGGAACCCGTTCGTGGGGCGAAAAAATTTAAATCCCTATTTAAATAGGAAGCAGATGATACCAACTCTAAATGTCATCCAGTTTCTTAAGGGTTTAGGATGTTATGAAACTAAAGTTTTATGTGTGTGTCTGTGAAAGCAGAACTTATCTTTTGTTGTATTATGAGAGAGCAGAAGATATTTGAAAGGAAAGAACATCTCCTGAGGCAAATTTGTTTACCGGAAGTTAATTTTAGGTTTCGGTAGAAGCCCTTTGCCAAGCGAGCGAAGGCCAGGCGGAGCCGAGCCAGCGGCGTTCTGGACAACAATGCTACCCGAGCAGTGCGCGACGATCTCGCGGCTCTCGGCTCGCGGCTCGCGGCTCGCGGCTCGCGGCTCGCGGCCGGAGCCAGCGGGCCCACGGGTCCCCCCCTAGTGCCGGCCCGCCTTATATTATTAGTTCGCCGCCTCGCTACGCCTTTTCGACTTATCGGGAGTAAAAGCTAGCTGACACCTCAAACTAACTAAGTTTTGATTTTTAGCTTTAATCTTAGTGTTCTCAGGTATCATCTAAAAAATTTCATGGTGGACACAAAATGGCATAGAACGAGTGTGGGTTCCTTGGCATATTAATGCCTGGCCTCCTCTGCTATGTGAGGTTCGGCCGCACCCACTCTTTCTGTCAGAGTGTGGTACGTGTTGGAGGGGACGGCTCAGCAGTAGTGGCTTGTGGGCTGCGCCCGTGGCGGGGCGGCCCGGAGCCTAGCGCTGCCGGCGGCAATGTGTGGAGAGAATTTGCGGCCGCTGATGGCATGGTAAGCTGGGGCCGGGCTGTGCTCAGGCTGTGCTCAGGGTGGGCCGGGGCTGGGCCTCTCTGATGCGTTCGTTATGTCTGCCTGATGGGACGGCCACGTCCCTGCCACGCCCCGGCCACGCCCAGCCACGCCCGGACCACGCCCGCGGCGATAGTACGCTGCCAGCAGCGGCTCTGCTGCGTGGAGAGGCGGACCTTTGCCTTTGGCTTTGGGGGCAGCAGAGGCCGCATAGCGCCCAGTAGCCCGGTCCAGGCCAGACGCCACCCCCTCAAGGCTATCACGGTAAAAGAACCCCTTTTTCTCGGAACGACGGCGCGCTTCGCGAGCCCGCACACGTCATCCTTCCGAGATGAGTTCTCTTTCTCCGTGGTCTTCTTCAAGGGGGTCCAGGGTGGCGTTGCACACTCTAGCGCGCGCTGTACGGGCATCATCATCGTGGCCGAAACATTAAATCAAAAATCGGTAGGGTGCTGCATAGTAAAAAGTCGCCTCTGAAGACCCCCACGCAGCCCGGGCGCCGAGGTGTTGATGTCGCGTGACCGCAGCCTGTCAAGTTATTCACGGAGCAGGCCAGGCCAGCCCAGACCAGGCCAGCCCAGGCCAGCCCAGGCCAGCCCAGGCCAGACCAGGCCAGGCCAGGCCAGCCCATGCCAGCCCAGCCCAGGCCAGTCCAGGCCAGCCGCCCTGCAGGGCCTGCCGCCGCTGAAATGCTGACTTGCTGTTGATCCCGCTGGCTCACGCTGGCTCACGCGATGGGTCTGCGGGCGGCTTGGAAGAGCCCCCCCCCCTGCCATATCTCCCACGAGGCCCCCGCGGCCCCCGCGGCCCCCGCACCTCTTGGCCCCTCGGCCCGCCCCCAGCTGCTCGTCTCTTTGGTTTTGCGAGAATTCGTTTCAAAGCAGCGTGCACGCTCTATCGAATGCCGATATAATTACGAGGGAAGGTGGAATGGTGGAATCCGGACCATGGAATCCGGACCATGATGCAAAAATTCGATGGCGGGCCACCCAATAATTTATAGAGGTCAACTTTTGAATGTACTAGTCTCGTGGGACGGTGCGGTGCGACTACGGTGGTACCCTTCATAACACCGGAAAAGAAAACCGTTTTTTTTTTTCGAAGGATCATGCATGTTAGCGAGCGCACTACTCACTGTAGATAATTACCACTCTTTCTTTGCTTCCTGTACGATTACTACTACGTAGAAGCAAACAAAGGAGCAAGCAGATGAAACCTCTTTAAATAGCACTAGCATAGCATAGCTAAACTAAATAATATGGAAGAAAGAGGTGTCAGCTATCTTTTACTCCCGATAAGTCGAAAAGGCGTAGCGAGTGCGGTGAACTAATATCAAAAGGCGGGCGGCACCAGGGGACACCCGTGAAGCCTGGCCGTGAGGCCGTAAGGCCGTGAGGCCGCGCGAGATTGTCGCGCACTGCTCGGGCCGCAAAACTCCAACGCTAAAGCGTCCTCCATGCCTGTCTTGTTTTGCTTCTACGTCATAGTAGTAGTCGAGGAAGCAGAGAACGAGTAAAAAAATTAAGCCCAACCTAATATTGTTACCAAGAGTGTTTTTTTTTTTCAGTATTCACTCCTATCAATCTGAAATCCTGCAGAACTCCTTTTTTAGCCCGTCCCGACACGTTTCTTCAGAAACGGCAGGAGCCGGGCTTATAGTCTGATGTGTGATGTTCGTTCGTTCGGACGTGTGTACGCCGACTTATCGTTGACAATGTTGAGGATCAACTCCTTTTTTGACGTAGAATCACGTGCGGTGGCAACAATATTCGATTTGTATCGCATTTTTGATTAATGAAAATTTGTCTGTTTTTTTATTTTTTTTGAGGTTAGGGTTGGCCGCCGCGCGCACACTATTACCATCGCGGCGCGCACAGAGACGGGCTCAGGTTAACGATTTTAATCGTAACAAATACATCTGCTTTTGTGCACTTCTAGGGATACTTGAGGCGGGGGCCGAAGGCCCCCGCAAACGCCACCAGCAGGCCAAGCTGGCCAAGTCCCCCTGTCGAGCCGAGGTGCCGGTGGAGCGCAGCGGAGCGGAACTGGCACCGAGGTTGACGGAAGGGACGGGCCAGCTTGTTTGATCAGAATATCTTTTCTTGCAATGTAACGGTTCGAGGGGCTTTCTCCGTAGAGCGCTATGCACAGCAGGCTGCAGGGCACTGTAGTGGCCCCGATGTGTTTTTCCCCCGTCCGCACGGAAACGTCCGATGCCGTTTCGGACAAAAGGTGCGTGGAGCGTGCCGGATCCGGCCCACAATGCAATATTTATCCGTCCCGCGCGCGCACCAATTTCGCCGCCGTCGCTGGACCCAAATCTGATATCGTCGGGGCCCGGTTTAGAGCCATCGAGGGGCCATAAAGGCAACTCGGTTGTTTTATATTCATGCGTAGGACGCCCTGCTTGCGGCCGACTCGGGCCGGCTGCACCGTGTGTCCCAAGGCAAACCAGCGTTCGAGACCCTCTCTCCGATGTCGTGTTTCAAAATGAATGTGGCATGACACAACATGGCCTTATTCATAGGCCTCGGCCTCGGAAGTGGAAGTAACTGCAGCGCGAGAGCTGAAAATAAAAGGAGGCCCTGATGAATAAAGAGGGAGTGCGCCTGGCGAGTACAGAAGTGTAACGCTGGCATCTCATACACGGCAGGCGCCTGGCTGCACGCGGGCGGGGTCACGTGCCAAGAATGAAATAAGACGAGATTACGGAATGTAATTAAGTGAACCGAGGCATGGCGCGCCGTGGCTGCTGGCAAACGGTGAGGCCTCGGCCCCCCGGCCCCCCGGCCCCCGGCCCCCGGCCCCCGGCCCCCGGCCCCCGGCCCCCGGCCCCCGGCCCCCGGCCCCCCGGCCCCCGGCCCCCGGCCCCCGGCCCGCCCGGCCCCCGGCCCCCGGCCCCCGGCCCCCGGCCCCCCCCCGGCCCCCGGCCCCCGGCCCCCGGCCCCCGGCGGCCCCCGGCCCCCGGCCCCCGGCCCCCCCCCCCCGGCCCCCGGCCCCCGGCCCCCCCCCGGCCCCCGGCCCCCCGGCCCCCCCCGGCCCCCGGCCCCCGGCCCCCGGCCCCCGGCCCCCGGCCCCCGGCCCCCGGCCCCCGGCCCCCCCCCCGGCCCCCGGCCCCCGGCCCCCGGCCCCCGGCCCCCGGCCCCCGGCCCCCGGCCCCCGGCCCCCGGCCCCCGGCCCCCGGCCCCCCCCCCCCCGGCCCCCGGCCCCCGGCCCCCGGCCCCCGGCCCCCGGCCCCCGGCCCCCGGCCCCCGGCCCCCGGCCCCCGGCCCCCGGCCCCCGGCCCCCGGCCCCCGGCCCCCGGCCCCCGGCCCCCGGCCCCCGGCCCCCGGCCCCCGGCCCCCGGCCCCCGGCCCCCGGCCCCCGGCCCCCGGCCCCCGGCCCCCGGCCCCCCGGCCCCCGGCCCCCGGCCCCCGGCCGGCCCCCCGGCCCCCGGCCCGGCATGGTGGTCCCAGCCGGCTTGCCTGCTGCGAGCTCCGACCCAACCGCCGCCCTGCCATGAGACCTGCTCCCCAAGGAGTAGCGGCGCACCGAGCTGCAGAGCTGCAGCTGCGCCAGGGCGGTGTCCCCGCCTGCAAGGCACAGGGTAGGCAACGCGCTCACATTGATGCCGGCCGCGTTGCCTACCCTCCGATTCGCAGGCGTTTCGGCCGCAAGCATCCTCTGTCACAGAGATGCTGCGTTCGTCCACAGCTGCTCCCAAACCAAGTGCCATCGGCCGAAGTAAAAATAAGAATCCAGCTTGCTTGCTGTATTCATATAAGAAAGAGATTTCCGGCTTGTGTGAGAATTTGTGGTCGAACGCGTGGGCGAAGGAAGGAGGTGGTGGGGGCTTTCTCGGGTGCGATGTGCGGGGTCAAAGGGTTTATCGACGCGCCCACGCGAGTGGCAGCAGGAGAGAGAGAGAGAGAGACAGAGACAGAGACAGAGGGAGACAGAGAGAGAGAGAGAGAGAGAGAGAGAGAGAGAGAGAGAGAGAGAGAGAGAGAGAGAGAGAGAGAGGGAGAGGGACCTTTGCATGTTGCCCGCCGTCTCAGAGCGATTTCAAAGGACTTGTTCCCTCCCCCTGTACGAGTCAGCAGGAGATATTGGGGTACACGAGTTTAGCTGAACCGCAAATGCTCTATTGGCGGTGTTTGAGTGTACTCTGGCTCTAAGTTAGATGCTCGCTACTTGCGAGTCCGTATCGCGTAGCCTGTCCTCTCCAGCAGTGCCAGGCGGGCTGCCCCCCCCCCCCCCCCCGCGGCGCCCTGTCCCATCCACCCGGGGCTGTTTCCCAAACTCGTCCTGGCTTCCCCGGCTTGGAGGGGTTGTGTTGCGCGCCATGGCAGCACCGCAGTCCGATCACTGCTAATCAGGGTTGGCCGTGCAGCACCGCCCCGCTAACGCCCTGCTGCAGCCCCCCGAGGGACCCCGGAGGACCCCTGGAGGGGCGCCGCGCCATATCGAATACGTCGAGTTGTTTCGGGATTTATTTCTCATAGTGAGGTAGCACACCTAGGCCCTGGGCCCCAGGCTATGGGCCGGCGATCCCGAGTCGCTGCCACCATGACGATGCCCTGGGCGGAGGGCTTGGCCCAGGGCCCCTCGGCCCCAGGCAGGCGGCCCGGGGCGGGGCCAGAGGCGGGGCCAGGCAGGGCTGGCACTGGTGGTGGTGCTGGGCCCGAGGCGGGGTGGAGTGAGGCGGGGGCGGGCCGGAGCCGGGCGGGGCAGGCCTGGGGCAACCTGTGGCTCGAGGCTCGCATCGCATCGCCTCGGCAGAAGGGGGCTGGGCTGGGCTGTGCCGGGCAAGGCGGCGAGGCCGTGGCTAGGCCGTGGGCCCCGTGGGCTGGCGAGGGGGGCGGTAGCGGCGGTAGCGGCGGCAGCGGCGGTAGCGGCGGGGGATGGGCGTGTGGCCCCACTCGATCGATAGCTGTCTCTGCCCCCCTTGCGCAGCATGCTGGAGCTGTAGGACCGTCCCGCGCCCCCGCCCTGCCACAGTCCCTGCCACAGTGCCTGCCACAGCCCTGCCACAGGCCGCGCAGCTCGCCCCCGCCCCGTTGCACCCCCGCTGCCTGTCAGCCCGCGCACCCTGCGCCTGCCCCTCTCCCGCACTTCGACACTTTCAACTGATCCCCACACTTTTGAGCGTAGGAAACATCCGGTTGGTGGTGCTGGGTTCCCGACCCCGCCGGAAGCAGGCCGCGCTAACGTGTCTAATGTAATGTTTCTCTCTCTCTGCTTTCAGGTGAGTCCTTTCAACACCACGGACCGCTTCTTGCAGAAAAGTACCTGCGTGAGTCCGACGATTTTTTTTTTAATTTTAATCTTTGTTTCATCCTTACATACCTGTATTATGAGGAACGCTGAATTTCTTATCGCGTAGTGTTATCGATGGGAAATGAGCCGTGGGATGGCGTGTTCTGGGGCTTTCGCAAAGAAGAGCTAGCATATCAGCTCCACCGGCTCCACCCCGAATCTAGAGGAGCGCACAGGTAATTCATAAGGCTGACACACCACTTGGGCGAGGCTGGCGAAGGAAAGACAACCCGTCCATTCAAAATGCATGTGGAGAGGGGCTGGAGGGGCCGGAGTGGCCGCGGAGCGAGCGGTTTGACCGCCCCAGCCGCCAGACCAGATCCGAGTCCAACAACAGGATCACGATAAGCCCTCTGTCGTGGAGTATTTCGGCGCGGACGCAATGGACTTCACAACGACAGCGTCTACGGCGCGGGTCCTATGCCAAAGGGCTTGTTCGGATTTGATGTCCCGCAGGGTCGTCTGCTTTTGGAAGGGGAGATCCGACTAATGTTCGGAGTGATTATACCGAGTTTTACACACCTAAGGGTTAGTGCAGGTGAATAATCACTCAAGGAAAAGGATCCCAGGTAGGGGGAAAACACTACGGCCCTTTTCAATGGTTTGCGTTTCATCCAAAAACTGACAAATTGCGTTTTATTTTAACGAAGCGTGTTATTCTTTACCTGTATGATTTTTTTCTCCATCGTGAGTGTTTTAACCGCACTTACCCTCCGTATGTGGCAGACCGGACTAATGCCTTTAGGAGCTTCAGTGGACGCTCTCCCGGATTAACCGCGGCCAGCCCCGGCCCAGCGCACGGAAGCCGTTCCTGCTCGCCTCCGATAGGATCGGATCGGCTCGTCTGGCCGCAGTCTGCGGGCTGCACTCCCCGAACAAGCCTCGATCCGGTGTATCTTCCGAGAATTAATTTTCGCGGAAACGAAGCGAGGAGGAGGCAGCACGGGTGCGAAACGGCACGGCGGTGCGGAGGCGGCGGGGCCCGGTCCGCGGGCTGGCCGGGCGCGATATGAAGCCGTAAAGAGAGGGGCTCTTCAGTTTCTGCCAGCTCGCAGCACAGCGCCTCCTACCAGGGGTTAGCAGCCACGTGAGACGGGCCTGGTTCCATGCGGTAGCGCTCTAATATTTTTAAACTATCTTCGAAACTAATGAACCGATTCACACTGAGAGAAATGATTAATACAGAGCATCGAAGTGTATTCTATCCGTGCCGCATCTCCGCTGCAATCAAACTATTTCGTTACTCACCTCAGAACTTTGGACCGACTAACCAGAAACTTTGATTGTAGTGCTGATGCGGTACGGATAGAACATACTTCGATGCCCACACCCAGAATTTTGATTCCCAGTTCAAACCATTTTTATCAGTGCACTCCGGGTTGGTTTCATTCGATAGAGGGGTACGTTTTACATCCGGTAAATACATATATTTCTAGTTAACTCATATTTACTGGTCGATACTTCGTCTCAAATGGCAAATCTCTGTGAAAACGCAGAATCGTAGACAAGATTTGCGACTCTTATAACTCAGGAAGGTCAAGTGAAAACTCATACATATATCTATGCATATTAGCAACTTCCAAGGCATAACCTGTGCTAATAACTCAATTGCAGATCTGAAGCACACCTGGCCTCATTGTTTAAATTCGAACTATTTGTGTAAAATCTCTGCTCGCTACAGCATGGCACCAGCAGGCGCTTTGACGCTGTTGCCACCCCCGGTTCCTACTGTCCGCTTCACCTCACCTCGCCTCCCCACCTGAACAACACACACCCTTACCTCATCTCCCGGCAGCGGCAAGCCTGCTGGAAAAGGTTTCACTCTCTCTTTAGCCGACGACAATCCCCTCATTAATTTCTCATCGCGGCCCTCCATCCCTCGCCGCCGCGCGCCGCTGCCGCCGTGGACGGGTGGACGGGAAGGGACGCCAAGCGCAGCCTCCGCTGGCCCGGATTAGCCCGTCCCGGGCAACTTAATAATGGCTGTGAATAAGGGATGACGTCATGCAGGTCTTACACCGCCAATCACACTGGCCCCGGGCTGGGCTGGGCCAGACGCCGGGGCTCGGAGATGCAGGGAGGGCCGCGCGGTGTGCCTCTGGCCGGGCCAACGGGGCGGGCCGTGAGAATTTCATGGCGAGCACCACACCTTTGGGGAAATAGCAGTGCCGGCAGGGCCGGGACGGGGCCGGGACGGGCCCCTGCGGCGTGGCACTTGCTAGTCGAGCCATCGGCCGCTGGCGGGGGCGGCACGGCGGCGCTGGCGGCGCTCAAGTGAGGTGTGCGGAGGCATAACGACGTGGGAACGCTGGGGGTTGCGTCGGCGCCGGGGGTTGGCCGTGTCGTAAAATTTCACCTCCCCGAAGTAACGTCCTTGTGCGTACGCGCCGCCTGCCCTGACCGCACGACGGCGGCGCCCCCCTCGGTGCCCCGCCCCCACATCAGCGGTGTGCCGATCCGAGAGACGGAAGGGAGAGAGAGAGAGAGAGAGAGAGAGAGAGAGAGAGAGAGAGAGAGAGAGAGAGATGCCCGAGGGCCGAGGCTTCCGACGATGGGGTGTGCGTAGCAGCCTTTTTACGCTTTTTACCCCCATCGGCGCCGTTCGCTGCGTGCGACGAGGCGGGCAGCGGGCCGAGGTACAAGCCAGCACACACACACACACACACACACACACACACACACACACACACACACACACACACACACACACACACAAAAGACGGGGGCGTCGTCACCGCCAGAAGTGCACCGCCGTAGGGCGGGCGGCAGCGAGAACTTCCGAATCCATCGTCCTGGGTGTATTCGCTCTGCTTTCGACGCCATCCCCCATCCCCGATAAGCAGCATTGTGGACCGTGGGTTACCGGGCGATGCAGTAGTTTCCCACGGCATTTCCCACACCATTGAGATTTGGGCGCATTATTTCCCGTGGACGGGAGGGGCCGGAGGCGGGCTGGTCCCACCAGGCGCCGCTGGGGGTCTCTCCGTCGGACCCCCGCAGCGCCGCCACAGCACCCAGTTATACACGCCCCCCTCAGCTCGTTAGCCGCCGAGTCCCAAAGTTACGCGGAATAGGCGAAAACAATTTTGCGGCTCGCGCCCGCCGACTTTGCACACAGCAGCAGCTCGGCCCTCGCTCCTCTGCCGTCCTGCTCCTTGATCCTCTTCCCCTTTGCCTTCCATTCTTCGCGCCTCTCCATCCTTTCCGTAAAAAAGAGGGAAAGAAGATCATCGGCCTAGTTTTTTCCCCCTCGGTGTTGTTTACCGCTGAGACAGCTTATCGCTAGCGCCTCGTCCTTAGTTTCCAGGGCCAGCTCCAGGCCGCGCCGCCGCAGGCAACCCACAGGCAGCCCACAGGTAGCCCACAGGGAGCCCACAGGCAGCCCACAGGCAGCCCACAGCTAGCCCACAGGTAGCCCACAGGCAGCCCACAGGCAGCCCACAGGCAGCCCACAGGCCCCCACAGGCAGCCCAGCCCACAGGCAGCCCACAGGCAGCCCACAGGCCCCACAGGCAGCCCACAGGGAGCCCACACAGGCCACAGGGCAGCCCACAGGCAGCCCACAGGGAGCCCACAGGCAGCCCACAGGCCCCACAGGCAGGCAGCCCACAGGCAGCCCACAGGGGCAGCCCACAGGCAGCCCACAGGCAGCCCACAGGCAGGGCAGCCCACAGGCAGCCCACAGGCAGCCCCCACAGGCAGCCCACAGGCAGCCCAGAGCAGCTTTAGCACCCAGTTTGTAGTTTAGCACCCAGATTAAAGGGCTGCACCCAGTAGGCAGCAGGCCCACAGGGAGCCCACCCACAGGCAGCCCACAGGGAGCCCACAGGCCCACAGGCAGCCCACAGGGAGCCCACAGGCAGCCCACAGGCAGCCCACAGGGAGCCCACAGGCAGCCCACAGGCAGCCCACAGGCAGCCCACAGGCAGCCCACAGGCAGCCCACAGGGAGCCCACAGGCATGTGCCGGGCCGAAGTTATCAGGGAGGTGCGTTGAGCGACAGCGGCGAGGGGATGCGACGGGACGGGACGGGGTGGGGGAGGGGGGGGGGACACTCATTGTGGCGCGGGGCGGACAGACGACCCACTTCTCCCGCGCCCTGCCGCCTGCCGCCCTGCCGCCTGCTGCCATTGTGCTCAGTCTATGGCGCGCCGAGTCCCAAAATTACCCGTGTCGCAACAGCAGTCGTTCTTGTGCCACATGGCACCACCACCACCACCACCCCCACCACCGCTGCTCCCGGCCGGCTGCCGCGCAGTCGGACTCGAGCACGGCGGTTGTCGGCCGAGGTTTCAGGCCGAGGGGCGTCGGCGTGCTTTTATAGCCATCAGCGCGGTGCGGTAAGAAGCCACGGCGGGCGGCGGGCACCGCACGTACCGCCGAGAGACCAGCAGCGCCGTGCTTTCTCTTTCTTTCTCCCCCTGCTCTCTGTCTCTGCCTCTCTGTCTCCTCTCTCTCTGTCTCCTCTCTCTCTCTGCTCTCTCTCCTCTCTCTCTCTCTCTCTCTCTCTCTCTCTCTCTCTCTCTCTCTCTCTCTCTCACACACACTCTCTCTCTCTCTCTCTGCCGCGCTTTTTGTCGCGGGTCGTCACGTGGTGTGGGCTGGGCGGCTCGTAATGGCGAGAGGCAGAGAGAATTGGGCGATAATTTTCGCCTGCTCCCCGCCCACGCACACGCACGCCGACACCAGCGCCGCACGCACGCACGCAGCACTGGAGGGGCTCTACATTATATATGGTACGGTGCTGGCGTGCGGTAAGGACGCGGTGAGCGGCGTCATATTGCGACTTCCCTCCCCGCAGGCGAGATTTAGCGCGGGGCTTGCGTGCCGGGGCGCCGGGGCCGGGGCGCGCGCTGGTCTCTCGCAAAGAGGTTGACGTCCACTTAAAGCTTCAAACGGTGCATGCAGGGTGACCTCGCCCGGCAGTGCCCGGCGACGCTGATGCTGCCGGTGGCCAGGCAGAGCGTTGACATGACGTTCATGAGCACGTTTGCCGGAGATGCACCACTCTCAAAAGTGAATGTTTGATTCAAAGCGGTTTTGATACGAATCTCGTATTCTTGTGTTTCTTTTTTAAATTTAAGAATTATCTGCCAACATCGTCCGTCTGTATGTTTAACACTAGCATATGATGCTTGAAGCGGTGTTGTAATCTTGGGGCAAAGCATATGGTATCTCTCAATCAAGCATAATGTGCGTCTGGGATTTTTGGTGTTTCAAGGATAAAAAAATGCTTAACTCAAAGCATATTATGCTTAAAGCGTGCATTTATTTTTGGGAGTGTATTTTCGCTCTCCACGGTGCCGGTCAGCCACCAGCCCCTCCAGAAGGCGTGTGGGGTGTGGGCGCACAGACGCCGCCAAGACCCACCAATGCCGTCACACGACGCCTCAAAACAAGTACTTCAATCTAGCATTCGTTCCCGAATTCGTCGACGATGCGCGAATCAAGCATGATGCAAAATATGTAGGCGTGATTCAAGCGTAGCGTTAAATACGTATACATGATTCAAGCATAAACAAATTTCTTAGGTATTCATGTTTGAGGGTGCACTATGGCCACCGCTAAGGCCGGCCCGGCCCCCGTCCAGGCCGCACCTCCGCAGCGCCCCACGCCACACCCCACTAGGCCTTTCCCCAGAACTCTCTCCAAGTCGTAAGTGATCGCAGGGGGGAGCGGGGCTGGGGCCGGGAGGGAGTGTGGGAAGGGGGTGTGGGAGGGGGATGTGGGCGGGGGACGAGGGCAGGGGAGGCGGCTTGGGGAGGCGGTGCGCGGAAGGTACTTTCTTTGTTCTTGGAAGCCAATAGAGAACAGGCTGGGGAGGGAATCAGGCGGGAACGGAGAAGCTATGCGAAGGCAGCACGGCCCCGCCCCCTCCCCCCCCCCCCCCCCTCCTCCCCGCCCTCGGCCCCGCGGAGCAGGTCGTGTTTGATAGGGCTTCGCCGCTGCAGCCAGCCTCCCCGTCGTTGAGTGGTATTCCAGAGTTGATCTCCAGGAGACAGCAGGCTGTCCCGTAACGGAGGCGCTTCGCATAGCACGCGGGTGTCCCCGGGTGACCCCGGATGTCCCCGGATGTCCCTGGTGCGTATACGACTCCCCGCCGAGACCCTGCTGCTGTTGCACGGCGAGGGGCGGAAGGAGGAGGAGTAGGTGGAGGAGGAGGTTGGCTCGGCACAGGGGGGCAGGCCGGGCCACGGCCGTGTGAGGCGGCCGTCCAATAGAGTCCCCCATAAATCTCCCATTACGAGTAGACGGCATTGTTGGACCTCCCCGTCGTCGTGCCGTGGCGGGCCGTGGCGCAGCCCTGGTGCACAGAGAGGTGTTAGAAGCAAGTACCCCGGACGGGGCCTCGGGGAGGGAGGGACTGTGCCGGACAGCGTAGCGCAGCGCCAGCCAGCCAGAGGAGGGCGGCCACCGGAACCGTGTCAGCCTACGGGGGTGCGTGCACGGCCAAAGGGAAGGGATGCCTACTCACAAAAAAATGTGGAATTGAATGCAAATGCGTGGTGAGAGTGCGATAAGAGCGGGGTCCTTAATGGAAGACGTTCGCCTATCTAAGGGAGTGAAAATTAGGGAGTCTGCAGCGAACGGGGAGTGTAGACTATAGCCTGACGCACAAAGAGTGTGCCAAGTAGTAACCTTCTTTTCCACACGGCCACCTTTCACAGCACGAGTGGCAAATATGTGCAACAGCGCTGCGACCGCCCCGCCCGCCTCGCTCACCCTGCCACCGTCTTAAATTACCCCCCCCCCCCCCCCTCGCACCCCCTACCCCTTCCGCTCGCATCCTGCTCACTCGCACTTCCGGAGGTCTGCCCCATCCGCCCGCCCCCGTCTCTCTCCATGCAGCTGCCGGCTGGGATAGTAAGGCCAGCCCGTCGGGTCCGCCTCTGCCGGTTTGCAAGCCTTCAGTTAATTTGTCCAGTTACGATTCGTAGGCATTTCGGGCCTGTCGAGCGTTCAATTAGATCCTTCCCTTCTGGCGCCTTGATGGCGACTGCTCCCCTTGTAATACTTCTTGAACTCGTTGTACCAGCTGTCCTTCTTCTTCTTGGTGTCTGTTCTTATCAGAACCCCCCCCCCCCCACCTCAGAAAAAAACCGTTTGCTTATAGTCATAACCATGCCATCGTGATAAAACAGGAGACGCGTCCGCAAAACATTTCTCTCCCTGCGGTACTTTTTTTACACGCCCCATGAACACTCCCGGTATTGTGCCGCCCTAGGACGCCCCCCGTCCGGCTGTCACGGCTCTCTATTACGGTGAGGGATGTGCGTCATTACAGGCCATGCTCATGAGACGCGGTACGCGCCGCAAAAAAAGCAAAAGCCCTATTGCGAGAGGAGACGAACGTCCTGCGGCGGAGGAGAGACGAAATAACACACGCTACGTTATTTATTCGATTTTCATTGGTTTCAATTATTATTATTTTCTTTTTGCATTTTTTTTTGAATGAATAATGTATTTCAAATGGAGCACAAATTGTTTTTGCAAGGAAAAGTGATACACTATGTATAAGACGGAATGGGCCCGTTAACAAAACGGATTGCAATACATTTCTTAACAAACTGTTTGCGATACAGGATATTTTTTCAACAAACCGGCCCTTTTCTTTCTGTAGGAAGTGTATCACTATTTTGCGGTTACCACTGTATTGCAATTTCGAAAACAGTGAAGTGCTCAGAAGCAGTATTTTTGTTTGGCATATGTCCAGATCGGGCAGCGCGGAGCGCCTTGCGCGGTAGGCAAACGCAGAGTCTTGGATGCACGCGTGTAGTGCGGGCTGGCCTACCCTGCGCACGGCAGGCGCTCTCTTTGTCCGCGCGGGCACGCGGGAGACGTGGGGGCAACTTTGGCAATCTTGGGAGCGCTTCCCACCTGCTTGACTTTCCCGTCTTCGCCTTCACCCGGCCTGAGCACACGTCGAGTGGCGGTGCGGTTGTACGGCGGTGCGCGGGGGCTGCCTCCTGCCCCTGCCGCCACTCCTGTCTGTAGTCCTCGTCCGGGTCTCATCGCCGCCGTGTTTGTTAATTAGGACTTACATCCGTACGTTTACCGCCATCCATTCCGGCGAGTGACTAAGACGAATGGCGCGTCGGCTAGCTTCCTGCGGGCCCCTTTGCGGGCCCCTGCGGGCGCCTCTGCTCCCCAGCACCCCTGCTCCCCCGCACCCCTGCTCCCCCGCACCCCTGCTCCCCCGCACCCCTGCTCCCCCGCGCCCTCGCGGCCCCGCGGTCGTGCGGCCCCGCGGCTCCTGTCTCCTCGGTCCGCTGTCTGTCGGAGTAGAGCGATTGCGGTAAAGGACGGAGAGCTTACGCCGGACTTCGATCTACGGCGCGCGCCCGTGGCGGCGGGTCCCGCAGGCAACGCCGCAGGGCCGGTCCGTGACCACGAAACACGTGGAATTGGGGGCTTCGCGTTCGGCAGAGGGGGGCTGTTTTGATGAAGGGATTTTCGTGTTCCCGTACGCATCCAGAAAAACGTAGTCTTGAAAAGATGAAGTTCACTTTTGCTTTGATGAAAGTCAAATGAGACTTGATTCAAAGTTAAAACTTTGGTTTGTCTAATTTTAGTTTAGACCTAGGAAAATGTTCCCTCGAATCAAGTCTAAATAGACTTAGTCTAGCTAAGGTCAAATTAAACTTGATTCAAAGCGATAAAATTGATTCAAGAAAAATTTGGATTGAATCAAAGAAATTAGTATTAAATAAAGGATTTCGTGTCTAAAAACAGGAAGTCTTTTTTCTGGGTGCGTTTTGGGATCGATCTCTCTTCCTTTGATACCACATTTAGCCAAGGCATGCCATGCATTCGGTATTTCCGGCTCGCGGAAGAGAGCAGCAGTTTGGGTGATTACCGTAAAGTTATGGCTGAGCCCGTGCTGCTTTCTAATTGGTGTCCCTATGCCGCGGTTACTGCGGCCAGTGGTCGGTCGTCTCCCTTTCCGCTGCAGACACACGCACCGATTTACTTTACATTTTGACCCCATTCATCTAATTTATCACTTTTTCTTTTCGCTCTGGGTTTTTTTTAGGATGAAATCGAATGATGAGGACCGTCAGTCTGCCGCACAATCTCCTCAGAATATCCCGATGAGAGTTTTGACTTTTGGGAAACCCTAGACTTTCCTACCTGGGCGTTGACACTTTGATTTCCGGTAACTGACGGGTGACGGGCACGGTGGCCTGCGCTGGCAGGTGTCTCCTGTGCGCGGCACTGCCAGGGTTGGCCCTAGGGCTGACCCGGATCCCCGAGCAGAGCCGGGCGGGATGGGATCCTTCGAGTCCTTGATTGATTGTTTGTTTCGGGCACGACGCCTGTATGTTCGTCTCTATACTGCGGTACTCTGCACCCTGGGCGTGGCGGCAGCGAGGTTGGGTTGGGGGCCTTGTATTGGCGTGCGTACGTGCGCGGGAGGCGGAGCGGGGTAGCTGGGGGCGACCGGAGGTGGCGGCAGGGGGTGGCCGGGGGCGGCCGGGGGCGGCCCCGACCGCCGTGGGCCAGCGGAGGATGGTATGCTGCGGGGGGGGGGGGGGGGGCATGGCGCGTTGCCGTGCATGCCAGACTGCGGAAAGGACCTCCGTGCAATCTCCCCACCCCCATCCCTCTGCATCGAATCCACCCCCTCCCCTTATTCTACCACAACCACGGAGTCGGCATCGCTGGTAGCCGGCGCGCTCTCCGATCCGAAACAGTTTGGTAGCCCAGAGCTCTTATTCCAGGAGCGCTCCGACTGCCGGTGCAGAATAATCTTGGCTCCGAATGACAACTCGCGGTAGTTGTTTTGTCGGTGGGGTCGGAGACGTGCCTGCCGGAGCAGCTGCAGCCCAACGCAGATTACCAACGAGACCGCGTGGCTTAGTTTCGGAAACACGTTAGCCGCATGTGGCCTCGGGGACCGGAGGAGACCGGAGCGGGGACCGGAGGGTGGGGCCGGGCGGGGCCAGCGCCTCACCCGTGTTGGGTAAACTCAAGATGAGGTTTTGGGAATAAGGAGGGCGTTCATCAGGCGCAAAGTGCGCCCCTGGGAAGACGAGGCCGTAGTGCCACGGCAGGGCTGGCAGGGCCGGCAGGGCCAGCAGGGCCAGCAGGGCCAGCAGGGCTGGCAGGGCTGGCAGGGCTGGCAGGGCTGGCAGGGCTGGCAGGGCTGGCAGGGCTGGCAGGGCTGGCAGGGCTGGCAGGGCCAGCAGGGCCAGCAGGGCCAGCAGGGCTGGCAGGGCTGGCAGGGCTGGCAGGGCTGGCAGGGCTGGGAGGGCTGGCAGGGCTGGCAGGGCCAGCAGGGCTGGCAGGGCTGGCAGGGCTAGCAGGGCAGGGCTGGCAGGGCTGGCAGGGCTGGCAGGGCTGGCAGGGCTGGCAGGGCTGGCAGGGCCGGCAGGGCCAGCAGGGCCTTGGGACGAGCCCCAGCCCGCACGTTATCACGGCCGCCGGACGTCCCCGCCTGCCATCCCCGCCCCACTATGCAGGTCAACCGTCCCTCGACTGTTCCCTTTTCAGAGCAACTTTTATCTGCGACTGCTGCAAGTGCAGGTCTTCTGGCCACCCCACATGGAGCAGGTACGCTACTGTAAATAAATACGGAATTCTTGCCTGTAAACTTGGGATTGCGTATCTGGAGTGATTCGATGAAAACCCTTGCACTGCACTGCTGAAATAGAAAGCCAGTCGTTCCTAGGGGACGGGTTGATAATTTTGTCATAGTGCGTTGCGTTCGGGAATTAAGAAATTCGCCAGTCATCGGAAACGAGAGAGAACCCTCAATTGGCCTCCTAGTGGTGGTGCTGGGTTCCCGGTCGTGTCTGGCACTCCGTCCCCTGTCCTCAAGCCGAGCGGGGAAAGCCTTTGCCCGCTCAATGACCTTTGCCTGGGGTCAGGGGCCGGGGCCAAGGGCCGGGAGACGCCGACGGCCATTTCCAATCAAGCGTCATCCCATCGCAAGCGCTGCTTCGGTGCAGCCGCGGGCAGTAATCAGCCCCAAATGGTGTCGGCGGAAGTCTACGCACGGTGCCTTCAGTAACCCCACACTGTGGTGTGCAGAGGCCGAGGCGGCCGCAGCTGGACGATCATTACTGAAACAAATAGTCACGCCCCAATTACGTTGATGTCACGCGTAATTTGCGCTGCAAACCGCACATAATCGGCCGACTCCCGGTGGATTGTCCGTATACTGGACCCCCCCCCCCCCCCCCCAGGCAAGACGCCGCTGGAAATGAGAACGGTTGCGGTCGGCTTCCGTCGGCTGCTGACTGGCCTCCTGCGCCTTCTGTGTGCCTTTGCGTCCCGGACGGAGCCCGGCTCTCAGCCCAGCCACAGCAGCTGGGCACCATAACAGCACAGTGTGTTTCATGAGTCGTTCCGTGTGTGTGTGTGCGTGTGCGTGTGTGTGTGTGAATGTCCTCGCGACTGTGTGGGTGAGTCTGAACGGTTCTCAATGTTCTCTATAGGCACCCCCCTCCCCTCTCTGGCGCAGTGTGGTGGCCCCCCATTAAGGGTCATAACGCCCACGCCCCCGCTCCCCCGCTCCCCTCCCCCGACACGGGTTTCCCCCCCCCCCCGCGTGCGGCTGCCACAGGCCGGGTATGGCCGGGCGCGTTGTAATGGCCCCGGGATGTGCCGGGCCGGGGCCGGCAGGGCAAAGCGCGGCGGAAAAAACGCGGGGGTTGCGTGTTTGGACGTGGCGCTCCCTAAAAAATGCAAAGACTTGCTCTCATCAGCGGCCCATATCCCGGGCGGGGCGGGGCGGGGCGGGGCGGGGCGGGGCGGGGGGCGGGGCAGGGCACGGCGCGGCGGCCCAGCGAACCAGCGGACCAGGCCGCGCGATCACAGCGGCCCGTCACCCGCGCCACAGCGGCACAGTTTGCCTGCCTGCATAATTACCGGCGATGTCAGACGCGTGCTCGCTGCGGCCCCAAAGGTCCACACAGGTTTCCATAGGTTCCCACCGGTCCCCACGGGCCCCCATAGGTTTGTACCCCTATAGGTCCTCATAGGTCCCCCGCTCCCGCCCCCGGGGTCCCTGGGCACTCCGGTGTCGTGGCATCGCGTACTTTGGACCTGGCCGTGCCGAGCCGAGCCGACCGCCACTCCCGTATTCACTGCTATCTCCCTAGTTCGGCCCTAACGGGGGTTTTGGCCCCGCTCCGATGTGAAAGGGCCAGCAGCCCTTCGGGCCACACAACGGCGCCCCCCCCCCCCCCTCCCGCCTCCCCCTTTCCCCACGCGTGGTGCAAATTCTCACAATTCACCTCAACGGCCCGAGTTTAATCCCACAGGCAAGCCGCTAGCACCGCAGCGCTCTTATTCGAATGCAGCGGGGGATGGAGGGGGGCTGCTCGGTGCGTCCGCGCTGCCGCCCCGGCCACACCTCGGCACCCCCACTTCCCCCCCCCCCCTCCCCCATCGCCTTCCGCATGATTGACTCGGGGCGCCTCAGGCCTAGCCGTGCCTGCCGAACGCAGTCCGGGGCCTGGAGGCGGCAGGATACAGGCCCCGCCGGGGCCCGCTGCTAGGAGCTCATGCGTGAGACTTCCAAGTCAGAGCCGAGGCCTCCGGTGGGCTCCAGTGGGCCACTGCCACTCCGCGCTCGGTGAGCGACGCGCTTTCATTAGCCGCTCACACGCGCCGTTTGGTTTTTAGGCTAGACACTGACGATGCAGAACGCATCCTCGCCGAGGGGCATACACGCCTTGTCACGTCTCCCCTCGTTTCTCGTCTTGCAGCGTATGTGCCCCCCCCCCTCCCTTCTTGAATCTGCTGGGACTTGTGCTCTTGGAGGGATACGGCAAGTCATGCTCTCCTGGGCGGCGTTGGGTGCGCCACTCCCAGCTGCGATACTCTGCAGGCACTGATCCTCTCACCTCGTTGAGGGACGCTTCCAACTTTGCCGGATGGGGCGACGGCGCTTCGTATGACGGCAGTTGTTGGTGGATCACAATACCAGGTGTATCATTGGCCCCGGGCAGTTTCGGTTTTAGGCAGTCCCGCAACACACTATCTCCGTCTCTTTCTGTCTCACGCGTGTGGCCGAGCCAGAAAGAGACGGAGATAGTGTGTTGCGGGACTGCCTAAAACCGAAACTGCCCGGGGCCAATGATACACCTGGTATACTGGGCTGGGCTGCTGGCGGTGCGGCAGCGCCAAAGGCAGGCCGGCGGCTGCCGGTGAAAAGTTTGGCCGCCAGAAAACGGAAGACACGGAGTTAGGAAGCACGGCTTTTAAACGCCTCGTACAAGGGTAATGCGCTGATGCGGTTTTCACGTTTGGACGCGGAGGGGCGTGCAGGCGTGCAGGCGCCAGGGGAGTGGAGTCGACATAAACTGGTGTGCTCGGGGTGATGCCCGTCTAACGTGTCGGCCGGCCCACCCGTCTCCTGCACCGCCGCCCCCGCGGCCGCAGCCTGGCATACCCTTCACCGAGGTGAAGGTTAAACTCTCTCTTCTCTGGGAGATCGAACTTTGGCCACGATCGACGGTGGACGCGAGCCCATATCCGTGGTGGTATTTAAGCAAACAGACGAAACCCTTACGAGAAACCAAGATGAGCGCATCAATGCCGCTTTGAATCAGAATCATCCATTTCTGAGAGTGCGGAGCGAGAGGAGACATGCATGGAACAGGCGGAAGGGCTCTCGGGTGGACCCTTGAGGCGGGGGCCGAGCCGAGGCTGCCGGGGCCGACTGGATGCTGCGGGCCGCCGTGGAGGACAGCACACGTGCCTCGCCCGCCAGCCCCGCCCCGCCCCGCCCCGCCCCGCCACTGCGGCTGTGGCCCGCCAGGCACGCCAGCCCTTGCCGCCTCGCCGGCCCTGCCCCGCCTTGGCCGGCCCAGCTTCACTTGCATATTTATCTTCCTCTGAGGAGAATGGCGCATCCTGAATAATACAGGCCGGGAGGGCGCTTCGCACGCCTGGCACACCCTTCGCCGCGCCGCGCCGTCCCATGTTTACTGCTCTACTTTCGTCGCGCGCACTGCTGCCGCCGCCGGGAAGGTCGCGGCGCCGTCCGGCCGCTACCGTGCGTGCGTGGGAGAGCGTGAGAGAGATGGGGAGAAGGAGGGAGAGAGAGAGAGAAACAGAGAGAGAGAGAGAGAGCGAGAGAGCGAGAGAGAGAGAGAGCGAGAGAGAGAGAGAGAGAGAGAGAGAGAGAGAGAGAGAGAGAGGAGCGACGAGGGGCGGAGACGGAATGTGTTCGACCGAGCGCGTGCTGCATGCAGGGTGTGTTTGCGGCGCAGGCCTGGCTGGCGCAGGTGGTGGAGCGGTGGTACATTTTAATCACCGTGTGCCCCGACCCCGACCGGTCGCCCGCTTTTCCTGTGACCGCGAATCCATCGACAAGGATGAAAACAAAATTATTGGGAGAAGGATATGAATTTCAGCGGTGGGAAAATGTTGCAAATGGCACGCGAGGCCATTTGCCAGCAGCTTCGCCAGCTTCGCCTCGCCTGCTCCTGGTTCTATTAAATTTCCCCTTCTTGGCGCGGTGCATTGGATCGGAGCTGCGAAAAGTTGTCCGCCGCCATCGGAAATGTAGACAGGCGCACGCCTTTCAAAAAAGTTTCCAACGACTTTTTTCTTTTTTATGATTGACACTTAGCTTGTCGGCCAAAGTTTCAGCCGTCGCCGATCTGAGAAGTCTACAGCTCCGCGTCAACCTTCGTTTCCCTGCGACGCGGTTTTATGTCGAGTCGCTGTGTGCAAGCGGGTGGGGAATGGAGGAACGCATTATGGACCCGGCAATCACCGTCTTTATCTTGTTGCACGAAGAGCGACTTTCTCATTCCTTTCTAGCCCGTCCCGACACGTTTCTTCAGAAACGGCAGGAGCCGGGCTTATAGTCGGATGTCGGATTTCGGATGTTATAGCCGGATATTCGTTCGTTCGGACGTATGTACGCGGACTTATCGTTCACAGAAAAACTTCAAATTTGGAGGATAAACTCCTTTCCTAACGTAGAATCACGTACGGTGGCAACAGTTTTCGATTTGTATCGCATTTTTGATTAATGAAAATTTGTCAGTTTTTGTTTTTTGAGGTTAGGGTTTGCCGCCACGCGCACACCATTACCATCGCGGCGCGCACAGAGACGGGCTCAGGTTAACGAATTTAATCGTAACAAATACATCTGCTATCGGGTATTTCTAGGGAGACTTGAGGCGGGGGCCGAAGGCCCACGCAAACGCCGCCGGCAGGCCAAGCTGGCCAAGTCCCCCTGTCGAACCGAGGTGCCGGTGGAGCGCAGTGGAACTGGCACCGAGGTTGACGGAAGGGACGGGCCAGCTTGTTTTAAATCCTTCTTGAAAACGTCTTTCTAAGTATGACGAGAGAGCACCGAGTCGACAAACGGTGCCTCATTATCTCAAAGAATTGCAAATTAATGACAGTTTATGACCGAGCCGTTTTTTACTGTATACCACCGCGGCACACAAATCACTGAGCTGGCGCGGGCGGAGGGGCGGCCCCTCCCTGCCCACCTCTTTCTCTCTGTCGACGCAGATGTTTCCTTTGGGTGGGCTTCATCCCTTGGAACACACGTCGACTTGCCTCCCCGACCAAGGTTCATGAATTCCGGCCACCTATTGCGCGCCGAGCCGTCAGGTGCCGCGGGGCTTCCGGGCACCATCGGCCACCTTCGGGCCCTCGGTCCTTCGGGTCTGGATCCGAAGGAGGCCCCCGGCGACTCCATCACGTGGAAGCACGAGAGGCACGCCTAACGCCCGGCCTATGAATCACACTGATGGGCCCTGAGAGGGAAGAGTGATGGACAACGCTGACCGAAACGACGACTAAGCGTCCAGCGAACGGGTGTCATTTCATCCTCGCTGCCAAATCATTCTCCACCCTCTACCCCCCCCCCCCCCTCCTTCCCCCTTCCCGCCTTTTTCTCCCAGGCCTAGGAATCATCTTGCAAGAAAACCGTCCCAAAGTTCAGCTTGCGAGGAAAAATATGTCACTGTGAAGAAATGATTTTCCTAAGTGGCCGGCTGCTCGCATTTTCAGTTCAGGCACCGCGACTCCCGCGAGCTCGGCGTGCAGATGGCATAACAGCGCTCTCGTTTGTTCTTATTTCAAATCCAGAACCTATCCCTTCCTTCCCATCGCCATTTTCTGCGCACTGTTTTATCTCTGGACACTTGCAGGAGATATTCTGTGCAGCTTTGCCGTTTTCTGCATGGCTCCCTTTCCTCCCCGGACGCTTTTCTCTTCACTGGCTTTACGGAGAGGGCCGGGCTGGATTGGAAAATGGTCCGGCCCAGCGC
Organism: Odontothrips loti; assembly: GCA_038380765.1. NCBI lineage: Eukaryota > Metazoa > Arthropoda > Insecta > Thysanoptera > Thripidae > Odontothrips > Odontothrips loti. The sequence continues at coordinate 20,716,711 of CM076245.1, forward strand.
GAATTCATATCCGGCGTGTTATTGTGAGAGAAACAAGGGACGTGGCGATTTAAACGCCGCTGTTCTCTCCTAGAAGCCGTACTCTACCTCTCTGCGCACGTCTGCCCGCCGAACGGTCCTCCTCGAGCCCTAGCCTCTTCTCCGGCAGATCGACCCACCGAAATCCGCCGGTGCGGAGAACAAGGTGTGAATGCGGCCGGCCCCTCCGGCGGCTCCAGCCCCTCCGGCGGCTGCGGCCGGACGACGTGCAGATGACCTCCACCCCTGTGCCTGGCTCCGGTCGGCTCCGGTGGGCTTCGCTACCACAGCGTCCGATACACAGCCGGGTCCCCTCCCCCCCCCCCCCTTCCCTCCCCACCCTTTCCTCTCCCCAGCCTCGATGTGCCCGCGGTCTGCGGACCAGAGTGGCTGATTTGTGGGACGCAACTCATGAAATGTGTATCTGAGCTGGTGTGGCTGGTCGCACCGTCCCTGGGGCTGCAGCCCGCTGCGGCCCGCTGCGGCCTGGACCACCTCGCCCCCCAGCAGTCTGTCCAGGGCTGGCCACGTCCCCCCCCCCCCCCCCCCCCCGCCCCGCCCCGCCCCGCCCGCGCTGCCCGCAGCAGTCTGTCCAGGGCTGGCCTCGTCCCCGCCCCGCCCAGCCCCGCGGCTCCCGTCCCATTCCGTCTCCTGGGGAAGGTCGTCAAAGTTTCAGCCCCGGACCCCCGACCTGCTCTGGTCTCTCTGTGGTCACCGCGGCCCCCAGCTCCCCCGGAACCCCCCGGAGGCAGGCTGGACCCCACCTTTGCTTCGCTTCCAGTAGGTGAGCCCGTCCGTCAATATGTTGTGCATTAGTGAATTGCTGCTCGCACGCGACACAGACTTCGGTACAGCCTTGCCGTGCGGTGCGCTCTGACACCAGCCGAGGGGATGAAACTTTTCTGGACTGATTCGGTGCCCTTCCACGAAAGTCCTGGGTGGCGACAGTCAAATCAGAGACACCGAAAAGGAACGGTACTTTGTCGGTATCCTTCGTCAAGTCCGTGAAAAGATTTGACGATTTGGGTGCTTTCTACAGCAGGAAGAGTAGGAAATGCCGAAGAATCCAGACCGGAACCCGTACGCAGCCGGCGCTCACCCTTGTGGCTGCTACTGTCCGCCGCTATATAGGTAACCTCGGCACCGAACACTGCCAGCTGCCAGCGATTTGTGCGCGTGTGTGTGTGTGTGACCCCGGCAGTTGTCGTGGCACTTCTCCAGCGCTTTACCTGAGGGAGGGGTCATTATCTCGCCGGGTGTGTTTTATCGGTGAGGCAGATAGGGTTCATGACCCCACCACACCACACCACTACTCCTCCAGCATGGGGTCTGTTTGCTTTGCTTTCGTATTCGGCGGACACCGATGCTGCTGGTCTCCTGAACATTTTCGACAAACCACGCATACGGCACGGCCTGGTGTTCGCGAGAGAGAGAGAGAGAGAGAGAGAGAGAGAGAGAGAGAGAGAGAGAGAGAGAGAGAGAGAGAGAGAGAAATTAAAGGAGAGGAGGAAAAAGATAAAAAACAGAGAAGCCGCGCGCCGCGTTCCCCTAGACGAGGATGCCGCGGTCCGACCCTGTTTACTTTTTTTCGTCCTTTGCCTTATTCCTTGGAACCCCTCTGCCGGGACTCACTTTGATTACGACTCTGCGGCTGCACGCCCGCATGGCAACTGTAATAACAAAAGTGGTCCCTTCCAGCGATTATGTAGTCTGTCTCCCTCCCCCCTCCTCTTTTCTCACTCCACCTTATTGCACTGCCCGGTTTATTCCACCCATTGCCAAGATGATAGCTAGTCGTGGTTTCGGTGTCCCCACATCGCTTAGAGAGAAATCGCATGCAGGTCAGCTTCATTTGGTTTCTTGATCTCTGTTGATTGGTAGATGAAGAGCGGCGGTTGTTTGAGGCACAGCAAATAGTCCCGATACATACGAGAGCGTCTCGAGTTTTTTCACAAACAGACCTCAAGGTCCGGGGATTGTTACGGTCACCTACACTGCAAAAAATCATTACTGCCGTTCCGTACGCTCTTTTCACCGAGGTACGTCAAACTGTTCGGGTACGGAGGAGAAATACACAGAAAAGCCCACGGTACGGAAGCTATGAAACGGTATCTTCCGCTTTAAATGAAACGGACGGTCCCGTACCCCCTTCCTATGCGTAGAGGAGTTCCCTATGCAATCGGTTTCCGTGCCTTCCGAAGTTCCGTACCCGTTTCCTACCCGCGTTTTTTTTTTCTGCAGTATGGCTCGCTGCGGCAACACCGCCGAGCCTCGTCGTGCCTCGCGGAACTCCGTGGCGCTCCATGGCGCCGCCCCCGCGCCGCCCCGCGCCGCCCCCGTGCCGCCCCCGTGCCGCCGCCCGCCGCCGCTAGTGTTGCTGCCGCGGGCCCCTAAGCCCGCCTCTGCTATTTTTGTGGGCCTTGAATGGCTGCAGGTAACTCATGTGGGACTGAGGATGCGGGCCGTGCATGTGTGTGTGTGTGTGCGTGCGCGCTGCTCTCTTATTTATAGCCCTTTGAGGGGTGAAGGCGTGCACGCACTCACACGCACTCACACACACACACACACACACACACACACACACACACACACGCCCGCGCACGCTCCCTTCCGCCCACACACTCCGAAACACATTCTCACCGTAGCTGCATCTGCTGGCCGCCTCCCCCTGCGCGCCCGCGGAGCAGAGGCTAGGCCAGCCCGCCGCACTCCCGCGGCCACCGGGTTGCCCAGCCTGTCAGGCGCCTTCAGAGGAGAGCCAGCCCTTTCGCTTCGCGGCGTTGTCTTTTGGCTCCGTTCGCTCCATCTTCGCCCTTTCTGCTCTCATTCCCTGCCCTTTCTGCTTCACCCTCCCCTTCTTCTCCCTCCTTCTCTACTCCTTGTTCTCCGTCTCTCTAGCGCACGCCCCCACGCACGCACTCTCACAACTCGCTTTCCCCCAAATAAAGAGCGAAGTGTTCCAGAACACAGTGTCCCGTGATGTATGTGTGTTCATTGTCGTGGCATCCTTTGGGCGTGGCCCGCCTTCGGCCTGCCTGGCGGGGGGCGGGCCCAAGCGCACCCCTTTGGAAGCGCATTTGCTGTCCTTCATCCTCCGCGGGCGCCCAGAGGAAGGGAACGCAAGTCGAAAGCAAGCTCATCTCGCCCCAGTATTCCAGTATTCACCTCCCTTCCTTCCTTCTCCGCATGTCGAACGGACGCCGACGCAACACTTCCGTCCGCTTCCGTCATACTGCCGACAGGAAACTGCACGGCAGCGGAATAAATAGTGGCGTCTTGCAGGATCGGGACGCACACTCTTAATGGGGTGGTGGGGTCCTCATTAGCATGGCGTCCAGCTGCCCCCTCCATTGTGCAGCACGGGGTCGCAGGCCGGCAAGTCACCCCGCCGTGTGTCCCTGCGGACAAAAGTCTCGCTTTGTGCAGCCGCTTTGCCGAGTGGGCCAGGTGCAAAGGTCCCCCTTGTGGGCGCGTCTGGGCGTGAGCACTGAGCAAGCAGAGCCGGCGCAGCCCGGCGCAGCCCGGCCCAGCCCGTGCTGCACAAAGGCGGATCACGACACAATGCAGGGCCGGGCGCACGCACTACACGCACGTGTCCAAGTCTTTCTAATTCCTGGAGGCCCCACGGTGTCAGTCGCATGACCCGGCAGCGCCTGTGGGGGGAAGTAGGAGGGAGGGGGGGGGGGGCTCCAAGCTCCCCCAGCACTTCGTAGGCTTTGCGTCGCCCTCCCTTCAGCGACGTCCCGGCGCTTGATGAGCAGATGAGGGTTCGGGGCCTTCGACCGAGTGGAGCGCGCGGCGGTGTAGAGTTGCCGAGGGAGGGCGGAGCTCCGCTGCGAGGCCTGCTGGGCCCGCGGGGCCATCCTTGGCTTCCTTCTGTCAGCCCGCCGCGGCCTGCGCATAATGTCACCGTCTCGTCACGGCTATATTCGCAGGCAGGGCCACTGCAAATAAGGACAGTGCGGCGGCCCCGGCCCCTGGGGGCCCCTGCAGGTCTCTCTCTGGAAGGCGGTGGCCCGGCGGGGCGACCCCCTCTGCGGCCCGGCCAGCCGAAACCTGAGCCAGCCCGTCTAAGAGACGTCTATTCAACGGGCCGCGGCATGCTCTCCGCTGTGGTGAAGTTTGCGGCGTGTGAGGAGGGGGGGGGGGGGGAGGGGGCTCTGGCAAGGCCAGCTCCTCACTTCGTGAACTCGACCCCGCCATGGGGAACCGGCACCCCTCCTGTAGTTCTGAGTGTTGCTCACAGTGAGCTCCCCGTATGTTCACAGTGTGCTCACAGGCGAATTCCGTCCCCCTGGGACTAAGCTTCCCGCCTCTTCCTGACGTCTGCGGCTGACAAACACACAACATATTATGGGACTAGTTTCGTACAAAACGCAATTCAGCAAGGCACTGGTGTGCCGACCCGCTCAGACAGTCGTCTCGGTGGCCTTTCCACACTCTCTCTCTCTCTCTCTCTCTCTCTCTCTCTCTCTCTCTCTCTCTCTCTCTCTCTCTCTCTCTCTCTCTCTCTCTCTCTCTCTCTCTCTCTCTCTCTCTCTCTCTCTCTCTCTCTCTCTCCCTCCCTCCCTCCCTCTGTTTTAGAATGTGGGCCGAGTAGAAAATTCAATTTGAAATTCACGCCCCGCGGCAGGCGGCCCCCGATGCCCCCGGCACCCCCGGCACCCCCGGCACCCCCGGTACACCTACACCACACAAGCCCCTCCAGGCGGCCCCGGCGGCCGGGCGCGGCCTCGCTTGAGAGGCCATATCGAGTTCCCTGAGGTTTGCCCCCCCTCCCCTTCTTCGCACTGCCAGCATCTTTGAAGGCGCAGTCAGGGCCTTGGCCAGCAGGGAGACGGGGGTGGAGGCCAGGCACAGCCCAGGTTGAGGCCAGAGTCAGGCTCAGCAGCAGGGCCGGCACAGGCCCAGCCCAGCCGGCACGCGGTGCGTGTTGAGAATTCCGTCTTCCTTTTTGGACGCCTCGGCTCGTCCTGTATCCAAACCTCTTTTGCTCTCACAGAGTCACTTTCTCCCCGCCCCCCTCACTCTCCGCTTGTGGCGTCCTAGCGCCCCATCCTTCCTCATCCACCTTCTTTTACCCCCACCCCTTTATGCTTTGAATGGAAAGGCGAAAGGGAAATGGGGATGGACATGGAGATAGAAGCAGAGAGATCGAAAGGATAGAGAAAGAGAGAGAGAGAGAGAGAGAGAGAGAGAGAGAGAGAGAGAGAGAGAGAGAGAGAGAGAGAGACAGACAGACAGACAGACAGACAGACAGACAGACAGACAGACAGACAGACAGAAAGACAGACAGACCGACCGACAGAGGACGACTGAAAACCCTCCCCGTTTCTCATCAGAGCGCTGAAATTGAATGAACCCCCCGCCACCTGAATATGGCATGTAGCAGGTACTCCTCACATTCCCGTGCGGTATACTCTTGCCTCCCCCTACCCTTTTTCCCCTCACCGACCGCAGACGGTGGAAAGAACTCGGACTCGTTTCTCCCGTCTTGTTCACTCAATTCGGAACCAATTTGCGCCGAGATTTGTAAACCGCGCGCCGGCCGTCCGGCGTCGGTGCACCAGTGTGTCGGCCGCCGGTGTGTGACGGCGGGTGGGAGGGGGCGGGCGCAGGGCCTCGGGGGCAGGGCCTCGGGGGCAGGGCCTCGGGGGCAGGGCCTCGGGGGCAGGGCCTCGGGGGCAGGGCCTCGGGGGCAGGGCCTCGGGGGCAGGGCCTCGGGGGCAGGGCCTCGGGGGCAGGGCCTCGGGGGCAGGGCCTCGGGGGCAGGGCCTCGGGGGCAGGGCCTCGGGGGCAGGGCCTCGGGGGGGCAGGGCCTCGGGGGCAGGGCCTCGGGGGCAGGGCCTCGGGGGCAGGGCCTCGGGGGGGGCCTCGGGGGGGGGGCAGGGCCTCGGGGGCAGGGCCTCGGGGGCAGGGGGGGGGCCTCGGGGGCAGGGCCTCGGGGGCAGGGCCTCGGGGGCAGGGCCTCGGGGGCAGGGCCTCGGGGGGGCAGGGCCTCGGGGGGGCCTCGGGGGCAGGGCCTCGGGGGCAGGGCCTCGGGGGCAGGGCCTCGGGGGCAGGGCCTCGGGGGCAGGGCCTCGGGGGCAGGGCCTCGGGGGCAGGGCCTCGGGGGCAGGGCCTCGGGGGCAGGGCCTCGGGGGCAGGGCCTCGGGGGCAGGGCCTCGGGGGCAGGGCCTCGGGGGCAGGGCCTCGGGCCCCCGGGCCTCCGGGGCACACCAGCACTGGCGGCCGTCATGTCCATGTTCTCTCCTCGTCTCTTTCTCTATCTCTCTCTTTCTCCAACTATCTATCTACCTCCCCCACTTCACCTCTGCCTTGCCCGTGACCGTTCGTGCTGTCCTGTGTCCGTCCCTGGCTTTGCTCACAAACACTTTCCACCATAACGTGCGCTCGGCGCGGACGCGCCAGGCCGTGTTCTGCCCCCAGCTTCCCCCAGCTGCCCCTAGCTGCCGCCAGCAGCCCCCAGCTGCCGCTGGACTCCCAGACCGGCGCGCGCCCCCGTAATGAGTCATCACTTTCACCCTCGTTTTCGCTCCGTGGCGGAAAGTGAAACGTAAAAGCGCCGTTTTCGTTGTTGCTGCTGCTGCCGCTGGCGTCGCGTGGCGTGCGCCATTCGTTTCGAACGAGCCCGACGACACCACGTATTATGGGAGTCCTCTGGCACCGAAAGGAAAAATAGTTGCACGCCGCGGCGGGCCTCTATCCCCCCCCCCCCCACCCCTGAATTAGCGAGACGGGTGAGTTATACTCCTCTCAGGAGAAGAGAGGGAGCGACGGATAGTGGGAGGGAGGGAGGGAGAGAGAGAGAGAGAGAGAGAGAGAGAGAGAGAGAGAGAGAGAGAGAGAGAGAGAGAGAGAGAGAGAGAGAGAGAGAGAGAGAGAGAGAGAGGGGGAGAGTGAGAGTGAGAGAGAGGGTGGGGCTGGGGGGGGGGGGTCGTTCTGGCTTATCCAGCCAATTTTTTTAAAGGCAGCAATAATTTGCTGACTCATAAAAGTCGTAAATTACTGACACGGCGCTCTTGTGAGACACGTGAGAAGAGCTGCAAGAGCTTTTTTAGCCCGTCCCCACAAGTTTCTTTGGTGCAAATGCGTCTGCGTTGGGGCATTTCCAAAGGCCTCCTGCAGACGGCGCCGGAAGGCCAACGTGGCCAAGTCCCCTGTCGACCGAGGTGCCGGCGGAACTGCCATCGAGGTATGAAGGAGGCACGGGCCAGCTTGTTGTTTGCAGGGAGTGTGGCGAGGTACATGACGCTCACAACAGCAACCCCCGGCGGCGATGCGATCGTGCTGATCGACCACGGGCGGCCGCTGGACACGCTGCTGGGCCGCTGCAGGCACAAGGCTTCTACAGGAGGCCGCCTGAAGGCGCCTGAAGACCACTCCGCCCCCAACATAACGCATATGGGGTGGCAGTGGTTCGGTGCGGCGGGATGCAGCAGCGGGTGCGACTCGGCTACCCCGCTTACAGCTGTCTGGTGACCGACCGCACGGCACATAGCGTAGTGCCTGTGGCCTGAGACGGAGGCACAGCCCGGCACAGCCCGGCACAGCCCGGCACAGCCCGGCACAGCCCGGCACAGCCCGGCACAGCCCGGCACAGCCCGGCACAGCCCGGCACAGCCCGGCACAGCCCGGCACAGCCCGGCACAGCCCGGCACAGCCCGGCACAGCCCGGCACAGCCCGGCACAGCCCGGCACAGCCCGGCACAGCCCGGCACAGCCCGGCACAGCCCGGCACAGCCCGGCACGGCCCGGCACAGCCCGGCACAGCCCGGCACAGCCCGGCACAGCCCGGCACAGCCCGGCACAGCCCAGCACAGCCTCACCTGCTCCCTGCCAAGCTGACCCATTTCCTTCTCCTCCCCGTCAGCCCAGCCTGGTTTGGCCCCGGCCCCCGTCGGGGCCTCCTGCCAGATGAGATTTCTTAAAAATTCTCACCCGCAATATTACGCGCGCCATGCGCGTGCGCGGCGTGCGTAGCTTGTAAACTTTTTTTCCGGCGAGTGCGATGCCGCGGCGGCAGCCGCCGAAAGCTTAGTATTCTTCCAGAGCGCCGCTGGTGGTGCTGCTGCTGCTTCTCGGGATGCCTCACGTTGTAATGGACCAAGTTTATTGCTGCAGTCTTGAAAGTTTGACAACGAGTTTTTCACTTGTTTTCTGTGTGGAAGGTGGGGGGGGGGGGGAGCATAGGGGTTCGTTACGAGGCGAAGAGTGACGCGGGTGTTCTGCGCCTCAAGTGCGTGTGGCTGGTGGGCGGCGGCGTACGCGGAGCTCGTGTGTGCCGGCCGCGTGCATGTGGCGTCCGCCGAGCCCTGCCTCCGGGGCCGGTCGCGTGGCGGCGCGTGGCGGCGCGTGGCGGCGCGTGGCGGTGCATGGCCTGCCTCTGCCTCCGCGGGAAGGGTCGAGAAGCGCAGCCGGAGTGTTGGCGGCCATGTGCCATAAACGGTCCTCGTGGGTCCCCGGGCGTGCTAATTAAATTCTTGCAGCTCTGTGCCAACCTTCTCTTGCGAGACACCATGGTGCCAGTCTGCTGCCCGGCCGCCGGGGCCCTCCCCGTGACCCAGTGCCGACCCTCCGGCCGCCTCTGGCCCGGCCCGCGCCGCCTGGCCGTGTGGACAGAGCGCAGAACCCTCTCTTGCCGCGGCCGGAGAGAGCTCTCTACGGAATATCGCGGAAATTGTTTCATCAAGGGAGGCGGAGTGCCACGCTGGCAAACTTCGACCCGAAATGCAGCATTTCATTATCAACTTTATGCGGCGTGTAGCGCGCTGGAGGTCGTGCAGAAATGTCAGGCGTCCTAAAACTAATGGGGTAGACGTATCCGTGGTGATGGCACAGATCAGGCGATGGTAGAGCTCACGCTGTGCTGGTCGCTGGTCCCTCAAACTACAGTTTAACAGCAGTTTGTATGCAGTCATAGTAAAATCAATGTTGGGCAACTTTTTTATTTTTTCGGTTGCGGGAGGGGGGGGTTGAAGAGAAGGGGTATAAAGAAGTAAGATAGCGCGTGAGGGATCGGAAGAGAAGGCGAAGAGAGGGAGGGGATGTCGTCGTGTGTCTGTGTGCGTTGTTCATTGTGGGAGGCCAGCGAATAAAACGCTGGGTGCTCCAGGAAAATGGCGCAGAGAGATGGATGGCCAGCACGACAGAGGTTGGACGATTTCCATCCCCTCGGAGGCCTCGCCGCCAGGCCCGGTCGGGCCCTGCCGGGTCCGGCCCGGTCCTTCCTGCCGCCGGGTCCTGCTCCGTTCAGTGGCGCGGAAGCCATTCAGGCGGCGCCTTCAGGTAGAGGGAGACGAACTTCTGAAACGAAGAGGGCAGGATAGATTATCGAGGAATACGGTTCCCCTTGCCGTCCATCTTCATGCGGAGATGCTCTGCTCCCGTGCCTGTTGAGAGCACCATCTGATCTGACTGGTTTAGCATTGCGGGCGGAGCGTAGCTGATTAGCCTATGTGTATGAAAACTCATTTCGAAAAGGGATGCTTCCCTGCAGATGTCCATCGTCTGTTAAGAAAGGAAAGAGTTTCTTTTCAACAAGTAAATGTTGGATCATCGGTGGGATTACGATCGGACATGAGTGCAGATCCGTGGCCTTGAGATGCGGCTGACTGCAGCTCGGGCGCAGCCCGAGGCTGGCATCTCGCGTTATTGGATGACCCACTGAAATGACCCACCGATCCCACCAACCAGAGCGCGCGAGAGCCATTCCGGTTATTGATATCCAGTCGGAAGTGATAATATCAGTCGGCATAACTCACGGTGCTCTTCATTTCCATCGATCTTTACCTCTCACTCGGAATGGGGGAAAAATATAATAAAAGGGCGATCAAATATACGACATTACGGGAATTGATTCTGTGGCCCGAATCTCTGTGTTCGATTGCCAGAATAAGGGGATCGCACGGGGGATCGGCTTCGGCAGCGTGATGGAGGCCTACGCCTACTCCGACAGCAGACCTGGTCGTGGCACTCGCGACATTCGAGGAACCAGACAACCAATGTGTCTGTACGTCAACTCTGTTGTCTCGCTTAGGGTCTATTTTAAGATCAGCTCTTACCCCTTCGTTCTTTTTTTTTTTTTTTTTGCCACCCTCGTCACGGTGCGGAGGTGGAACAGACTCGGCCTAAGCCCCGCGGCGGCCAGTCTCCAAGACTTAGCAGCCACCACTGCACGGGGCGCGGCCCCCGGCGGCTCTTGCCTTATCTGGGGCGGAGGAAGGGCCGCCCGGCGCTGGCCTGGCACCGCTGCTGGCCGGGCTGGGCTGGGCTGGGCTGGGCTGGGCCCGGGCTGTGCGACGTTCTTTCGCTCTTAACTTAAAGGCTCCGGCCGGCTCGTTCTCACTAGAGTCACGTAGCCGTGCGGCCCCCGCAATGGCTGTTGCGTGGCGCGGCGCGGTGCGACGGCTCGGAAACTTGCCTTCCTCGGAGACGCGCGGTGCTGCGCGGTGCTGCGCGGTGCCTGGTTACTCTTGTACAGAGCCGCGCACATCCGCAGCCAACGAGTTTGGGGCAGAGAAAGGGATGTCGCTGCTGTCGCCAGAGGGCAGCAGGGCGGTGTACGGGCGCTGCTGGTGGTCACCGTGTCGTCACCCGACGGATGGGACCCGGGACCCCGTCCAGTCGATGACGGATCGGCGGCCGGCTGTTCGGCCTGCTGAGCCGAGCCTGTGGCCTCCAGAGGCGACATATTTCGAAAACCACTCCCCTCTCTACACGTGGTGCTGCTGGGGGGGGGGGGGGCGCTCCGGGACGAGCTGGGCCACTCGGGTCGGAATGGCCCCTCTCATAGGCCTTCTGCCGCCTGCTGCCGCCTGCTGCTTGTTGTCCTCTGCCTCAGCCCCAGCAGCGTGGAGTGGGTTGGCAGAAGTACTTCGCTGGTGCACCGGAAGCTGTCTGCTGCGGTCCTCTCGCTGCTGTGGCTGTGGCTCCGGCCCAGCGCATCCCGGCTAATGCGCTTCATCCTGCGGTATGAGGAGACTACAACCCTGGCTTTGTAAGTGGTATAGATTCCCCGGCATCTCTAGAACCCTCTCTAGATTTACTTCCGTGTTGGTGCACTCGGGTTGCTGCGCACTGTGTGGCCACCCGTGCGCTCCCGTTCGTTCATGCGGTGTGGGTGCTTCAGAATCGGACCGCTTAAACTTTTATAAGGGCTGTATACGGTTTATGTAGGCCTAACCCTTCCCCTCCTCTCCCCCGATGCGCATCCATTTGTTTACTAACGTCAGCTCTTTCTCTCTCTGTTTCAGGTGAGTTTCATGGCGCTCACGTCATGTCTGCGGTGCAGCCGGCGGTATGAAGGACTGGCGGCTGGCTGCTGCCGGCTGCTGCCAGTGAGTGACTGCAGTGACTGTGGGGTGCAGCTTGGCACATACATCACGTCTACTGCTCGTTCTCAGGAAAAGCTTCCGCTTAGCGTAGGCCTTGGGGTTGTATATACCGGAAGTTCCAACTCACAATTCACGTGAGATTCGCCAAAAAAAAAATTAAGGAAGGTTGTTTACAAAACAATTATAAAGTCATACTAAAAACGAAAAATCAAACCGAGTAGCATAAAACTTCACCAGAATGTACTTTTTCCCCGTAGCGTAAACATTGAAGTTTAGAAAGTTATCTAAGACTATAAAGCGCCCTTTCCTCACTCGTCATTTTCTCGCTTCCGAGTTGATGTCGTTGCCGCTGACTACGCGTGTCGAGTGGTGGCTGACTGGGTTGGGTCGTGCACGGAGTAGTGTAGGTATTATATGCTTACAATATCATGTTGTCGAATTCATTTATTTTTAGGAATACTGACCAAATTTCCACATCTCCCATGAACAAAGTCCAGGTCTCTGCCGCTACGCGAAGACATGCGACACATCGATTTTCATAACTTTTGAGCATATTATGGATTATAATGAACGATATCATATGTATGATGGAGTATTATACCTGTTATTATTGAAGCGTGTCGGGCACCCCTCGGCGCGTGTCTGCAGAGGCCCGACGGCGCCGTGGGGGCACGGCACTGCACCGGGCCGAGCCGCGGGAGCGCGGTGATATTTCAGCCTCGGCAGGGCCCGATCCGTCGTCGCCTTCTTGTCGCTCATAAATATTACCTAACCCCACGCGACTTGGGTTCCGTGCTGGGCTCACTGCAATCAGACTTGACTAGGGGGCATCCATATACCTCGTGACCCAAAATAGGCCACTTTTTGCCCCCCCCCCCCCCCCCCGCGTGACCTGGCTACCCTAACCTCCCATGTATTTAATATAGGAGCGTGACCTGTGGCTGACCCCCTCCCCCCCCCCTCCGCCCAATTCGGTCACGTGGTATATGGATGCCCCCCTAGGGGTACGCTCTGTTGTTCTGCACGTAACGTGGCGAGCGTAGCGTAGCAGTTTTTAAGGGAGATCGTCGCGAATTCACTTTTCTGAGGCGCCTGCAAGCGCTAGGGTACGCCGACCCGCAATGTTAGCGCGCATGCACGAGTCTCAGTTGCCTACCTTTCGGGCGCCGTATGGTAGGACGAACAAGTGCATCGAAAACGTCCGGGTCTATGTTGCCTGTGAGAGTCCACGGACAGGTATGTCATTCTCTATGAGTTGAGCCCGGTCTGTTGCATGGTGTCTCGCAAAACTGTGTGAGTGACCCACAGACAGACGCACGACGATATTCGTCGCGTGGTCCGTTTGGGAACATGGGCTCGCTACGCTCGTCAAGGAATGGGCGGCCCCGCAGTGGCTGCCACGCTAGTACGTGTTTCCACGACTTTTTCGTTTCGTCATCAACATGTGTCCATAGCAATGCGTCGAACTTGTCATGAGAATTCATTTTCCAAACTGTCATGGCGGGTGTAGCGCAGACACCAACCACCAACAAGAGAGCACTGCTGGCTGCGGATGGAGCCGTTCGCAGAGAGCCGTCGACTCGCCTCTCGACGCGCCGACCTATGTTAATAATATGAGGGGGCGGTGGTGGTGGTAGGTGGATGCACGGAAGATAAATTACTGTAGCTGGTTGGCGGTGCGAGCAAACCCCTCCTCCGCCCCTCCGCCCCCCTCCCCCTCTGAATCTCGAGCTCCGCTGCCCCCCCCCCCCCCCTCTCCCTCCTGCCCTCTTCCACCCTGAAGCGAACGCGGCAGGTTTTGTTCTTTCCGTTTTTCAAATCATTAACCCCGGTCCTCATTCTTCCTCTCCCTTGCTTTTTATTTGAAATCAAAAAATAAAAACTCCCTCCCCCCCCCCTCTCAAGCTCCCGCCCCCGTGGCCGCACTACCGTTCCTGCGCAGCAAAGCCTTCCCACGGGCTTTCGTTGAAGTAAAGGAATTTATTTTTATTTTTGTTTAAGGCAAAGGAGAAAATACTGCTATAATTCGCTTGTCGCTCCTCTACCGCCGCCGTTCTGTTGTTCTGTATTGCACGCGCGTGATCCTGCCCCCCCCCCCTCTTTTCCAAAGTTACCTGGAACACGTGTGTGGCGCTCTCACGACGAAGAAAGTTGCGCTGTGAAACAGGACCGGAAACGAACGGGCCGGATAAGGGCAAGGCGGCACGGTGGCAGGCGGTGACTTTTCTCGCTCACCGCCGCCGTCGTCTGCGGCAACTTTCTCTGGAGTGTACGGCGGTGGTGGTACGGCGGTGGTGGCACGGCATTGGTGGTACGGCGGTGGTGGCACGGCATTGGTGGTACGGCGGTGGTGGCACGGCATTGGTGGCACGGCGGTGGTGGCACGGCATTGGTGGCACGGCGGTAGTGGCACAGCATTGGTGGTACGGCGGTGGTGGCACGGCATTGGTGGCACGGCGGTAGTGGCACAGCATTGGTGGTACGGCGGTGGTGGCACGGCATTGGTGGCACGGCGGTGGTGGCACGGCATTGGCGGTACGGCGGTGGTGGCACGGCATTGGTGGTACGGCGGTGCTGGCACGGCATTGGTGCAGTGCTAGGAAACTCCCCCGGTTTTAGCGATTCGCTAAAAACGCAAACTGGAGGATCATGTATTACCAACCTGACAACATTAAAAGAAAAATTGACATATTTAGCGATGATCAATTTTTTCAATACTTTCAGGACTCGTTTAGTAAATTCCAATGTATCTATATCACAACTGCTTTTAATTTTTTAATGCTGGCTTTTGAAAGTTGGTTATCGAAGTTGGCAGTAATTCATTTGTTTTATCCTCCAGTTTTGGCTTCCCCACCTCCTATCTTTTACCACCGAGAGTTTCCTACCACTGGCATTGGTGGTACGGCGGTGGTGGCACGGCATTGGTGTTACGGCGGTGCTGGCACGGCATTGGTGGTACGGCGGTTGTGGCACGGTATTGGTGGTACGGCGGTGGTGGCACGGCATTGGTGGTACGGCGGTGGTGGCACGGCATTGGTGGCACGGCGGTAGTGGCACAGCATTGGTGGTACGGCGGTGGTGGCACGGCATTGGTGGCACGGCGGTGGTGGCACGGCATTGGCGGTACGGCGGTGGTGGCACGGCATTGGTGGTACGGCGGTGCTGGCACGGCATTGGTGCAGTGCTAGGAAACTCCCCCGGTTTTAGCGATTCGCTAAAAACGCAAACTGGAGGATCATGTATTACCAACCTGACAACATTAAAAGAAAAATTGACATATTTAGCGATGATCAATTTTTTCAATACTTTCAGGACTCGTTTAGTAAATTCCAATGTATCTATATCACAACTGCTTTTAATTTTTTAATGCTGGCTTTTGAAAGTTGGTTATCGAAGTTGGCAGTAATTCATTTGTTTTATCCTCCAGTTTTGGCTTCCCCACCTCCTATCTTTTACCACCGAGAGTTTCCTACCACTGGCATTGGTGGTACGGCGGTGGTGGCACGGCATTGGTGGTACGGCGGTGCTGGCACGGCATTGGTGGTACGGCGGTTGTGGCACGGTATTGGTGGTACGGCGGTGGTGGCACGGCATTGGTGGTACGGCGGTGGTGGCACGGCATTGGTGGCACGGCGGTGGTGGCACGGCATTGGCGGTACGGCGGTGGTGGCACGGCATTGGTGGTACGGCGGTGCTGGCACGGCATTGGTGGTACGGCGGTGCTGGCACGACGTGGTAGCGTGCGTCGCGGCCTTGTTTTCCCCGCGCTGTTTCTCGGCTGACCCCGACGCGCAGCGGGCTAATGCCCACGGATACGGAACAGTAGGGGGAGCATTCGAATGAGAGAACGCGATGTCTGTACGTGCCGCAGGAGCGAAGCGACACGAGAGGCTGCTGCTACCGTTGCTTCTGCTGCTGCTGCCTGTGTAGCTGCAACTGCTGCTGCTGCCGCCGCCACCGTCACAATGCGAACGGGAATGCTATTGCCGCCACGGAGCGGCGCGGGGAAGCGTTGGGTTTCGTGCCTGAGAGCTGATCAAAGGGGCGTCGTGTGAGTCGGTGGCGGCTGCGGGCCCTGCGGAGCCTGTGAGCACTAAAACACCTGCGCCCCCCGCCGCCCCGCCACCTCCTGTGGTGGCCCTCCTAGGGGGGAGTGTGACAGAGAGACGTCCGCTGGGGCCTCACCTCTGCACTGTGCCGTCGTGCAATTAACCTTTTCAGCCGGCGTGCTCGTATCGCAGCAACGACTCGCAGCGTTCGACTGCCTGCCATATGAAAATCCCAAGAAGAAAACTGGGGGATTTGTGGAGGCGTTTCTCCACATTTTCTCTTCGTAGCTGACAAAGAACTTGTTGGTCGGTTTTTCGCTGTGTAAGGGGGCTCCCTGAGCACCCCCGAGGCCCCCCAAGGCCCCCCGAGGCCCCCCGAGGCCCCCCACCACGCACGCTCGCGCGCGGGGGGGACCGAGGTGTCACCGAGGTGTCACGTGGCCCTTCATTTAGCACACACACGCATTCTCCAAATTTCCTTTCTGCTGGTAGTTGACAGTGTGGGTCTCTCCAGCCTGCTGCTCGGAGCTCCTCCCCCATACGTTGTTGTAGTTGGCGAGGCGCTCGTGTGGCGCTGTGTATCTTGGAACACTCGCAACATGGAAATGTCAGGAGCAGTCGCTGATAACAGCTGATAACAGCGACACAAAGAGAGTGGTGCGGGGACGAATCGATAGCTGTTTGCCCAACGCGTTCCGTTTCTTTCAATTGGATCAGCAGAAAACGATTTCTCCCCCGAGAAGCATGTGCGATCCTGGGAATACTCTCCTCATTGTGAGGAACGAATTACTCGCCTGAACCCCCTCCTCTCCCCCCTCGTTTTCGTAGGAACGAGGCCGTGGAGGTCCAGAGAGTTCGCTGGCTGCTCCCTCTGCCGTGTTGCTGCGCCGTGCTGAGCCTTGCCGCGCTGTGCTGCGCCGCGCCGCGCCGTGCCGTGCCGTCCCAGGAAGAAAACTGGGGGATTTGTGCACTCTCAAAAATGAATGCTTGAACTAACGCAAAAGTGAGGTTAAATGAGGATTCTTGGTGGAGTTTCTTAAACCAAAGAACTTAATGCTTGTTTTGCAAGCATAAGAAGCGTGTTCCAAGGATATGAAGCTTGTTCCAAGCATAACGAAGCTTGGCGCCAGTTGTGACGATACTTGAGTCAAGCATAATATTCTTGAATCGTACATAGTCATGCTTGGAACAAGCATATTATGCTTGGTGGAGAATTTGCGGTTTAAGCTTCAAAATTGCTTTAGATCAAGCATATTATGCTTGATTCAAGCATTCTTTTTTGAGAGTGTGCCTGCCACCCGACCATTCCGTGCCCGGCCCCTGCCCTGCCCGACGGCCACGCAGGACCGAAAATGAATTGTGCGCGCAGTCCGGTGATTTGTGGGCCTAGCAGCAAGCTGGCAAGGTGAGCCGCGGGCAGAGAGCGAGAGAGAGAGAGAGAGAGAGAGAGAGAGAGAGAGAGAGAGAGAGAGAGAGAGAGAGAGAGAGTATGAAGCGGAGAGTAAAGACCGGCTCGGGCCAGATAGAGACAGAAGAGGAGTAGGAAGGTGTATGGGGACGGGGTATGGCACACGCGTGGCTGACCCGACGCACACACTCACTCTCTCTCCCTCTCTTTCTCTCTCTCTCTCTCTCTCTCTCTCTCTCTCTCTCTCTCTCTCTCTCTCTCTCTCAAACACACGCACACACAACACGCGCACGTCACAGGCTCAGTGGACATGTGGACATGCGGTACACGGACTGATGGGTGCCACAAACCAGTGGTAGGAAATTAGTGGCTTCGAAATATCGTGTGAGGCCACCGGTATAGGGTGGTCCACATCCACAAAGTACGGGATATATTCCTAGAATCGGACTTGTTGTTCTGCATTGTTCGAGAGATTTAAACCGAATATCGTTTGTCGCGATGGCACGAACGTAGTGTGCTCCCGCCACACCGTTGGGCTGTAGCTTTGTGTGTGCTTCTGCTTTCCCTTTTCTGATTCTCGCTGCTGCTCTCTCTCTCTTCTCCGAACTCGGCGGCTGTTATATGCGTAATGGTGGGTAAA
This sequence comes from Odontothrips loti, assembly GCA_038380765.1. Taxonomy (NCBI): domain Eukaryota; kingdom Metazoa; phylum Arthropoda; class Insecta; order Thysanoptera; family Thripidae; genus Odontothrips; species Odontothrips loti. The sequence continues at coordinate 20,734,162 of CM076245.1, forward strand.
GAGGTAGGGAGGGGGGGGGGGAGCACGCAACGTTTTAAATTTGGCGCGCTCATTCCGCTGGGATTCCCCCGGGCGTCCTGCCGCCGGGCACTGCCAGTGCTGCCGGCCGGGCGCCGCTGTCGGCTGCCCTGCTTTGACAGCTAGGATGTATTTTTGGATTTGGGGGCAATTTGTCTAGGGCTGTTGAGAGGACGCTGGGGTCGGGTCCCGGGGCGCAGTGTGTCGTGCTGGTGGCGTCCACCCGCCCCCAATCCGTCTTCCCCACGCTGCGGCTGCTGCGGCTGCTGCGGCTGCTGCGGCTGCGGTGCTCGTAGATAACGCGGGTTCCGCACCGTGATGAGGAGGCCGTGAGTTTTCCGTGCCTCGGCTGGGCCCTGCCGGGCTCGGCCCCGGCCGGGTGAGCGCACCCCTCGCCGGCCATAATAGTGCAGCCTCCTTACCCCTCCCCTGCTGTGGCTTATGTGTAAAGTTGTGCCGTTCGTGGCGAACATCTGATGCCCTGGCACCTTTTCTACTGGGGGCCTGTATCTCTCTCCCCCGCTAACGAACTGGCGCCGCGATCATCGCGATAACGCCAAACTGAACGCGGAGGGGGAGGCGATGACCCCCCGCGGCACCGCCAAACGCTGCTGCTGCTGCTGCTGCTGCTACTGCTGCTGCGGCTGCTGCGGCTGATGCTGCTTCAGCTGCTGATGTGACCGAAATAGCGAGCCGCGGGGGAGCCGATTAAATCGCCAGACATTCCCGCAAGGGTAAGAAAACAGTGCAGTTTGGTGGCAAAAGGGGAAAAGAAGAAGAGAGAGCTCCTTTCGTTTCGCGGCAGATAGAGGGGTGGAGGAAGCGGGGGAACAGAGGGGAGGAAAGTCGATGGCGAAAGCAGCCAGAATTCTCCCCGGCTGACGCTGTCATGGGTGGTTCGGCCCGAGCGAGCGATATCGCACGCGGTTTTGGTCGTCGCTGGTGCTGTCGACCTATCTACGATAAGTATTGAACAGCCATTCCCAGCATTATCCTTTTTGATTAAAACAGCAGCATTCTAAGACGAACTTGCCGTCGCCATACCACTTTAATACTCTGCAGACATTCTAGGTTCGGCGTGGCGGGCGGGGGAAGCAGCCAGGCGGCACGAGGGGGCGACGACGGTTTCGATTCTCGCGGAATGAACCCGGGCCTTCCGATCGGGCGGAAGACAGGGCAGGGGGCGCCGGAGGGGGGCGGGAGGGGGCACGGCGCGGCGGTGGGGGGGGGGGGGGGCGGCGCGGGCTGTTTCGCGTTCGGTGACTGTTGCTGCCTGCACTGCGCCCCCGTAACATTATACGACTGCGGAGTCTGGTTGGCCCCGCCGGCCCCGCCCCTCCGATGCTGAATGCCTTCGCAGGCGGCACACCTGTCCCGGCTCCCGGCTAGCCGGGGCGCGGTCAGCACCCCGCCGCCCGGGTCCAGCCGTGCTGCGGCCAGACCCGGTCGACAGCGAATTCGTTGGGGCGGAGGGGGAGGGGATGATAATGCCGTGGGGGGGGGGGGGGGGGTAGTCGTAGTAGCGGGAGAGCTAAGCTAGAGGTACCATGTGATGAAGCAGGGGGAGGGGGGAAGGGAGGGGCGAAAGAGAGGGGAGAGGGAGGGGGGAGGGAGAAGTGAAAGAGAGGGGGGAGGGAAAGTTGCCGGTCCAGTGACCGCCGATTTACCCCACATCCAAGGCCCGCCCGCCCCCGCCATGCGCCATGCCCGCCTCTTTCCCAATGTTTACTTTAAGAGGGCGCTCGCGGTCGTATCAGAGCCCGATGGGGGTGTGCACCGCATCGGGCCGCCGTGGGGCCACCACCACCACCGCCACCACTACCACCACCACCGCCACCACCACCACCGCTACCACCGCCACCACCACCACCACCACCGCCACCACCACCACGGGCCTGCCCCGGCCCGGCCCAGCTGTAAATACCAGCCATCATCTGCGAGTCTTTTTATCTGACGCTTAATTTTACCAATCTTGACCCAGATCCATTTTTCTTTCACCTTTGGTTTTTACGACCCCCAGCCCCTGCTTCTGTCGGTGTGGATATCTTGGCGACGCCTTTCGCCGTGTGTTTGTAGTAGCCGCTCTCCTACTATTGCAGAGGGGAGGTTAGGTAGGCGGCTGGGAGGAGGTTGGGGGGGGGGGGGCTCTCATAAGCCTGGCGCCCCTCCTGCAAGAAGTGTTTGCGCCGGACCCCACCCCCCTCCCCCTGCTTCCGGTTTGCCCGGCCTGACCGGACCCGGAACGGAAGTCGGGCCCGCGGACGCCCAATCTGTTGTATCCCTGTCGTCTCAGCCGAGTCGATGCAGGACGAAAGTTTTCGGTCCACTTGCACGAGGCGGGGAGGAGCTGAGGCCCGCCGCCCGCCTGCGGGCTGGCAATATATCTCTGGGATGTCGAGAACTTCTCTGTCAGTTTACAAGGCTGACAGTTTTCGCTTCAGTCTAGTTTATGCCGCCGCCCGCACTCTTCGCCTCCGCTGTCTTCTCGTGCCTTTTTCCCCCTCTCCTTTTCATTGCGTTCAGCGTTCTTTCATTTTTGTGATCCAGAAGGCAGTCGAGGCCCGCGGCGCGACGGGTGCAGGGCGCGCGCCAACTTTGGAAATAACTTGAGTGTGTCTCGTGCGGGGCCGACACCGACAGACGGCTCGGGGCAGCAGCAGCAGCCAGCAGGCGGTATGAGCCGAATGTGGCGGGTATATGTGCCGATCTCTCCCCTTTCGTAGAAGCCTCCTAATCCCCCGTGCGTGTGCCCTGCCCTGCCCGCCCTGCCCGCCCTGCCCGCCCTGCCCGCCTACCCCCAATGCGGCACAGATCAATCTTTCATCGCGACGCCCAAAGCCAAATTGCGTTGGGCGTCGCGCGCGGCTGCGGTGGGAGTGGGCGGGGCCCGGCTCGACCCCCCCCCCCCCCCCCCCCCCGAACCCGACAGGCCAGTGCTGGGCTGGGCCATGGAGTGGTGTGTGCATGGACGGGTGATGTATGGCAGAAAGTCGCATGTCGACTGGCTGCGAATTCGGTCTGTTTGTGTGTCTGTGTGCTGATGTGCATGTGTGAGTGTGGCCGCACGCACAGCGCTACCGAATCTTATTCGCAAACTGACCGGGAGCGTCTCTTTACCTGACGACTTTACGTTGGCGTGTACACTTTGCGGCGATGCTTTAAAAGAAAGGAAAAACAAAGGAGCGCCAAGAGTTCTTAGAGGGGCGTTTTGCACACACACATTCACACGGGCTTGCGCGCACACGCACACGCACGCTCACACACTGGGACAACAACTTTCTCTCGACCCCTTTACTTTCACACGCCCCCTTTTTCCCGAGGACAAATGGGGAAACGAACGAACGAATGAAGGGGTAGCCTTAGTGTGCGCGCGCAACCGCCTTCGCTGCAAGGGTGGGTATCCCTCTCTCTCTCTCTTAGACAGAGATGAAGTGGGGGAGGGGGAGGAGGGGGGAAGGCCTCCTCCTGCCATTCCGTCTGCGTCATTTGGCCCATTCACATCCCCGCAAGCCTCGGCATCAAAACGTCCCGCGGTCCGTGAGGCTGCTCAATCAGCGGCGGCCGCCGGCCTCGGCCCAACAACGCGACGCGGTTGGCACACGCCTCGTTAATCCATGACCTGAGATCCGGGACGATTCCCGCCGGCATTGACTTAGCGGCCACAGCCACATTGCGAACTTCACTCTTACGGTGTCCTAGTGAGAGCTCATGGACGCAAAACGATAGGGTCATTTCAGAGATCTCAATGTACTGTTTGAGTATACGACGTTGGCACCCGCCGGGCCCGCCATCGCCCCCCCCCCTCTCTCTCTCTCTCTCTCTCTCTCTCTCTCTCTCTCTCTCTCTCTCTCTCTCTCTCTCTCTCTCTCTCTCTCGGTGTTTCCGCAGCTGGCGGCTGGGCGCGCAGTGTGGCCACAATTAACGCCCTGGCCCGGACATGCCGAGCCAAGCGCGTAATGTTGTCGAGATCCAGATAGCGCGGGTATCTGTGCTTTACATCAGGATCTGGCGGGTCCCGGCGGGTCGGGTCGCCTTTGCGGCTGCTGCCCTGTTCCCCCCCCCCCCCCTCCGGCAGCGGCACCCGCTTCGCCTTGTTGGTGTAATTTCACGCTTCCTGTCGCAATCGTGTTGCTGAACGTCTCTGCGGCGGCGGTGCGCGGCGCTGGTCGGGGCCCCTGTACGGGGCCTGTCGCTCTCAGACTCGGCGGGTTGTAAGGTGGACCGTGGGGCCCTCGGTGGTGGCGGTGGTGGCGGCGGGGGCGGCGGGCATGCCTCATTCATCAATGCTTTTGTAGGGCGCCCGAATCGTGTTTTTGTTGAAGGCCGGGCTTCGACCGGAGCTCTCGGCTGGGCCGGGCGTGGCCAGCGGAGCGGACCGACCGACAGAAACGGGACACTTCATTTGTACGAATCTGGAATGTAGTGTGTCACCCGGCCGGCGGCTCGTTCCCGTGTTGTTCGCGCGGTGCGGCCGTCCCACGGTGCCTCGTTAATCTTCCTTACTGTGTACCGCGTCTTGTACTTCACGGGCCATTCGTTTCCAGAGGCCGCGCCGCCGCGCCCGCCGTGGGCCTCGTCGGCCCCCATGGGCTCCGGCCTGGCGGGGCGGCACGGCGGCACGGCGGCACGGCGGCACGGCGGCACGGCGGCACGGCGGCACGGCGGCACGGCGGGCGGCACGGCGGCACGGCGGCACGGCGGCACGGCGGCACGGCGGCACGGCGGCACGGCGGCACGGCGGCACGGCGGCACGGCGGCACGGCGGCACGGCGGCACGGCGGCACGGCGGCACGGCGGCACGGCGGCACGGCGGCACGGCGGCACGGCGGCACGGCGGCACGGCGGCACGGCGGCACCCCAACGGATGGGGGCCCACGGAGAAGGCCTCTGTGTCTGTCGGCAGCCCCAGGCAGCCCCAGGCGGCCCCCTGCTGAGCACACACGCAGATCCTCTTGATGACGCGGTGCTGTGTGTCTCCAGCAAACCGGGACGGGCGCCCCGTGTTGGTTCTAGTCCGCGGCCCCCGCTGCACTGCGCTGGGCACGTGCGGTATAGGCTCTGCGCGCGCCCCGCATTTGTCACGCTGTGCCGCGCGTCAAACTGCACACGGTTATGCCGTGCGCCAGCCAGCCCGCCTGCGGTGGTCCAGCGGATGTGCCCGTCGGCTGGGCAGGAAAGGATACAGGGAACGTCTACCCAAAGTCCTGCAAATGCCCCCTTCCGGAGCCCTGTAATTGGGGCGTTAATGGGGGTGGCCTGGGACGGCTGCCCCCGGCCGGCCGCCTCCCCCCCCCCCGCCCCCGCCCTGCCCGCGTGCTCGACTTTACGACCGACAGGGTGTGCTTTAGTGAACTGCGGGCTGCGGGCCGCTCGCACCGAACCGGGCCTCGCCGGGCCGGGCCGGGCGGGCTTACCTCAAGTCCGTAGCCGGCCCTGCTGGCCCTGCTGGCCCTGCTGGCCCTGCTGGCCCTGCTGGCCCTGCTGGCCCTGCTGGCCCTGCTGGCCCTGCTGGCCCTGCTGGCCCTGCTGGCCCTGCTGGCCCTGCTGGCCCTGCTGGCCCTGCTGGCCCTGCTGGCCCTGCTGGCCCTGCTGGCCCTGCTGGCCCTGCTGGCCCTGCTGGCCCTGCTGGCCCTGCTGGCCCTGCTGGCCCTGCTGGCCCTGCTGGCCCTGCTGGCCCTGCTGGCCCTGCTGGCCCTGCTGGCCCTGCTGGCCCTGCTGGCCCTGCTGGCCCTGCTGGCCCTGCTGGCCCTGCTGGCCCTGCTGGCCCTGCTGGCCCTGCTGGCCCTGCTGGCCCTGCTGGCCCTGCTGGCCCTGCTGGCCCTGCTGGCCCTGCTGGCCCTGCTGGCCCTGCTGGCCCTGCTGGCCCTGCTGGCCCTGCTGGCCCTGCTGGCCCTGCTGGCCCTGCTGGCCCTGCTGGCCCTGCTGGCCCTGCTGGCCCTGCTGGCCCTGCTGGCCCTGCTGGCCCTGCTGGCCCTGCTGGCCCTGCTGGCCCTGCTGGCCCTGCTGCCCCTGCTGGCCCTGCTGGCCCTGCTGGCCCTGCTGGCCCTGCTGGCCCTGCTGGCCCTGCTGGCCCTGCTGGCCCTGCTGGCCCTGCTGGCCCTGCTGGCCCTGCTGGCCCTGCTGGCCCTGCTGGCCCTGCTGGCCCTGCTGGCCCTGCTGGCCCTGCTGGCCCTGCTGGCCCTGCTGGCCCTGCTGGCCCTGCTGGCCCTGCTGGCCCTGCTGGCCCTGCTGGCCCTGCTGGCCCTGCTGGCCCTGCTGGCCCTGCTGGCCCTGCTGGCCCTGCTGGCCCTGCTGGCCCTGCTGGCCCTGCTGGCCCTGCTGGCCCTGCTGGCCCTGCTGGCCCTGCTGGCCCTGCTGGCCCTGCTGGCCCTGCTGGCCCTGCTGGCCCTGCTGGCCCTGCTGGCCCTGCTGGCCCTGCTGGCCCTGCTGGCCCTGCTGGCCCTGCTGGCCCTGCTGGCCCTGCTGGCCCTGCTGGCCCTGCTGGCCCTGCTGGCCCTGCTGGCCCTGCTGGCCCTGCTGGCCCTGCTGGCCCTGCTGGCCCTGCTGGCCCTGCTGGCCCTGCTGGCCCTGCTGGCCCTGCTGGCCCTGCTGGCCCTGCTGGCCCTGCTGGCCCTGCTGGCCCTGCTGGCCCTGCTGGCCCTGCTGGCCCTGCTGGCCCTGCTGGCCCTGCTGGCCCTGCTGGCCCTGCTGGCCCTGCTGGCCCTGCTGGCCCTGCTGGCCCTGCTGGCCCTGCTGGCCCTGCTGGCCCTGCTGGCCCTGCTGGCCCTGCTGGCCCTGCTGGCCCTGCTGGCCCTGCTGGCCCTGCTGGCCCTGCTGGCCCTGCTGGCCCTGCTGGCCCTGCCGGCCCACAGCCAGCAAAACATACTACCGCGAACCCAGTGGCCCAATGGTGCGGACTGCCGTAATGGCCAGGATGACATGTACTCAGATGTCCCTGTCTATTAGTTTTGTCAGGGTGGCTCTCCAGCGCTGCGCATGGTAGGTTATGTTCTCATCCAAAAATCGTCAACGTGCGCCGTGCATTTTATACCTGTCCGATAGTAAAGGGGAGGATGGACTGAGTACAGTAGCGAGTGACTAGGCCTCTCTCATTCCTCACGACGGAATCAAACGCGATCTCTTTGAGTGAACACAAACCTCCTGCTCCCGACAACAGAGAGAAGCTTCCGTTCTCTATTTCGTCCATTTCGCTCTCTGCAATTGAGTGAGCCGCCCCACCCTTTATTTCCCCGCCCACCGCTCCCCCACCCGTCGCCGACGATTGATGTGCGACAGCATTTCGGCACACCACTTATTGCAGCATAAATGGCGTCAGCGGCGCTGCAAAATGCACTCGCAGCGCCAACGGCACGATGGCAGAGCGGCTAGTGATAAACTGCGAATCATTGTCCGATGTGAAATGTGACCCCGGCGACGCGATGGCATGGCTGTCCCGATCGGCGCGCCGCTTAATTTATCACCGCTCACGCGGTTCTACTGCCGCTTACCGCCCGCGGACCGGTGGCGGGCGGCGCGCTGCTCTGTGGCCGCAACCGTAAGGGCAAGGAGCCTCACCGCCCCACCTTGACGGTCTTCGCCGGGTTCTCGCGAAGCGCATCCTGCCTTTTAATCTCCCACGGGCCGGGCGCACCTCGTTTTGACGGTCCTATTTTATTACATTTGTATCCGGTGCCTGCTGGCGCGCCCCTCCCTGCCACGCCCCGCCACGCCCCGCTGACTTTACACGGCCGTTTCGTTGCCAGTTGTTACGACGGCCGAACTTGGCCTCCGCGAATTGCACGCGGCCGTTACAACTACTGGTACTAATGCGATGGCAAGTCCCCCGGGGGCGGCCGGGGGCGGCCGGGGGCGGCCGGGCGGACGCTGGAGGCGGGGGCCGCCGAAAGTAGTAAGATTTTGCGATCCCGCCCGTCCCGGATACAGTGGGGCGAGCTGACCGCTGTCCCGTGCGGCCCGCGGGACCCGCTATCCTGACAAGGGCCCATCCATAAATACCGCTATTGTTTGTGGACGTCCCCCGCAGCCATGGGGGGATGGGCGAATCAACACAGCGAGCGTGGGGTTCCCATTCGGATAGCGATTCCAATAACAAGGCCATTCAATTAGTGGCCGCAAAGGGGGAGAGGCGGGGATTGTGACACGCATTACGGCCCGGCTCCTCTATCTACACCGAACCCACTCCCACCAACCTCACCGCCACCGTCTTTTTCGGCCCACGCGCATGGCACGGCAGGGCACGCGTCGTGTTCACAGCGACTTACTCCGCACCAAAAAGGGCAGAGCGGGGCGCGGCCCGGAAGCAGGCGGACAGCCAACGACTTGGACCACGTCGCTAACTGGACTGGTAATTGATGTGATTTCGCACCCCCGCCCCCTTGTCTAACTGCTCAAAGTCCTCCCCCCACCCCCTCCCCACAGCATCGCCGCCACCACCATCGCCACCACCACCACCACCGCACCGCACCGCACCTCCCCAAACGGTTTGACCCGCAAGCACAAGTCTGCAGTCCACCCCTCGGAGCAACTCCAGCCCGGCGCGGCCCGGCGCGGCCAGCCTCGGCTGGAGCACCGCACCTCCCAAATTGGGTGTGATCCAGGTCCGAGCTCGGCCGCGGCCTGGCCTGGCCCCGAGCCCACACCCTGCACCGGTCCGGACCCGGACCCGAACCCTCGCGCCCCGTATACCTCTGCCGGCCTGGCCTGGCCCCGAGCCCACACCCTGCACCGGTCCGGACCCGGACCCGAACCCTCGCGCCCCGTATACCTCTGCCGGCCTGGCCTGGCCCCGAGCCCACACCCTGCACCGGTCCGGACCCGGACCCGAACCCTCGCGCCCCGTATACCTCTGCCGGCCTGGCCTGGCCCCGAGCCCACACCCTGCACCGGTCCGGACCCGGACCCGAACCCTCGCGCCCCGTATACCTCTGCCGGCCTGGCCTGGCCCCGAGCCCACACCCTGCACCGGTCCGGACCCGGACCCGAACCCTCGCGCCCCGTATACCTCTGCCGGCCTGGCCTGGCCCCGAGCCCACACCCTGCACCGGTCCGGACCCGGACCCGAACCCTCGCGCCCCGTATACCTCTGCCGGCCTGGCCTGGCCCCGAGCCCACACCCTGCACCGGTCCGGACCCGGACCCGAACCCTCGCGCCCCGTATACCTCTGCCGGCCTGGCCTGGCCCCGAGCCCACACCCTGCACCGGTCCGGACCCGGACCCGAACCCTCGCGCCCCGTATACCTCTGCCGGCCTGGCCTGGCCCCGAGCCCACACCCTGCACCGGTCCGGACCCGGACCCGAACCCTCGCGCCCCGTATACCTCTGCCGGCCTGGCCTGGCCCCGAGCCCACACCCTGCACCGGTCCGGACCCGGACCCGAACCCTCGCGCCCCGTATACCTCTGCCGGCCTGGCCTGGCCCCGAGCCCACACCCTGCACCGGTCCGGACCCGGACCCGAACCCTCGCGCCCCGTATACCTCTGCCGGCCTGGCCTGGCCCCGAGCCCACACCCTGCACCGGTCCGGACCCGGACCCGAACCCTCGCGCCCCGTATACCTCTGCCGGCCTGGCCTGGCCCCGAGCCCACACCCTGCACCGGTCCGGACCCGGACCCGAACCCTCGCGCCCCGTATACCTCTGCCGGCCTGGCCTGGCCCCGAGCCCACACCCTGCACCGGTCCGGACCCGGACCCGAACCCTCGCGCCCCGTATACCTCTGCCGGCCTGGCCTGGCCCCGAGCCCACACCCTGCACCGGTCCGGACCCGGACCCGAACCCTCGCGCCCCGTATACCTCTGCCGGCCTGGCCTGGCCCCGAGCCCACACCCTGCACCGGTCCGGACCCGGACCCGAACCCTCGCGCCCCGTATACCTCTGCCGGCCTGGCCTGGCCCCGAGCCCACACCCTGCACCGGTCCGGACCCGGACCCGAACCCTCGCGCCCCGTATACCTCTGCCGGCCTGGCCTGGCCCCGAGCCCACACCCTGCACCGGTCCGGACCCGGACCCGAACCCTCGCGCCCCGTATACCTCTGCCGGCCTGGCCTGGCCCCGAGCCCACACCCTGCACCGGTCCGGACCCGGACCCGAACCCTCGCGCCCCGTATACCTCTGCCGGCCTGGCCTGGCCCCGAGCCCACACCCTGCACCGGTCCGGACCCGGACCCGAACCCTCGCGCCCCGTATACCTCTGCCGGCCTGGCCTGGCCCCGAGCCCACACCCTGCACCGGTCCGGACCCGGACCCGAACCCTCGCGCCCCGTATACCTCTGCCGGCCTGGCCTGGCCCCGAGCCCACACCCTGCACCGGTCCGGACCCGGACCCGAACCCTCGCGCCCCGTATACCTCTGCCGGCCTGGCCTGGCCCCGAGCCCACACCCTGCACCGGTCCGGACCCGGACCCGAACCCTCGCGCCCCGTATACCTCTGCCGGCCTGGCCTGGCCCCGAGCCCACACCCTGCACCGGTCCGGACCCGGACCCGAACCCTCGCGCCCCGTATACCTCTGCCGGCCTGGCCTGGCCCCGAGCCCACACCCTGCACCGGTCCGGACCCGGACCCGAACCCTCGCGCCCCGTATACCTCTGCCGGCCTGGCCTGGCCCCGAGCCCACACCCTGCACCGGTCCGGACCCGGACCCGAACCCTCGCGCCCCGTATACCTCTGCCGGCCTGGCCTGGCCCCGAGCCCACACCCTGCACCGGTCCGGACCCGGACCCGAACCCTCGCGCCCCGTATACCTCTGCCGGCCTGGCCTGGCCCCGAGCCCACACCCTGCACCGGTCCGGACCCGGACCCGAACCCTCGCGCCCCGTATACCTCTGCCGGCCTGGCCTGGCCCCGAGCCCACACCCTGCACCGGTCCGGACCCGGACCCGAACCCTCGCGCCCCGTATACCTCTGCCGGCCTGGCCTGGCCCCGAGCCCACACCCTGCACCGGTCCGGACCCGGACCCGAACCCTCGCGCCCCGTATACCTCTGCCGGCCTGGCCTGGCCCCGAGCCCACACCCTGCACCGGTCCGGACCCGGACCCGAACCCTCGCGCCCCGTATACCTCTGCCGGCCTGGCCTGGCCCCGAGCCCACACCCTGCACCGGTCCGGACCCGGACCCGAACCCTCGCGCCCCGTATACCTCTGCCGGCCTGGCCTGGCCCCGAGCCCACACCCTGCACCGGTCCGGACCCGGACCCGAACCCTCGCGCCCCGTATACCTCTGCCGGCCTGGCCTGGCCCCGAGCCCACACCCTGCACCGGTCCGGACCCGGACCCGAACCCTCGCGCCCCGTATACCTCTGCCGGCCTGGCCTGGCCCCGAGCCCACACCCTGCACCGGTCCGGACCCGGACCCGAACCCTCGCGCCCCGTATACCTCTGCCGGCCTGGCCTGGCCCCGAGCCCACACCCTGCACCGGTCCGGACCCGGACCCGAACCCTCGCGCCCCGTATACCTCTGCCGGCCTGGCCTGGCCCCGAGCCCACACCCTGCACCGGTCCGGACCCGGACCCGAACCCTCGCGCCCCGTATACCTCTGCCGGCCTGGCCTGGCCCCGAGCCCACACCCTGCACCGGTCCGGACCCGGACCCGAACCCTCGCGCCCCGTATACCTCTGCCGGCCTGGCCTGGCCCCGAGCCCACACCCTGGCCCCGAGCCTGGCCCCGAGCCCACACCCTGCACCGGTCCGGACCCGGACCCGAACCCTCGCGCCCCGTATACCTCTGCCGGCCTGGCCTGGCCCCGAGCCCACACCCTGCACCGGTCCGGACCCGGACCCGAACCCTCGCGCCCCGTATACCTCTGCCGGCCTGGCCTGGCCCCGAGCCCACACCCTGCACCGGTCCGGACCCGGACCCGAACCCTCGCGCCCCGTATACCTCTGCCGGCCTGGCCTGGCCCCGAGCCCACACCCTGCACCGGTCCGGACCCGGACCCGAACCCTCGCGCCCCGTATACCTCTGCCGGCCTGGCCTGGCCCCGAGCCCACACCCTGCACCGGTCCGGACCCGGACCCGAACCCTCGCGCCCCGTATACCTCTGCCGGCCTGGCCTGGCCCCGAGCCCACACCCTGCACCGGTCCGGACCCGGACCCGAACCCTCGCGCCCCGTATACCTCTGCCGGCCTGGCCTGGCCCCGAGCCCACACCCTGCACCGGTCCGGACCCGGACCCGAACCCTCGCGCCCCGTATACCTCTGCCGGCCTGGCCTGGCCCCGAGCCCACACCCTGCACCGGTCCGGACCCGGACCCGAACCCTCGCGCCCCGTATACCTCTGCCGGCCTGGCCTGGCCCCGAGCCCACACCCTGCACCGGTCCGGACCCGGACCCGAACCCTCGCGCCCCGTATACCTCTGCCGGCCTGGCCTGGCCCCGAGCCCACACCCTGCACCGGTCCGGACCCGGACCCGAACCCTCGCGCCCCGTATACCTCTGCCGGCCTGGCCTGGCCCCGAGCCCACACCCTGCACCGGTCCGGACCCGGACCCGAACCCTCGCGCCCCGTATACCTCTGCCGGCCTGGCCTGGCCCCGAGCCCACACCCTGCACCGGTCCGGACCCGGACCCGAACCCTCGCGCCCCGTATACCTCTGCCGGCCTGGCCTGGCCCCGAGCCCACACCCTGCACCGGTCCGGACCCGGACCCGAACCCTCGCGCCCCCCGTATACCTCTGCCGGCCTGGCCTGGCCCCGAGCCCACACCCTGCACCGGTCCGGACCCGGACCCGAACCCTCGCGCCCCGTATACCTCTGCCGGCCTGGCCTGGCCCCGAGCCCACACCCTGCACCGGTCCGGACCCGGACCCGAACCCTCGCGCCCCGTATACCTCTGCCGGCCTGGCCTGGCCCCGAGCCCACACCCTGCACCGGTCCGGACCCGGACCCGAACCCTCGCGCCCCGTATACCTCTGCCGGCCTGGCCTGGCCCCGAGCCCACACCCTGCACCGGTCCGGACCCGGACCCGAACCCTCGCGCCCCGTATACCTCTGCCGGCCTGGCCTGGCCCCGAGCCCACACCCTGCACCGGTCCGGACCCGGACCCGAACCCTCGCGCCCCGTATACCTCTGCCGGCCTGGCCTGGCCCCGAGCCCACACCCTGCACCGGTCCGGACCCGGACCCGAACCCTCGCGCCCCGTATACCTCTGCCGGCCTGGCCTGGCCCCGAGCCCACACCCTGCACCGGTCCGGACCCGGACCCGAACCCTCGCGCCCCGTATACCTCTGCCGGCCTGGCCTGGCCCCGAGCCCACACCCTGCACCGGTCCGGACCCGGACCCGAACCCTCGCGCCCCGTATACCTCTGCCGGCCTGGCCTGGCCCCGAGCCCACACCCTGCACCGGTCCGGACCCGGACCCGAACCCTCGCGCCCCGTATACCTCTGCCGGCCTGGCCTGGCCCCGAGCCCACACCCTGCACCGGTCCGGACCCGGACCCGAACCCTCGCGCCCCGTATACCTCTGCCGGCCTGGCCTGGCCCCGAGCCCACACCCTGCACCGGTCCGGACCCGGACCCGAACCCTCGCGCCCCGTATACCTCTGCCGGCCTGGCCTGGCCCCGAGCCCACACCCTGCACCGGTCCGGACCCGGACCCGAACCCTCGCGCCCCGTATACCTCTGCCGGCCTGGCCTGGCCCCGAGCCCACACCCTGCACCGGTCCGGACCCGGACCCGAACCCTCGCGCCCCGTATACCTCTGCCGGCCTGGCCTGGCCCCGAGCCCACACCCTGCACCGGTCCGGACCCGGACCCGAACCCTCGCGCCCCGTATACCTCTGCCGGCCTGGCCTGGCCCCGAGCCCACACCCTGCACCGGTCCGGACCCGGACCCGAACCCTCGCGCCCCGTATACCTCTGCCGGCCTGGCCTGGCCCCGAGCCCACACCCTGCACCGGTCCGGACCCGGACCCGAACCCTCGCGCCCCGTATACCTCTGCCGGCCTGGCCTGGCCCCGAGCCCACACCCTGCACCGGTCCGGACCCGGACCCGAACCCTCGCGCCCCGTATACCTCTGCCGGCCTGGCCTGGCCCCGAGCCCACACCCTGCACCGGTCCGGACCCGGACCCGAACCCTCGCGCCCCGTATACCTCTGCCGGCCTGGCCTGGCCCCGAGCCCACACCCTGCACCGGTCCGGACCCGGACCCGAACCCTCGCGCCCCGTATACCTCTGCCGGCCTGGCCTGGCCCCGAGCCCACACCCTGCACCGGTCCGGACCCGGACCCGAACCCTCGCGCCCCGTATACCTCTGCCGGCCTGGCCTGGCCCCGAGCCCACACCCTGCACCGGTCCGGACCCGGACCCGAACCCTCGCGCCCCGTATACCTCTGCCGGCCTGGCCTGGCCCCGAGCCCACACCCTGCACCGGTCCGGACCCGGACCCGAACCCTCGCGCCCCGTATACCTCTGCCGGCCTGGCCTGGCCCCGAGCCCACACCCTGCACCGGTCCGGACCCGGACCCGAACCCTCGCGCCCCGTATACCTCTGCCGGCCTGGCCTGGCCCCGAGCCCACACCCTGCACCGGTCCGGACCCGGACCCGAACCCTCGCGCCCCGTATACCTCTGCCGGCCTGGCCTGGCCCCGAGCCCACACCCTGCACCGGTCCGGACCCGGACCCGAACCCTCGCGCCCCGTATACCTCTGCCGGCCTGGCCTGGCCCCGAGCCCACACCCTGCACCGGTCCGGACCCGGACCCGAACCCTCGCGCCCCGTATACCTCTGCCGGCCTGGCCTGGCCCCGAGCCCACACCCTGCACCGGTCCGGACCCGGACCCGAACCCTCGCGCCCCGTATACCTCTGCCGGCCTGGCCTGGCCCCGAGCCCACACCCTGCACCGGTCCGGACCCGGACCCGAACCCTCGCGCCCCGTATACCTCTGCCGGCCTGGCCTGGCCCCGAGCCCACACCCTGCACCGGTCCGGACCCGGACCCGAACCCTCGCGCCCCGTATACCTCTGCCGGCCTGGCCTGGCCCCGAGCCCACACCCTGCACCGGTCCGGACCCGGACCCGAACCCTCGCGCCCCGTATACCTCTGCCGGCCTGGCCTGGCCCCGAGCCCACACCCTGCACCGGTCCGGACCCGGACCCGAACCCTCGCGCCCCGTATACCTCTGCCGGCCTGGCCTGGCCCCGAGCCCACACCCTGCACCGGTCCGGACCCGGACCCGAACCCTCGCGCCCCGTATACCTCTGCCGGCCTGGCCTGGCCCCGAGCCCACACCCTGCACCGGTCCGGACCCGGACCCGAACCCTCGCGCCCCGTATACCTCTGCCGGCCTGGCCTGGCCCCGAGCCCACACCCTGCACCGGTCCGGACCCGGACCCGAACCCTCGCGCCCCGTATACCTCTGCCGGCCTGGCCTGGCCCCGAGCCCACACCCTGCACCGGTCCGGACCCGGACCCGAACCCTCGCGCCCCGTATACCTCTGCCGGCCTGGCCTGGCCCCGAGCCCACACCCTGCACCGGTCCGGACCCGGACCCGAACCCTCGCGCCCCGTATACCTCTGCCGGCCTGGCCTGGCCCCGAGCCCACACCCTGCACCGGTCCGGACCCGGACCCGAACCCTCGCGCCCCGTATACCTCTGCCGGCCTGGCCTGGCCCCGAGCCCACACCCTGCACCGGTCCGGACCCGGACCCGAACCCTCGCGCCCCGTATACCTCTGCCGGCCTGGCCTGGCCCCGAGCCCACACCCTGCACCGGTCCGGACCCGGACCCGAACCCTCGCGCCCCGTATACCTCTGCCGGCCTGGCCTGGCCCCGAGCCCACACCCTGCACCGGTCCGGACCCGGACCCGAACCCTCGCGCCCCGTATACCTCTGCCGGCCTGGCCTGGCCCCGAGCCCACACCCTGCACCGGTCCGGACCCGGACCCGAACCCTCGCGCCCCGTATACCTCTGCCGGCCTGGCCTGGCCCCGAGCCCACACCCTGCACCGGTCCGGACCCGGACCCGAACCCTCGCGCCCCGTATACCTCTGCCGGCCTGGCCTGGCCCCGAGCCCACACCCTGCACCGGTCCGGACCCGGACCCGAACCCTCGCGCCCCGTATACCTCTGCCGGCCTGGCCTGGCCCCGAGCCCACACCCTGCACCGGTCCGGACCCGGACCCGAACCCTCGCGCCCCGTATACCTCTGCCGGCCTGGCCTGGCCCCGAGCCCACACCCTGCACCGGTCCGGACCCGGACCCGAACCCTCGCGCCCCGTATACCTCTGCCGGCCTGGCCTGGCCCCGAGCCCACACCCTGCACCGGTCCGGACCCGGACCCGAACCCTCGCGCCCCGTATACCTCTGCCGGCCTGGCCTGGCCCCGAGCCCACACCCTGCACCGGTCCGGACCCGGACCCGAACCCTCGCGCCCCGTATACCTCTGCCGGCCTGGCCTGGCCCCGAGCCCACACCCTGCACCGGTCCGGACCCGGACCCGAACCCTCGCGCCCCGTATACCTCTGCCGGCCTGGCCTGGCCCCGAGCCCACACCCTGCACCGGTCCGGACCCGGACCCGAACCCTCGCGCCCCGTATACCTCTGCCGGCCTGGCCTGGCCCCGAGCCCACACCCTGCACCGGTCCGGACCCGGACCCGAACCCTCGCGCCCCGTATACCTCTGCCGGCCTGGCCTGGCCCCGAGCCCACACCCTGCACCGGTCCGGACCCGGACCCGAACCCTCGCGCCCCGTATACCTCTGCCGGCCTGGCCTGGCCCCGAGCCCACACCCTGCACCGGTCCGGACCCGGACCCGAACCCTCGCGCCCCGTATACCTCTGCCGGCCTGGCCTGGCCCCGAGCCCACACCCTGCACCGGTCCGGACCCGGACCCGAACCCTCGCGCCCCGTATACCTCTGCCGGCCTGGCCTGGCCCCGAGCCCACACCCTGCACCGGTCCGGACCCGGACCCGAACCCTCGCGCCCCGTATACCTCTGCCGGCCTGGCCTGGCCCCGAGCCCACACCCTGCACCGGTCCGGACCCGGACCCGAACCCTCGCGCCCCGTATACCTCTGCCGGCCTGGCCTGGCCCCGAGCCCACACCCTGCACCGGTCCGGACCCGGACCCGAACCCTCGCGCCCCGTATACCTCTGCCGGCCTGGCCTGGCCCCGAGCCCACACCCTGCACCGGTCCGGACCCGGACCCGAACCCTCGCGCCCCGTATACCTCTGCCGGCCTGGCCTGGCCCCGAGCCCACACCCTGCACCGGTCCGGACCCGGACCCGAACCCTCGCGCCCCGTATACCTCTGCCGGCCTGGCCTGGCCCCGAGCCCACACCCTGCACCGGTCCGGACCCGGACCCGAACCCTCGCGCCCCGTATACCTCTGCCGGCCTGGCCTGGCCCCGACCCACACCCTCACCGGTCCGGACCCGGACCCGAACCCTCGCGCCCCGTATACCTCTGCCGGCCTGGCCTGGCCCCGAGCCCACACCCTGCACCGGTCCGGACCCGGACCCGAACCCTCGCGCCCCGTATACCTCTGCCGGCCTGGCCTGGCCCCGAGCCCACACCCTGCACCGGTCCGGACCCGGACCCGAACCCTCGCGCCCCGTATACCTCTGCCGGCCTGGCCTGGCCCCGAGCCCACACCCTGCACCGGTCCGGACCCGGACCCGAACCCTCGCGCCCCGTATACCTCTGCCGGCCTGGCCTGGCCCCGAGCCCACACCCTGCACCGGTCCGGACCCGGACCCGAACCCTCGCGCCCCGTATACCTCTGCCGGCCTGGCCTGGCCCCGAGCCCACACCCTGCACCGGTCCGGACCCGGACCCGAACCCTCGCGCCCCGTATACCTCTGCCGGCCTGGCCTGGCCCCGAGCCCACACCCTGCACCGGTCCGGACCCGGACCCGAACCCTCGCGCCCCGTATACCTCTGCCGGCCTGGCCTGGCCCCGAGCCCACACCCTGCACCGGTCCGGACCCGGACCCGAACCCTCGCGCCCCGTATACCTCTGCCGGCCTGGCCTGGCCCCGAGCCCACACCCTGCACCGGTCCGGACCCGGACCCGAACCCTCGCGCCCCGTATACCTCTGCCGGCCTGGCCTGGCCCCGAGCCCACACCCTGCACCGGTCCGGACCCGGACCCGAACCCTCGCGCCCCGTATACCTCTGCCGGCCTGGCCTGGCCCCGAGCCCACACCCTGCACCGGTCCGGACCCGGACCCGAACCCTCGCGCCCCGTATACCTCTGCCGGCCTGGCCTGGCCCCGAGCCCACACCCTGCACCGGTCCGGACCCGGACCCGAACCCTCGCGCCCCGTATACCTCTGCCGGCCTGGCCTGGCCCCGAGCCCACACCCTGCACCGGTCCGGACCCGGACCCGAACCCTCGCGCCCCGTATACCTCTGCCGGCCTGGCCTGGCCCCGAGCCCACACCCTGCACCGGTCCGGACCCGGACCCGAACCCTCGCGCCCCGTATACCTCTGCCGGCCTGGCCTGGCCCCGAGCCCACACCCTGCACCGGTCCGGACCCGGACCCGAACCCTCGCGCCCCGTATACCTCTGCCGGCCTGGCCTGGCCCCGAGCCCACACCCTGCACCGGTCCGGACCCGGACCCGAACCCTCGCGCCCCGTATACCTCTGCCGGCCTGGCCTGGCCCCGAGCCCACACCCTGCACCGGTCCGGACCCGGACCCGAACCCTCGCGCCCCGTATACCTCTGCCGGCCTGGCCTGGCCCCGAGCCCACACCCTGCACCGGTCCGGACCCGGACCCGAACCCTCGCGCCCCGTATACCTCTGCCGGCCTGGCCTGGCCCCGAGCCCACACCCTGCACCGGTCCGGACCCGGACCCGAACCCTCGCGCCCCGTATACCTCTGCCGGCCTGGCCTGGCCCCGAGCCCACACCCTGCACCGGTCCGGACCCGGACCCGAACCCTCGCGCCCCGTATACCTCTGCCGGCCTGGCCTGGCCCCGAGCCCACACCCTGCACCGGTCCGGACCCGGACCCGAACCCTCGCGCCCCGTATACCTCTGCCGGCCTGGCCTGGCCCCGAGCCCACACCCTGCACCGGTCCGGACCCGGACCCGAACCCTCGCGCCCCGTATACCTCTGCCGGCCTGGCCTGGCCCCGAGCCCACACCCTGCACCGGTCCGGACCCGGACCCGAACCCTCGCGCCCCGTATACCTCTGCCGGCCTGGCCTGGCCCCGAGCCCACACCCTGCACCAGTCCGGACCCGGACCCGAACCCTCGCGCCCCGTATACCTCTGCCGGCCTGGCCTGGCCCCGAGCCCACACCCTGCACCGGTCCGGACCCGGACCCGAACCCTCGCGCCCCGTATACCTCTGCCGGCCGGCCCGGACACGCACGGCTGCCGCACCGCGCCCCGATGCGACCGCCCGCAGCGATCGCAGAGTGACGGCACCTCGGAAAAATGCAAAGAGACGCCGGCCTCGCTGGATGAAAAGGGCCGGCAGCAGGGGGAAGGGAGTGAGGCGAATTAAATCAGCGCGCGCCAACTTTTGGTCCCGTCATGTTTGAAATAGAAACCATAAATTTTAAACAGGACGCAAGCAGTCCGAGTGCTGGGGAGAGGACAGAAGAGAGAGAGCGAGAGAGAGAGAGAGAGAGAGAGAGAGAGAGAGAGAGAGAGAGAGAGAGAGAGAGAGAGAGGGGGGGGGGGGGGGGGGCTAGCCAAACTTTGTTCCAAAGCGTTCTGTGCGCTTGCATTGTTCCCATCAGGACACAACGCTCCTGTCTTTGGTTGCCGTCAGCCTGACTCGGGCACACTCCCCGACTGGACCTCGATACATCTTTTACTCACGTTGCAGATTGTGGTGGTGTGGTGGCCGTGCTTCATATTGTGGTCGCGTCGTCTGAAGTGGTATTAGAAATTATGTCTGTCTGTCTCATTTTCTCTCTCTCTCTCTCTCTCTCTCTCTCTCTCTCTCTCTCTCTCTCTCTCTCTCTCTCTCTCTCTCTCTCTCTCTCTCTCTCTCTCTCTCTCTCTCTCTCTCTCTCTCTCTCTCTCTCTCTCTCCCTCCCTCTCTTCGTCGGTCTGTCTGTGCTGAAAAATATTCAGAAACGCTTCCGCGAAGTCGTGCACTAAATCACGCAATCAATCGATAGAGGGTGAATCAATTTTGAAAACATCGAGATCGATTCGATACCGTTGAGAGATTCTTCGGCGGGGATGCGAGTACCTCACGGCCGACGTCTGGTCTGCAGTGTTATCGGCTATGCTTTCAACCCCCCCCCCCCCCCCCTACCCCCACCATTGTCTGATGTTCAGGTCGTAGCCGAGGCCGCATCCTAGGACCTGCCGGCCCCCAGCGGCCCCCAGCGGGCCCCAGAGGACCAACGAGACCCGCCCTCTCTTTTATGCTGGCCTCTTACCGAACCAAATATTTCTCCAGGCTGTCAACTCGCGACCCCGTTTTGTAAATACAGACCGCCTATTAAGTTACCCGAAAGAGGCAGACGCTATGGCGAGAGTAGAACGAGAGGGAGAGAGATGAGAAGGGGGCCCGGGAGGGGGGGGGGGGGGGTTGGCTATGAGCTGTGCTGAGGGGACCAAATTCGGCTCGCCTTGATTCGCCGCGTAGAGAGAGGCCGCTTGCGTTTGCGTTTCCGCCCCCCGCCCACCCGCCCTCCCTCCCTCTCTCCCTCTCTCTCTCTCTCTCTCTCTCTCTCCTCTCTCTCTCTCTCTCTCTCTCTCTCTCTCTCTCTCTCTCTCTCTCTCTCTCTCTCTCTCTCTCTCTCTCTCTCTCTCTCTCTCTCTCTCTCTCTCTCTCTCTCTCTCTCCTCTCTCTCGCTCTGTATCTCTGTCTGCAGGCTGTCGGACACACACTGTCTCTCTCCCTCCAGCGTGAAGCCGAACGCGCTCTCCGCGGCCACAAACTTGGCCCCGCGGCCGCGGATAGTGCAAATAGCCATCGCAGCGGTGCTGGGAGATGAAAAGGGGAGAGGGGGAGGGGGTAGCAGAAGCAGCAGAGGGTTGCGGCCGGTAGTGCCGTCGGTCACTTAGGGGGAAGGGGGGGGGATCCTACCCGGGAGGGAAGGAGGGGGCACAGCGCGTTTCACGCCATAAAAATTGCAAGCGCATTTGGCTTGAGCGCTGAGGCCGCTCTGCCGCTGGGCTCTTTTTGCCAACCTAACTGGGTTAATTGCGGCCCGAGTCGAAGCAGCGCAGAGACCCTCGTGTTTTTCCAAAGTAGCGATTTGTATACTAACGCTTCCTGAGGCACTCCCACCCTGCAGGCGTCTTCCTCTCGGAAGCTCACCGCTCGCACAGCAGATTGCGCGGAGTAACCCATGTGGGTGGGTAGGGGGGGGGGGGGGGGGGGGGGGGTTGCGCGCGCGTGTGTGATGACTCGGATGCACGCTCAGCTAGCTTCACTCGGAATCGTAATATGACTGCGTGTTTCGTATTATACGACTGCTGTGTTTGCATCCTGTGGGACCCCCCTCCCAGACGCCATTTGCTATTGTACGTTATTGTGTCTGACTCGTTTCTGCCCCCCCCCCCCCCCCTTCCTCACCGCTCCGTTTGCTGCTTTTGCAAGGTACGCTCCGGCCCTGGCAGCCCTCTGGCCGGGTGCCAGACCACTCTTGGCTTTTCATTTGCCTTTGCTCTTTGTCCCCCACCCGGCACCCTGTGTGTGCGTGTGTCCGTGCGTCTACATTGCACCGATAACCGTGTCACAGTAAATTCTCCGGGAACTGGTGGCAATTTCCGTCACGCCTCGTTCTTTTCGCCGTGTGAATTCCGCCGCTGCGTTCGCCACCTCCGCGTCGCGCCCCGCGCCCTGCCTTGTTTGCCATTTCTTTTTCGCTTTTTTTTTTTTGGAGGGAGGGGGCTGGGGGGGGGGGCCTTTTTCATGCCGTGTGGAATAGAAAGAGATAGGGTGAAACGAGTCTGCGTGCATTGCTTTGTGCTGACACTGTCCAAGGGCGTCACCACGGGGCGGGCCGGCGGGCCTGTGCGCCCTGCACCCCAACCGTCCCCTGCAGCCGGGTCCCAATTGACATTCCCAACGAAATGTGCGCACCACCGCACCTTTATTTCCGAATAACGTCCACAGCGGACGTTGTTTAAACTTTCCGGTCTCCTTTCAATGCGTCTCCTCGTTTGCTTGTTTGTTTTTTGTTGTTTTTTCTTTTTCATTCTTGTGGATGAATGAAACTTTTCCGAACCCCCCCCCCCCCCCCCACTCCTTCCCATGGTGACCCGAATCAATCTCCCTGATTTTCATTAAGCGTACAACTATAGAGGCCGTTCGTTTTTACAACAACTCATTTCGATGCGAGTTAATTTTTGATGCGGCCAGGGTCGCGCCTCGCCGCGCGCACTATAGCCAACCAAAGCCGCGCAACCATCAACCAGAGGCGGGCAAAATATTACGGCAATTTCCGACCCAGTGCCGCAGCGTTCCCGGTATTAGGGTCGCCTTTCGGTTCTATGCAGTATTTGTCCGGTCGTGGGCGTGCAAGCTGGGCGGGGCCAGGTGGGGCCGGCGGCGGTCAGCATGTGGGTCTGGTGTGGACGTGGCGGTGTTCCAGCCCAGCCTTACACGTCCAACAACATCTGGCTGACTAGAGGTGTCCGAGGCCGCAGCAGGCTGGTACAACTGCCCTCCCGGCGCCACTTGTTTCTCTCTCGCTCTCGAACATCGACCCTTTACTTTTTACCCCTTTTCCCGTGGCGGCCAGTGTTGCTGAAAAAGAAAAGAGAAAAGGAAATGAACGAGTTAAACTTGGAAGCAGTAGAAAGAAGAGAGCCAAAAACAGAGGGCAGCATGTGAAAGGTGGGTGAGCTTATGGCTGTGAGCATATGGTTTCGCGGCTTATCCCATTCTACGAAACGTCAGCGCGTGGAGAGTTACTGTGTGTGGCAGAGATATCCAGCATGTGGCAGAGGCACAACAGCTGGCACTGCTGCTGGCACAGCCCGGGGTAGCGGCCGTCAGGGTCCATCGGGGCCCGCCGGGGTCCGCCAGGGTCCGCCAGGGTCCGCCAGGGTCCGCCAGGGTCCGCCAGGGTCCGCCAGGGTCCGCCAGGGTCCGCCAGGGTCCGCCAGAGCGACCACTTTTCATTCATGAGAGCGCCCGGCTAATAGCACGGAATGCAAAACTCATATTAAGTTTGAAAACATTTCGCTCAAGTTGGGCTGGGAAACTTGTGCCAATGCTTGAGCGGTGCGTTCATCCACCCCATCGACTCGGGGCAGGGTTGGGTCCCACGGCCGGCAGCAAGGGGCCCCCCGGAGTGGAAGCGGTGGCGCCATCTAGAGGCGCCGTCGGATTCGCGGCGGCCAGCGCTACCCCGCGCGTGCGGGAGGCTCACCTGTTGGTCCACCGCTCGCCGCCCCCCGCGGCCTGGGGCCCGCGGCCCCCAGTGGCTGCCGGCGCTCTGTCGGTACCACTCGTACCGTAATGCTGTAGTGTGGCAGCGGGCGTATCAAGGTGGAAGGTAACCAAAACCGGTCATTGCTGGAGAGGAGCCGGCAGCGGGCCGCGCGTGCGCCGCTGATGCTGTGAGGGGCACCGCTGGGGGCTGCGGGGGCTGCGGGGACTGCGGGGGGTGCGGGGGGTGCGGGGGCTGCGGGGGGTGCGGGGGCTGCGGGGGCTGCGGGGGCTGCGGGGACTGCGGGGGGTGCGGGGGGTGCGGGGGCTGCGGGGGGTGCGGGGGCTGCGGGGGCTGCGGGGGCTCCGGCCACTTCGGGGGCTGCAGGCGGCCCACCCCATCGATCGGCTCGCGGAAGAGGTTCTCTGCCGTTCCGCGAGGCGCGCTGATAGCGGGCATACAGGCAGGACCATCGTTACAGATATGTGTGTGTCAGCAGGGTGACAGGTGCTGAGGGACAGGCTGCCACTGCCAGCAGGGGGTGGGGGTCGGCAGGCTGAGCGACGCCAGCCGATCCCCGGGCTGAGATGATCGGCTGTGTGAGCGGCCATTTTCTCATATCGCGATCCGCTGGGGAGGGTGGCGCCGCGGGAACTCAGCGCCTTCCTCATAAATCACGACTGCTTGTGTGTGTACGCCTTACCTTTCGAGTTGTTTCTTTCATCTCAACACGCGACGCCGGCCTACCGTTTGTTTTTCCGTCTGCTCAGTGTGACAGCCATGAGCAGGCAGGCGCCAGCCCGGAGGACCACCGCCGCTACGAGCGCCCCCCCCCCCCCTTTTCCCGACAGTGTCACCCCAGACTCGTGCGGGCAATCTCGAATCGCATCCGTCTTCGCCCAGCCGTAACAAGCGGCCTATATTTTTCTCTCTGTGTCGCACCACGTCGAATCAAACGGCCATCTCGTTGGCTCCCCGCCGCTTGGCCCAAGGTCCCCCCCCCCCCCCCTCGGTGTCGTGGTCGCACCGCACCGCTACGGGTCTTCTTCTTGTCCCCGTCTCTTTTCTCTGTTCTGCGTGGACCGGGAGGGAAACTTTTCCCCCGCCTTCTTGCGAAGCAGCGTCGGATGGAGCCGTGACTTTTTATAGTTACGCGCCGCTTAGCGCCGGAAAGGTTTCATGTCCGCCTCGTCAGCGGGGCCTATATAGTTGAGGGCGAGCGCGGCGGGGGCGACTTGTGGCGGAGACGTTAATAGGATTAATCTTCGGGACGAGAAGAGGGCCACTGTCTGTTTGTGTGTGTGAGCGGGAGCAGGAGAGCGAGCAGCTGGCCCCGGCGATCGGTCCCGCTCCGCCCCCGGCTCCGCAGGTGTGGTTTGTGTCCACAAAAGAGTGTCGTCCCTGAGTCAGCGCGATCTGATTGCCGGCCCCTCCTCCCACCATTTTCTTATTCCGCCGGCATCTTCCTCACGAACATTTCCTTGAAGGCCGGAAGCCACGTAATGTATTCAGAGTAATCCGAAACTTTACGTGGACGGGCCAATCAATACATCTTCCACGTACCGCATCAGAAAAGAGCTCCGAAGCTGGAGACAAAAGTCTACAACGAGCGGGTTTATAAAACAGAATCATCTCCACGGCGCTCTGGCCTCCTTGTGTTTGGACAAAAACTAGCGCGCAATTAGCACGTGTTCGTTTTAAAGTTTGATTTACTGATGTGTATCTTTATTATGTTCCAGGTGAGTATTGAAACTCGAACGGCAGTGAACACCAGTGGCGCGAGACTGTAAGTAAATCTTTGGACCTCTTGTTGGGATCTGAGACTCCACATTTCTTATGTAGCCGCACTGCCGCCGCTGGGATGAGGAGTATTATTAATGACAGACGCAACCCTTTCCTCTAACAAACCGAGCTTCAGTAACAAAAGAACTGTGGGAGGAAAATTAAGGCCCGTTCTTTCTTCTCGGGGAAAGATAAGAGATGAGCTACCCTTCCTCCCCTTCTCCGTCGCGAATACCGCATCTCTTCAACGCCAACGTAAATCACCGTAGAGGCTCTTTCATTTTCATTTTTGTCCTCGGGATGAAATGGCCAACCAGTGAGACTCCCAATCATCTTTGGTGTCTATTTAAGGTATTATTTCTTTGGAGATGGGTCCAGTTCAGTTGGATCATCGGGAAGAAAGTAGAGTCTGCAGTATAACAGGGACCGAGCGGTTTAGTCTTCCCGATCCTCTCAGCGTACAGAACTTTCCCGACAAATTAAGCCTCGAGTTAATGGGAACTGCCCTGGGATGGCCAAACCCTCACAGCACACACCTACCTGTTCTCGGGCTGCCTTACACTCTAGAGCGCCTGTCAGGGTAGGCAGGCCCGCTTCACGCGTGTGTTCTGCGGGCTGGCCTATCCTCCGAATCGCAGGGGCTCCGTGAACGCCGTGCAGTGTAGGCTAGCCCGCAGACCTGGTGTGCCGTGCGGGCTGGCCTATCCTCTGATTCGCAGGGGCTCTGTGAGCGCCGTGCAGTGTAGGCTGGCCCGCAGACACGGCGCGCTCTGCGGGCTGGCCTATCCTCTGATTTGCAGGGGCTCCGCCTGGTAAGATGGGCAGACCCGCTTCCCGGTCGTGTCCTGCGGTCTGTCCTCCCCTCCGGTTTGCAGGCTGATGAATTAAGAGGGAAGTGTACTGAAAGTGGCTTCAGGCCGAATAATATGCTGTGGTTTTTTTTTCCAAAAACTCATCCCAAAATCAGCGAGCTGGGATGACGTTAATTGGGACGAGTCCGCTATGCTTTATAATTCGCCGAATAGAAATTCTGACTACGCATTTAACCGGGTAGCCGACACAACACATTCATATTGAATCCGGTATTCGCTCCATTGGCGACGGCGCTGACGGCACCTGTCACTCGCGTGGTACATGCCAATGACTGCACATAAACACACACCGAGACAACTGGCATAAAAACACAAGGGGGCGGAAGCGCGCGGCGCGGAGTGGAAAATTGGACGTAGCGGGGACAGGAAGGAAGAGGGCGAAGGGAGAGCAACTTATGGCGACATCTCTCTGTTTCTCTCTCTCTCTCTCTGTTTCTCTTTGAATCCTCCTCGCCATTTCCCCTTCCTCTCTCGCGCGTATCCCTCGCCCCATGCCTCTCTCACCCTTCCGCCGAGCGTGTCCATACTCCCTGCTCGTGGCCCCCGGCCGCCCCCCGGCCGCCCCCCGGCCGCCCCCCGCCCCTCCCAGCCGCGCGGGCTGGGGCCGCCAGTCGGTGCTCGCTGGTCGAGGCGTCCGGACGTCGCCGCCCTCTCCGCGTTGCCTCCGCGGGCCTCGGCCGCCGTCCCGCCCGGCAGCTTGTTGCTCGGAGGCTCCGTCGTCGTCCTCGCGTTCCGTCCGTCTGTCCGCCTGTCTGTCTGCCTGTCCGTCCGTCCGCTCCGCGTCCGCCGTGCAGACCGTCGTGTGTGAAGTGTGAACCAGTGTGATTATGACGATTACTTAAAGCAGCCCACTTTAACGAAAATAAGATCGATTTTGACGTCGAATTTTATTTTTGTTACCGTGTTCACCGCATCGCACCGTTTGGCTCTCACAACCCCACAATGGTTTTCAGAACTAAATTAGTACGCGTGAACCGCAGAATTCTCGCATCAGTTCCAGCAACGGGATGAAATGTGCACGCTGCCGGGTCCGTCTGCCGCCCCGTCGGCTGTGCTGGTCGTTCTCCGATATGATATGAGCGGGTCCAAGTGTCACGCCGCGCCGTGGCCTGACGCGTCCGCGTTTGTTTGTGTCGGACGCCGAGCCACATCTGTCGTAGTTGCGTTGACGAGTTGTGTTGCGGCAGGCAACCAGATAGAATGGACGAAAAAGTGCGGTCCACTTCAAATATTCATGCGCAGAGAGAGAGAGAGAGAGAGAGAGAGAGAGAGAGAGAGAGAGAGAGAGAGAGAGAGAGAGAGAGAGAGAGAGAGAGAGGGGGGGGGGAAGGAGCGAGAGATCGCTCTCCCGTCGGTGTTGTGCGCAGCGGCGGACTACGGCGCTGAATCACGTCGGGGTGTGAACGCGAATGAGCGTAGTGCGTAGTTATTTCGCATTAAAAAAAAAGCAGCTTGCCGAGTGTATATGCGAAATTTCGCAGTTTTGCTTCAAGCCTGGCGCGCACTGAAAAAAAAGGAAAAAAGAAAGCGAAAAGAAAGAACAATTTATGTGTTGTTAAGCAATCACTCTGGTGGTGTTTGATCATTAAAGAAATGCTTGGAACCGGTATAATCGGCCTGATCCGAGCATATCGTGCCTGGCGGCGAATTTGCAGTTTAAGCACGAGCATTGATCCCAGTGTCAATACGGTGGGCCGGCAGGGCTGCCCCGGCCTGGCGCTGGGTAGGCCGAGCCGCCGAGCGGAAATGTAAATAAACACACAATCTCGCCTCTCTGCTCTTTGCACGGACGTGGGGAGCCGTGCGCGCGCACGGAACCATCACATGTTTTCCCTTCTGGCGAGAGATCTGCGTCGCCCTGATTTTCCATTTTGGTGTCGCTGGCGCGGCAGACAGCGTGTGCAGTGTGCACGGCCCGGGGCTCGGCCTGTCTGTGCTTTGTCATCCGGATTACCTTCCCTACAAATACGCTTTCGGCGCCGCGCCGCGCCCGCCTCCACCGCGTCTTTTTGGTTGCCAGCGGCCCGCCATAGCCAATCACATTTCACGCACGACGACGTATAAGCAGGGTTGCAGTCGCCTCCCCCCACCCCCACCCCTTGCCTCCTCCTCCCCCTCCCTTTATCTCGCTCTGTCTCTCCCCCCCCCCCCCCCCACACACACACCCTGTCTCCCTGTGCGCTCTCGCTCTCGCTTGGGAAGAAGGGGAAAAAAATAAGGCTGTTGCCTTAAGCGCTGGATGATTGACCTATTTCGCGTTGCATCCAGAGTGACAGTGGCGGAAATAATATGGATGGATGCTGATTGAATTAATCTCGGAATGTGTATTGTTTTGTCTCACTGCGCTGCCTGCATCTCCCTTCATTAGCCATGCACTCACGATGTGCCGACACGTCGGAGCTCCTGGTTGTGAATGTCGATCGAAGGCACCCGCCGCTGCCCCCTCTCCGACCTGCTGAAATTGGGGTGCGAGCATTACGGTCCCGGGTGGCGCCCGGTGGCGCCTGGCGGAACCCTCTTCCCAGACCGCACCTCACCCCGCCGCAACGCCGCGCCTCAGCTTGTCTTGCATGCTCTTCACCCATGCCGCCCCTCCCCACCCACCATTTTATTCCCCGCTCACATGAGAATTCCACTTCCTGGACCCCAAAAAGCTGAAGATTGCGCCTTTGGATCCTGGCGCCGGGCGGGCCCGCTCCGGATGCTAAGAGCCGCCCCTCTCCCTCTTGTCGGCCCCGGTAGTTCTGCAGCGCCCGGCTGCCTCGGCATGGGCCGGCCTCCGCGAACGGCCAGTATATCATTGGTGATGTCACGATGAATGAAACATACCCCCTCGTAGGTCAAACCACGTCACCATCTGCCGAATGAAATAACTTTGGGTGGGTTTAGGGTGAGGGAGTGGGAGGGGTAGGATCTCGTTGTGCTCCGGAGAAATGTGATCGGACGTAGAACCGGGCCGGCCTCGGCGCCTCAAAGCCCACGCCGCCTAGTCCGCTAGCGAAAGTCGAAAAAGGTGCTTTTGGTGCGCGCACCAGCAATCGTATTCGGGCAGCGGGTCCAGCTCTTTCACCGGTTTTCCTCTTGCAGGTTCAGTCACTCCGAATGCAAACGGACGAAAACGGTGCGGCGGCTGACGCCGAGCGCCAAGTTGTGTGGGTTGTTGCGTGGGCCTCCCGGTGTGAAGGGTGCTGGAGGGTGGGCTGCGTGCTGGAAAAGTGACTCCAACTAAGTTCATTACCAACTACAGAGGGGCCTGGCCTGGCCGCCTAATCACAGCCGGGCCGTGCTGCGCCGTGCTCCTCCGACGGCCCTAAAGTGGATACCGCCGCTGCTCCGCCGGCATGTGAGCCCCGCACGGGGCGAGGCGAGGCCCCCCCGGGGGGCCCCTGCCACTGCACAAACATAAGCCGATAAGCGGATCGCAGTGATCCTGCAGCATGGCTTGAGGCGCACCCCGGCCGGCTCCCTCGGACACGCCTTCAGCCGAACAACGTGTAATCCCGCATCCAGGGCGCCACGGCCAACGGCCACTGCCAACGGCTACGGCGTGACTGGCCCGTCACCGGCCCCCCCGCCGACCCCGCCCCATGAGGCGGTGCCTCGTCCGCAGCGGCCATGCTCTGCTATGTGAGTACCAACAGCTGCAGTTGAAGTCAGCACGCAAAAAAATCGCCAGCACAGGTGCTAATTTTCTAGTAGTATACGCCCAACTAACATTTTTTTAGCACCGGTGCTAACTTTTTAGTTACCGTGCTTAATTTTTAGCCGCGTTACTAAGATTTTTAGCAACGGTACTAATTTTTATTTAGTTGGGCGCGACTTTTTTGCGTGAGGTTATTATTAGTGGTTACTAACCGAAAAATTCGTTTCCTCAGTCCTGCTGTATCCTCGGTTACCTTTCACCGCAGCGCACGGAGAAAAAGATTAGTGTTAGCGACTAATGTTCCAGTTGATTTCCAGACAAGCAGCAAGTTTGGTTCTCAGAACAATCTTTGTTTTTGGGGGGTGGGGGACGTGTTACTCGCACCAACGAAAAGTTAGTTTCTCCAACAAATAGGTACGTAGTCGGAGCAAAACTAAATTTTAGCTTCCGCATCAGACCGTTTCGTTGCAGCAAAATAACTTTTCGTTGACGCATCTGACTTGTCGTTGTGCAACTACCAAATAGTTCTCAGAACAAATATAAAATACTGCTTGTCTGGAAATCAACTGAAAAATTAGTTGAGACCACTCATCTTTCTTTTCTCCGTGCGCCATTTCTCGGCAGCGGCGGGCGACCGCGCGAGTTTTAAAACGATTTTGCGCGTTATAATCTAAGCGCATCAAGCGTATTCTAAAAAGAGCAACAAGAAATAAAAGCTGGCGAGAGGTGGGCCCCCTGGTGGGCTCCCGTTGGTGGCTCACGAGTTAATTCGGCCTCTGGCGGAAGCGGCACCCGGGAGGGCGGGGCGAGCGAGCGTGCTCCGTCCTGGGCTGGAGCCTGGTCCTCTTCAGCAGCAGGAGAGATCTGGCCTAATGGCCGTCCTCGGTGCAGACACGATCACCCTTTTATTTCCAGAGAAACCACCATTAACATTCTGGAGGGCTGCGGCTTGGGAAAACAAGGGAAGGATTTCTCTCTGCCCGAGTCGACTGGCGGGGCTGGTGAGGGCTGCGGGGGTAGGAGGGGCGGCGGGGCGGCGGGGGTGGGAGGGGCGGCGGGGGTAGGAGGGGCGGCGGGGGTAGGAGGGGCTGCGGGGGTAGGAGGGGCTGCGGGGGTAGGAGGGGCGGCGGGGCGGCGGGGGTGGCCACCGGACCTGGGAGGGCCTGCACCCGTGGGCCCGGCCGCCTCCAGAAAGAGTGGGAAGAGGACGGAGAGGGAGGCCGCGGGGGGTCGCCGGCCGCCGCCGCTGTTAGTCCGTCTCTCTCGCAATTACGGGAGGAGATAGCGGCGAAGACAAGGACAGAGCGCGCTGCAGCGCACGCCACGCCACTCTTATTTCCGCCCGCTCCATCTTCCCGCATTAGGTCTCGCGTCCGGCCTGTGCCGGCCCGTGGCCAGCAGCAGCCAGGACCGGTGGGTGCGGGGCGGCGCGGCGCGCACTGCGGCCGGTCCGTGTTGTCCTTTTCATGCAGGCGGCGGCTCCCATCCCCAACCCTTCCCACGGCGGCATCCATTCAGCGAGCGCTTTCAGCGGAACCCCCCCCCCCGCAAATTAATTCTATCTGCCCATCCACTGTGCGCCCCGAAACTTGTTTCGTCGGGTGGCGAGGCCTCGCGGGGAGGGGGATGGGGGCGGCAGCGGGCGCCGTTGTCCAGCGGTGCGGCATGCATCAGCAGCAGAGAATACAGGCGGAACGGAGCGGCCCTACGGCTGCATTGTCTGCAAAGCGATCCTCGAGTGATGCGTAAATCAGGCCTCATTACGTAAACGTGAGGAAGTTCAGAGCCTACCCTGCAGTCAATCATAGGTCCTGTAATGAAAACTGACACTGCTTCAATCTTTTTCTGTCCCGCTCGTTATTAAAACCCGAAAAAGTGTTTTGGGCTTCAAGTCCCTAGAAATGTTAAAGTGGATGGAGCCATTGTTAATTGACTGCCAGACTGTGGCTCTCCGCCGCGTTTGTCGATTGGTTTTCACAGCAGTAGTCGCCGCCGTGGCACCCCGTTACGGATGCGCCTTTCTGCGGGCTGCTGCTGCGGCCACAGCACGGACCCCTCCCCCCGCCGCGGTCCTGGAGTGACAGAGACATCCCAGTCGCTCCTGGAGCCAATTAAAAGCGACCCTCCGGTGAATAAACTGGGTCAGCCGCCGCAGTAGGGACGGTGGGGCCGGTGCACTAGTGGAAATGTGATCAGAATATTTTACTATCAGAAAAAAATACGATCAGGAAATTGTTCTGATGCAAATTCGCGCACCTTTACAATCAGGAATTTTCGGATCGTACTAAAAAACCATCAGGAGTTTCCTGATCGTTTCTCTGCTTTCTGAGGTCAAAATCGAAATCTACCCAAATCCGAGCGGGGCTGTCTGCACCCATCCCCCTCCCCGCTCCCCCTTTGGTACCTTACCTAGGGCGCGGCGTATTTTTCTTGGCGGCCATCCGGAAGCCCAATGCTACCGAAGGAAAAGTGCCGGGGTGGAAAGTTTGCTCGTGGTATCAATCTTTGTCTTGAAGAGCCGAGAAGTCCTCTTGGCGCGGCGGCGCTGGGTGGCGCCTGGGCGGGAGATGTTGGACTGGGTGGCAGTGAGGGGGCCGGGCGGTCGGACAGACGAACTGGAAGGGAAAGGGTCGGCGTGTGGCGATGAGAAATCATAGAAAAGGGTCCGTGGTGTGGGGGAGGGAGGGGGAGCGTGAGGGGAGGAGGGGGTGAGGGGGGATTGTTGACAAACAACGAGGCGTTCGCGCTGGCACCTCGATTATTGGTGGCCCAGGGCATCCGTCACGCCGAGGGGCCATCTGAAAAGCGTGTGCGTCGTGAAATCGTTTTCACTTCCTTTTTCACCATTTCAGTTCGGATTTCAGGTTTTGCGGTCTTGAACTCAAAGGCATTCAAGAATATTTCCTTCAATCAAATCTTGAGTCGAGAATTTTATTCTTAAATGATCTTGTTTTTAGGCACGGAGTGAAACGGATTTGCCTCATAGTTTCGCCAGAAAGTGGACTTCTTTTTTTTCTTTGAAGCATATGGCATCTAACAGAAGTTTTTCAAAATCGTCACGTGGTCCGTTTGGAAACATGGGCTCGCTACGCTCGCCAAAAAATCAAAAATCTGTCAACAGAATTACGGACAATAGTCGTATAAAACAGTCTAACGCGCTGTTACATTCGAAAGATATTATAGTGATCAGAAAAACCACTTCAAACGTCAGCTTGTTTTTCCATCTAATGATGATAGCAAGAGACAGAGCAACTGTTACAACGCCTCTAGACGAGCTATGCTCGACTCGTCAGCAGTCTGCATCAGCAACCTCTGCCTTACTCAGTATCATTCTGCCCTTCTCCAGAGCACAGCCAAATCGGACGTCCTTCTTTTTTGTTACGCGGCCTTTTCCGGCTACCCATTGTTGATGTGGCGAGCCGCTAAATGGGAGGCGACTCAAGAGTCAGGGCCGTTTGGCACCGGTGGTGGGGACAACAGTGCGAGGCGAGAGCCTTGCAGGAGGTTAGCGCTAGGCGGCCCGCGTATGAGAATTCAAGCGATACACTGACCGCTACCTAGACGCTCTAACTCTGCAACTACTCCCTCTCCTCGAAGGAGATGCAAACCACCCCAAAATAAAGGCAAGGCTCAATCAAAATCCTCATTCCATGAATAAAAAAATAAAGAAAACAAACAAAACCAAAAAGAACAAAAAGAACATCACTTCTATTTTAACCAAACACTCGGGAAACTCCGGGCCTACCAGTATCTCACACAGTGGAATAGTATTTTTTTTCTGCTTGGCTTGGATCAACAATTCGTAGCTACGAGTGTGTGCGGGTGACCATGGAGCATATGACTCGAGCGGACCGGGGTTGAAGGGGCACAGCAGACCCGTGCGACTTTTCCTCGTTGACAAGGCGTCGCCATTCTATCGCTGTTCAAGGGCCGCCTCTGCCGCTTCAAGGGTAGCGGGCCGCGCCAAGGGCTGCGCAGGCCATGGGCAAGGGCATAAAACTTTGTAAAGAGGGGCCTTACATATCGCCCGGGCGTGTCGAGTGGTGCGCCCCGCCCCCGCCGGCACCCAACTGCGGCTCCCAACTTGGGCGAATGCGTCGTCTCTCTGTCATCCAACTTGGCAGCTATTTGCGTCGCCAGATGGCGCTGGCCGGAGTTGTCCTCAAAGTCACCGTTATTGTTATCATTACTGCTATCATTCCGGGGCTTCACGACCCTCACGTACTCGCCATCGTCAGCGGTTTCGTGGAAAGTGGGCCCGGCGAGGTTTTTGCCGGAGACCCATTTAAACTATGTACACAGATTTCAGGATTTCGTCGGATTACACCCCGTGGTTTTCGTTAGTTTCAGAGTTTTATTGCTTGTCTGGCTATTTCAGCCTATGTAGGTGCTATTTGTCGGCATGACGTCCAAGTCCAACTTTAAATTCACAATATTTTTCAGTTTGTTTTAATAAATTTCTAGAATTTTGTACACATGATT
The DNA here is from genome assembly GCA_038380765.1 of Odontothrips loti. Classification (NCBI taxonomy): domain Eukaryota; kingdom Metazoa; phylum Arthropoda; class Insecta; order Thysanoptera; family Thripidae; genus Odontothrips; species Odontothrips loti. The sequence goes on from CM076245.1 coordinate 20,768,263, forward strand.
TCGCGAGTGATTCGCCCCTCGGCCGGAGAGGTCGTCAACCGTGATGATTATCACAAAAAGAATGTGGTCAATGCCGTAATTTATTTGTACCAGGAATATTTGGAAGTCGTAGACCCTTGTCAAGAAGTCGGCTCTTTGAAGTGCACGCCCTAGAAAAAGTCGTATCACAAAAGAAGGGGACAGGAAAAATATGGGTGTCCACGACTGTATGTACAGTGTCTTTGTTGCCTGTTGGGTTGGGCGCATGCGCTCTCGCAGACCAAAGACTTTTCTCTCATTTTGCTGCTTGCAATTATTTCGGTGTAGCAATATTTAACCCCGACGTTGACAGTTCCGGGTGGAAGCGAGAGGGAAGAGAACCCCTCTGCCGAGGGAGGCGCGCAAGACGGTGCCGTCCAAAACTCTTTACCAGGGGGCTGGGCAGCACACCTCGAGACAATGCCCGGTCGCCGTTCGGCCCCGGTCCCTTTTCTGCGCCGGAGAATGGGACCTGATCCGAGGTGAGAACCGCCTCTCCAGCCTCCGCGGCCTCTCTGGCCTTTCCGGCCGCTCCAGCCTCTCCGGCCTCTCCAGCATCTCCACCTGCTCCAGCCTCTCCAGCCGCTCCGGCCCCTCCGGCCGCTCCGGCCTCTCCAGCATCTCCACCTGCTCCAGCCTCTCCAGCCGCTCCGGCCACTCCAGCCTCTCCGGCCTCTCCAGCATCTCCACCTGCTCCAGCCTCTCCAGCCGCTCCGGCCCCTCCGGCCGCTCTGGCCTCCCGCCTTGCCCGTCCAGCTCCTCAGGCGGCACCCTCCTCTCCGCTTCTGCCTTTCCCATTTCCGAAGGGAATGGCGAGTCATATGGCCCGGCCCACTGTCTGAGGCCCACTGCGGTACTCTTCCACGATCCTCCTCGTATATCCGATCTGCTGTTTCCCCGGTCCCAGATGAGGCCATCCGCCCGCGCCAAGGGCGGCAGCGGAGAGGACGGCGAGACAGTTACCCGGCCGTATTCGGGGCCGTGAACAGAAGCCGGGCACCGCCGGGAACACCGTGGTCAGTGTGGGGTGGAGGAGACCTCGCTCCGCTGTCCGCCTCGGTTCCTCCGCCGAAATCCATCTGGTAATGGGCGCGCTGCGGGCCGTGCCTCTCTCCATTGAGGCCTTTGCCGTCTGCCCGCCGCGGCCATAGCACTCCAGGTTAATGACCGCCGCCTCCTCCTCACCGCCTGCCCGGTTTGGGATTGGAGCTATGCCGCCGCCGGTTCCACCTTTTTCACATTTTCCTAGAAATTCGAGCATCCCCTCCTCTCCTCCCTCTCCATCTTTCTTCTGTGTCGACTGTCAGCAGCGTGGTCACGTAACCCCCCCCCCCCCCCCCCGGCCGCCCCTCAGCAAGTAGCGCAGCTGTGCCGTCAGGTGAGCCTTCGCCGCCTTGTTTCGGGGGGCGCCTACGCCGTTCCGGGGAGAAAGACGAGGGATAATAGGCCAACGGCCAAGGAAGAAGGGCGCCCCGCTAGCGGACAGAACGGGACGGGGCGGGCGAGCGGGCGACAGTTGCGGAGTTCGGTGTCAAAAGGACCGCACAGGCCGTAACGCCAACGAAGACCGCGGGTGCTGCAGGCCGCGCTGGCTGGGCTGCCCGCCTAACTCTAAAAGCCTGCCATTTGCCACGCCAACAACCCCATATAACCCGTGGGGATGTAGCGCCACGGAGAAAAATTAATAAAATCAGAAATAAGATGGGCAGGTTTGAGTTACGGAATGCATTCTCAAAAATTAATACTTTATTCAAAGCGTTTTTGATGCGAATCTTGTATTCTTGTGGGATTTTACTTGCGATTTAAGAATCATCTGCATACATCAACCGTCTGAATGCTTGACACTTGAGGCACGTATTGTATTCTTAGGGCAAGCATTGGTATCACTCAATCAAGCATTCTATGCTTCAATCACGCATAATATGCGTGTGCGATTTTTGGTGTTTAAAGCATAAAATATGTTGAACTTAGGGTATATTATTCTTAAATCGTGCATTCATTTTTGAGAGTGTGGTGCCTGCTTGGGCTGGGCGGACCTCTGCCAGTCTCCCTTTGATGCCGGCGACCGTCCACAGGGTGCACTGGAGCCGTCCACAGGGTGCACTGGAGCCGTCCACAGGGTGCACTGGAGCCGTCCACAGGGTGCACTGGAGCCGTCCACAGGGTGCACTGGAGCCGTCCACAGGGTGCACTGGAGCCGTCCACAGGGTGCACTGGAGCCGTCCACAGGGTGCACTGGAGCCGTCCACAGGGTGCAGGGTGCACTGGAGCCGTCCACAGGGTGCACTGGAGCCGTCCACAGGGTGCACTGGAGCCGAGCGGAGCGCAGCAAGCACCGTCATCCCCGCACGGCGTGGCCTGGCCGTGCACTCTCAAAAATGAGTGTTTGATTCAAAGCGATTTTGATGGTAATCTTGTATTCTTGTGGGATTTTGTTTTTTAAGAGTCATCTGCGTACATCAGCCGCCTGTATGCTTGACTCTAGCATATGATGCTTGAGGCATCTTGGGGCAAGCAAATGGTATCTCTCAATCAAGCATAAAATATGCTTAACTGAAAGCATTTTATGCTTCAATCGTGCATTAATTTTTAAGAGGGTGGGCTGTGGTCTGGCCGTGAGCTGGCCGTGGGCTGGCCGTGGGCTGGCCGGGTCGTGAGAGCGGCGGGGCCAGTATGTCCACAACTTTGGCCCGCAAAGCTTTCTGGCCTCATGACGCATGTCGAGCCCGCGGCGCAGTGTTGCCAACCGCGCAATTAACCCGCCTTTGTTGTCACGCGGATGGTTGATGACTCCGAGGGCACGTCTGAGGGGCTCGGCCGGCTCGGCGTACCCTGGCGGTGTGTTACACTCCGGCACAAAACCCTCGGCAGACGCCCCTCACAGGGGCCGCCGCAGCCGGACACGTCACAATAATACCCCGCCCCTGAGATTCGTTGTTCGATCCATTGTCTGCCATACCGGACCCTATGTTTCTTTTCGAATAGCGCTCTTCTCTCGAGACACTACCCTCCACCCTGTCTCTCGCTCCCTCTTTCTCTCGCTGCAGTTCATTATTCAACCAATTGTGTTTCGCTAATAATTAATCAAATGAATGGGCTCGCTCTGGGCTGGGTTCGCTCCACTCGGACCGAGCGAACACACAGATAGAAACAGTCGCGGAGTTTGGAGAGAGAAGATGAGGGAGGGAGAGCGGGTGGATGGGGGGTGGTGGTGGTGGTGGCGGGGTGAGGGTAACAACCCGATAAGTAACGAACGGTTTCAAGGTGGCGTTGCTGCGGGCGTCGTGCGGCCTCTGGTGCCGCGCCGCAGCCGAACCAAGCTGCGACCGTGGCAGTAGAATGGGAGCCGCGCTCTGCGGCCCGGGGTCTGGCGGGGGCACGGTGGGGGCCTGGTGGTGCCGCAGGGTGGCGCGGTGGGGCCCAACGCAAACGCTGATGATGCAGACGTCACGCAAATTATTGGCCTCGAGTGGCAAAGGCTCTGCTGGGCGAGATGGATCCTCTCCAGGAGCGCCCCGTCGGCTCCCTCCCCACCACGCTTCGATAAACTTGGTGCCCCTCTCTATACACTCCCCGGCCCGCCCCGGCCGGCCCAAGTTTGGGAGGCTCTCCGCTCGCAGCGGCCCTGATGAAACACACACCAAGTGGGAAGTGCTGCGCGCGAAAATCCCGGCGGCAGCGGCAGCAGCCTCGGCAGAAGCGGCCCTCCGGAACATCTTTTCCAAAGAATTGTCTGACTTATAGTGAGGGCGGCTGGGCAGGCTTTCACTCCGGAGAGAAAAGGGGATGGAGTCGGAGAGTGAAGGGGAGGAGTCGTGCCTCCGGTTGGCAGTTGTCCATCGGCTTTGACGGCGGCGACGGCCGAGCGGAATTCCCTCCGTCACGAAGACAGAACGCCGGCCACGTCAGCAACGCGTCAGCAGCGCTGCGCCCCTCGAAGAGACGACCAACGACCCCGCCGGGCCGGGAGGGAGGGGCCAGTGCCCGTTGTTGTGCAGTATGAACGAGCCCTGGGGCCTGGAGCCAGGCGGAGCCCGGCGGAGCCCGGCGGAGCCGAAAGCAAGGCATTAAAACACAGAATACTGCGCTCGCCGGCCCCCCCGGCCCCGTGCGGCGGCGCGGCGGGGTTGGTGGAGGGGTTGCCACCGGTTACCACCCTCCCCTTCGCCAGTCCGATCGTGTGTGTTGCGGCCAGGGCAGGGAAGTGGGCCACACAGAGAGTGAGAGAGACAGAGCGAGGAGGCGAGGCGGAGAAAAAGCCACGTGAGGGGCTAATGAAGAGGGAGCTAACTGCTGAGTGGCCGTAAAACCGAGGCGGGCGGAGCGGTGCAGCGTGGTGGGCCGCCCTGTGGCCCCCGCGGCCCCCGCGGCCCCCGCACCCCCGGGAGAAAGTTGGACATGAAAATAAGAGAAATAGGGAGGGCTCGCGAACAACATCGTCGGGGTGCGGGCGGTGGTCGCCGCCGACCGGCGCCGGAAGTGCGCCAGAAAGTGGATATAAATTAAGAAAGATGGTTTGCTTCGAGTGTGTGCGTAGTTTTCCAGCAAGCGGAGCGCGAGAGGAGTGTTGTTGTAAAGCGGCGGTTAGATGTCTCGCCCCTCGGTTAACTGCGTCATGTCCGCCATGTTGTTGGACTCACCACACCAGAGTGAACACCGAGGCGACCACACTAAATTCTTATGATGAATTTTATTCAGAAGTTACAGACGCTTTTGCACATGCGCTGAGCTCTGCATAATATTGTGCGTATTAACGGACAAATTATCCGTTATTAGGCACAATATTATGCAGAGCTCAGCGCATGTGCAAAAGCGTCTGTAACTTCTGAATAAGATTCTTCAAAAGAATTTAGTGTGAGCGACTCGCGCTCGTGAAGAATGCTAATCCTCCTTCAGTCGATCTTAAAGCGGACATACTCGTAGCCCATCTACGGCTGTCTGGATCCTGCTCCCTCTCTCGCTCTTTCCGTCTCTCTCACTTTCTCTCGTTTTTTTTTGTGTGTGTTTTGTCCTCCGAAAACGATGGTGAAAAATATTCTGTATTAAAAGGGAGTAAAAAAAAGTTCTTTGTAGAAAATGGAGAACAGTGACGCGAGGCCTTTCGTCGCGGAGAAAAAACAAAAGAAATGCGCCTGCATGTCAGGACGGGGACACTTATTCGTGCTTCAGCCGACCGGAAACGGGGCCTGGTCTCGTTTTCTATGCGCGTCCACGCAGCCCGCTCCGGGCGGCGACCCGGGCGGCGGCCCCGGAGGCCCGAAGGAGAGGCGAGATGTGTTCGCGTCGTATTCATGATCGTCGGCGACGAGTGGTGAAAGAGAGAGAGAGAGAGAGAGAGAGAGAGAGAGAGAGAGAGAGAGAGAGAGAGAGGGGGGGGGGGGGGGGAGATAGAGCCAGCCCAACGGAGTCACCAAACCTCGTTGAATAAATTAAAGTCGCGTGGACCGAATGCGAGCGGGACTCGAGCGTAGCGCTATGAGAGAGAGAGAGAGAGAGAGAGAGAGAGAGAGAGAGAGAGAGAGAGAGAGAGAGAGAGAGAGAGAGAGAGAGAGTTGCGCGCCCCATCGGATTTTGCACAGAGCACAACCGCCCCTATCTTCGTCGTGATGGGGATGAAGGAGAGGAGCGACAGACGGGCGGTAGACAGACAGACAGGCTGAGCACAGCACAAGGAGAAGCAGCGAGAGGTGGAAGTACTACGCACCCCTTTCTCTTCTTGTGCATCATGCATGAATTGTCGAGTTTATGTGGTGATATGAAGCGGGGTCGTGAGGAAGGGGAGGGGCGCCCATGCGGGTATTGGGGGTGAGGTGGAGGGGCAGGGGTGGGACGGCACGGAGGCCACGCCGCGCGTAACTAGGTGCGTTCATGGGCCCGTGCGAGGCTTCCCTACCGGCATGGAGGGCGTCCATTATTCAGCCTGTTTTAAAAAATGGAGTCTATGCGAACCTCCCGCGGTGGTGGTGGAGGTGGTGGTGGTCGGCAGTGACCGTGACCTCGGCTCGGGGCTGCGGCCCTCGGCTGCCACTGCAGCAGTTCGCTGCTGTTTCCGCACTGTTATCGCATCTCTTATTGATCGCAGCACGCAACTGATTTCCGAGTTCATCTCGTCCTTTGCGGACTGGGTGGGATCGCGAGGCGAGAAGCGAACGTGCCGGTGTCGGGCTGAGGCTGCCTTATGCCGCCTGTTCGTTTCGGCGAGGAAATTTGCAATAATTTGAGCTATGAGATCCTCTCGTCCAACTGTTTGCTGAGGTTCCAGTGTCCCTCTCTCTCACACACAAACATGACGCCGGTCGTAACGTTTTGCTTTCTCTCTCTCTCTGCCCGCAGGTGAGTACCACCACCGACCACCGGACCGTCGTCATCAGGCAGCAGCGGGAGGGCGGTGAGGAAATGGTGGGCTTAGCAGAGTCGGTGAGGTGAGGTGAGTGGGGTGCTCTGCCACAGCCCCGGACCCGTTGTGATCGCCGTGAGGCGGTCGTAGCGGCGGCCGTAGCGGCGGCAGTAGCGGCGGCAGTAGCGGCGGCCGTAGCGGCGGCCGTAGCGGCGGCCGTAGCGGCGGCAGTAGCGGCGGCCGTAGCGGCGGCCGTAGCGGCGGCCGTAGCGGCGGCCGTAGCGGCGGCCGTAGCGGCGGCCGTAGCGGCGGCCGTAGCGGCGGCAGTAGCGCTGGCAGTAGCGGTGGCAGTAGCGGCGGCAGTAGCGGCGGCAGTAGCGGCGGCAGTAGCGGCGGCAGTAGCGGTGGCAGTAGCGGCGGGCCTCGGGCCGCACGGACGACACGGGCCGCGGCTGTAACTCGGCACCCTTCGGCAACGAGCGCTGAGCGGCGCTGAAGGCTCCGAACGACCGGCAGCAGAGTGCGAGGTGGCGGGGCGCCGGGCTAACGAGAGGGCGGATATCGAGTTACCCCATCGGTGTAGCCGTGACCGCGCTCGGAGAAAACGAGCCCACTAAACATGATGTCATCCGCAGAACTTTGATGACGCCAAATTATTCTCTAACTCAAGTGACGCCTGCGCCGCGGGTGAGCAGCGCAAGAAATGCTGGGTCAGCGAGCGGGGAAGGCGAGGCAGAGCGTTTGGATGGATTGGCAAACTCGTTTGCGAGCGCGCTCAGCCCCCGTCCCGTGCGGTTTGGCAGTGTATATTCTGCGTAATGCCCGCGCCCGGCCGCCCCGGCGGTTCCGGCACATTCCTCCAGCTGAATGCCTTCCCCTGCCCGCCTCGGCCCCCGCCTCGGTCCCCACTGGTCCCCGTCGTGGCCCCGTGCCCGAGGCGGGGCTGTCTCCGCCCGCACCTCACCAACAGGCGGGGCGGACGTCCACGTATTCGGAAGTGCCCGAGGACGCGGACCGACGGGGCCGCCGTAGCCTGCGACTGTCGGCGTGGGCGTCCCGGGCCGAAGCTCTGGAGTTTAATCTGGGGGGCGTGGCTGCGCGGCCGCACATCAGAGGGTACCCGACCGGCGGCTTAGCGTGTCCCCAGGCGGGCTCCTGGCAGGATCCGGACCAGCTATCGCGCCAGCTTGTTCATTTTGCGGTCGAGGGAGCGTCGGGGCCCATTCTCTCCCCACAAGTTAATTCCCGAAAATGGATACCCAACGTATATGTTCCCACTGCACTATTTTGCCAAAGCAGAAGGATTTTAGTTGTGGTCAATGTACAACCTCAAAAAAAAAAGACAAGGTCAGGGGGGGGGGGGTAAAATCAGAAGATAGTCATCAAAGCAAATTTTCATTTCAAATGATGCAGCACGCTTGCATCCCTCGCGGTGGCCTCACTCGGCGGTGCCTCCTGTCCTCCTCCTCCTGCGGCATCCCCGACCCGGTGTAAGGGTGCCGCCCGTGGTGCAGGGGACCGGAGGGGGACGCAAGGGCGGGGCGAGCGAGCGAGCGTGGCACTGTAATTGTAAGGGTGTAAGGGTGCCGCCCGTGGTGCAGGGGACCGGAGGGGGACGCAAGGGCGGGGCGAGCGAGCGAGCGTGGCACTGTAATTGTAAGGGTGTAAGGGTGCCGCCCGTGGTGCAGGGGACCGGAGGGGGACGCAAGGGCGGGGCGAGCGAGCGAGCGTGGCACTGTAATTGTAAGGGTGTAAGGGTGCCGCCCGTGGTGCAGGGGACCGGAGGGGGACGCAAGGGCGGGGCGAGCGAGCGAGCGTGGCACTGTAATTGTAAGGGTGTAAGGGTGCCGCCCGTGGTGCAGGGGACCGGAGGGGGGCGCAAGGGCGGGGCGAGCGAGCGAGCGTGGCACTGTAATTGTAAGGGTGTAAGGGTGCCGCCCGTGGTGCAGGGGACCGGAGGGGGACGCAAGGGCGGGGCGAGCGAGCGAGCGTGGCACTGTAATTGTAAGGGTGTAAGGGTGCCGCCCGTGGTGCAGGGGACCGGAGGGGGACGCAAGGGCGGGGCGAGCGAGCGAGCGTGGCACTGTAATTGTAAGGGTGTAAGGGTGCCGCCCGTGGTGCAGGGGACCGGAGGGGGACGCAAGGGCGGGGCGAGCGAGCGAGCGTGGCACTGTAATTGTAAGGGTAAGGGTGCCGCCCGTGGTGCAGGGGACCGGAGGGGGACGCAAGGGCGGGGCGAGCGAGCGAGCGTGGCACTGTAATTGTAAGGGTGTAAGGGTGCCGCCCGTGGTGCAGGGGACCGGAGGGGGACGCAAGGGCGGGGCGAGCGAGCGAGCGTGGCACTGTAATTGTAAGGGTGTAAGGGTGCCGCCCGTGGTGCAGGGGACCGGAGGGGGACGCAAGGGCGGGGCGAGCGAGCGAGCGTGGCACTGTAATTGTAAGGGTGTAAGGGTGCCGCCCGTGGTGCAGGGGACCGGAGGGGGACGCAAGGGCGGGGCGAGCGAGCGAGCGTGGCACTGTAATTGTAAGGGTGTAAGGGTGCCGCCCGTGGTGCAGGGGACCGGAGGGGGACGCAAGGGCGGGGCGAGCGAGCGAGCGTGGCACTGTAATTGTAAGGGTGTAAGGGTGCCGCCCGTGGTGCAGGGGACCGGAGGGGGACGCAAGGGCGGGGCGAGCGAGCGAGCGTGGCACTGTAATTGTAAGGGTGTAAGGGTGCCGCCCATGCCGCCCGTGCCGCTGACGGCATGAGGGGCTCCGGCTGGCTCCGGGACTCCGGGGGTCACATGGAGCGTCGCGTGCGGCCGCGTCCTGGTCGTGGTGATTGCGCCTCGCAAGTGTGACACCATTATTTAAACCTTTAATGGCCTGTGCGATTACCCTTTTTGCCCCCTCAGGGCTCTGCTGCACGGAGGGGTGGGGGACCCCGGCACGCCGACAGAGATGGGGGAGAAATTTTGCACCGCGCGATCACTCTCTTGCTCTCTCTCTCTTTCTCTCTCTCTCTCTCTCTCTCTCTCTCTCTCTCTCGCTCTCTCTCTCTCTCGCTCTCTCTCTCTCTCTCTCTCTCTCGCTCTCTCTCTCTCTCTCTCTCTCTCTCTCTCTCTCTCTCTCTCTCTCTCTCTCTCTCTCTCTCTCTCTCTCTCTCTCTCTCTCCTATTGTTCTCTCGCACCCCTTCATCGCTTTCTCAGTCTCTCATCCCCGCGTTTTACAATAACCGTGCAATCACCTGATGGAGCCTCTGTATGTGCGTGTGTGTTATTACAGAATGGGGACGGCTGTACGCTGGCCTCCTCGCCCCATGGCAGACTTACCCCGCCCATGCGGCCAAACCAGCACAGCCACTGGAATTAGTTCCACTCGGGGAGGGCAGAGCCGAGGCAGGGCAGGCTGCGCCTGCAGGGCCCGGAGGAAGGCCGATAGCCTCCCGCATGGCTGTGCCGCAGTGGCGACAGCAGTCCGGCGGTATCCACTCTGCCGTATATTGGCCACGCATCCAACTCGTGTGTTTCGATAAATTCTGCGGCCAGAGAAAAATAAAGTGGCTTTTGCTCATCGCGAAGGGGAGCTGGGCCAGACCGGCTAGCAGCAGCAGCAGCAGCAGGGACGAAAGGGGCCGGACCAGTAGCCAGGCCCTGCGGTCGGCCATGTAGCCCAGCCCAGGCCGCAGACCCGGCTAGACCCGGGGTGGGTCAGGCTGGAGGCTTGGCCGGCGTGGCCTTGCTGTGGCATGCCAAAGTATCGGGGAAGCAGGGATACGACAACGTGCCCCCAGGCAAAGATTCGGTCCACAAGGCTGGATTTGTCAGCGGTAGCGAGCAAGCCGAACAGAGTAGGAGCCTGTAAGACACACAACAGTCGACTGTTCTGATGACTCAATCGGGGCGCTGCGACTTTCCAGAGAGGGGTAGTTTTATAAAAAAAATGGCATTCCCTCCGATTCCGTTTTGAATTGACGGGTTGAAGATGTCAACGCTCGTCACGCTTATCAGTCTCTCTATGACGGCGGCCAGCAGACACACACACACACACACACACACACACACACACACACAACACATCTGTGTCCCCACCAAGGACACCCTCCCCCGCCGCCCACCCCCTGCCCCACCATCCTACCCACTTTCTTTTACCGCCCCCTACTGCCGGCCTCCCACCCTCACCGCCTTCCTATTCCTCACAGCCCTGTCAATAGCACTACCCGTTGCGAGATTTATCGAACGTCCCCTGCGCATCGTGTGCACACGCACGCACGCACACGCACACAACCATCGTAAACAGAAACAACCCGGTAGCCGCGCGTCTCGCGTGCGGCAAAAGAAGACAGCCGTACTGAAACGGGGGCGCTCCCCCGGGCCGTACGTGGGTATGGGTGTGTGTGTGTGTGTGTGTGTGTGTGTGTTTTAGAGAGAGAGAGAGAGAGAGAGAGAGAGAGAGAGAGAGAGAGAGAGAGAGAGAGAGAGAGAGAGAGAGAGAGAGAGAGAGAGAGAGAGAGAGAGAGAGAGCGATATCCGCTTGATAGCTTGATAGGAAAAAAGGAAAACAAGTTGTGCAGAAGTGGCCTGCCCACCCGACACCTGAGCATGCCGGAGTCGAGGTTGCCTACCAATCAGGCGCCCCGTGGCCGTGCCGGCTTTTCCTGGCGCCAGTCTCTTCTTCCGTCGGCACAGTAAAATTCTTTATTTCACACACCTGCGGCTGAGGTGGGATCTGATATCACAGCTTGGAGGGCGATTAAATACGCCACACTTCGGGGTTACAGTGCAGCACGGCAGCGGCCTTGAACGGCCCGCTGACTTTGGAAATTGGCAAACTTTGACCGGGTGCCTTTCCCTTTTATCCTGCGGCGCGTGTATTGATTATGGAATGTCGCGCCGAAACACGGGGCCAGCGAAAGTTTGTGCGCGGCCCGGGGGGGGGGGATCCAAACCATTTGTTTACCGGTGTGGGGACGCCCGTTGCCCCAGCAGCAGTAGCAGCTCTGCCCCCCACTTTGCCGCGACGCCCCGCGCCCCCGAGCGTCTCTGGCTGGATTCCCCCCCCCCCCCCCCCTCAGTTAAGACCATTGAAACTACTTGATCCGGCCCCGTAGGTAAAGTGTGTCCATTACCGCGGTGATCAATGGGTCAGCGGCGTCCTGGCGGAGCGGCCCAGGGCTGCGCAGGGCTCCCTAACTCCCTCCACACGGCGCTGCCAAGTTCTGGCGGCCCGCGCACAGCCGGCCCCGCCGGCCCCGCCCCGCTGCGTGTCCGTTTGTTACGGATGCTGGCGGACCTCCCCGACAGCCTCCTTGACAAACGCGGTAATTAATCGTGCTGCACCGTGTCGCCCTCTGTGCGGCCCGCTGCTGTACTGCGGCCTGTGGCTCCCCTCCTCCGAATAATGAGCTTGTTTTCGCGGTCGTGGCCATCGAGAGGCAGCCGGCGGCAGTCGGCGGCGCCCGGCTCTGTGTGCGGACACCGTGCAGCACAGGCGGCCCCGCCCCCGTCACTACGTCACTACACGCAGCCAAACGCCCCCGGCTCTGTGTGCGGACACCGTGCAGCACAGGCGGCCCCGCCCCCGTCACTACGTCACTACACGCAGCCAAACGCCCCCGGCTCTGTGTGCGGACACCGTGCAGCACAGGCGGCCCCGCCCCCGTCACTACGTCACTACACGCAGCCAAACGCCCCCGGCTCTGTGTGCGGACACCGTGCAGCACAGGCGGCCCCGCCCCCGTCACTACGTCACTACACGCAGCCAAACGCCCCCGGCTCTGTGTGCGGACACCGTGCAGCACAGGCGGCCCCGCCCCCGTCACTACGTCACTACGTCACGCAGCCAAACGCCCCCGGCTCTGTGTGCGGACACCGTGCAGCACAGGCGGCCCCGCCCCCGTCACTACGTCACTACACGCAGCCAAACGCCCCCGGCTCTGTGTGCGGACACCGTGCAGCACAGGCGGCCCCGCCCCCGTCACTACGTCACTACACGCAGCCAAACGCCCCCGGCTCTGTGTGCGGACACCGTGCAGCACAGGCGGCCCCGCCCCCGTCACTACGTCACTACACGCAGCCAAACGCCCCCGGCTCTGTGTGCGGACACCGTGCAGCACAGGCGGCCCCGCCCCCGTCACTACGTCACTACACGCAGCCAAACGCCCCCGGCTCTGTGTGCGGACACCGTGCAGCACAGGCGGCCCCGCCCCCGTCACTACGTCACTACACGCAGCCAAACGCCCCCGGCTCTGTGTGCGGACACCGTGCAGCACAGGCGGCCCCGCCCCCGTCACTACGTCACTACACGCAGCCAAACGCCCCGGCTCTGTGTGCGGACACCGTGCAGCACAGGCGGCCCCGCCCCCGTCACTACGTCACTACACGCAGCCAAACGCGCCCGGCTCTGTGTGCGGACACCGTGCAGCACAGGCGGCCCCGCCCCCGTCACTACGTCACTACACGCAGCACGCCCCCGGCTCTGTGTGCGGACACGTGCAGCCAAACGCCCCCGGCTCTGTGTGCGGACACCGTGCAGCACAGGCGGCCCCGCCCCCGTCACTACGTCACTACACGCAGCCAAACGCCCCCGGCTCTGTGTGCGGACACCGTGCAGCACAGGCGGCCCCGCCCCCGTCACTACGTCACTACACGCAGCCAAACGCCCCCGGCTCTGTGTGCGGACACCGTGCAGCACAGGCGGCCCCGCCCCCGTCACTACGTCACTACACGCAGCCAAACGCCCCCGGCTCTGTGTGCGGACACCGTGCAGCACAGGCGGCCCCGCCCCCGTCACTACGTCACTACACGCAGCCAAACGCCCCCGGCTCTGTGTGCGGACACCGTGCAGCACAGGCGGCCCCGCCCCCGTCACTACGTCACTACACGCAGCCAAACGCCCCCGGCTCTGTGTGCGGACACCGTGCAGCACAGGCGGCCCCGCCCCCGTCACTACGTCACTACACGCAGCCAAACGCCCCCGGCTCTGTGTGCGGACACCGTGCAGCACAGGCGGCCCCGCCCCCGTCACTACGTCACTACACGCAGCCAAACGCCCCCGGCTCTGTGTGCGGACACCGTGCAGCACAGGCGGCCCCGCCCCCGTCACTACGTCACTACACGCAGCCAAACGCCCCCGGCTCTGTGTGCGGACACCGTGCAGCACAGGCGGCCCCGCCCCCGTCACTACGTCACTACACGCAGCCAAACGCCCCCGGCTCTGTGTGCGGACACCGTGCAGCACAGGCGGCCCCGCCCCCGTCACTACGTCACTACACGCAGCCAAACGCCCCCGGCTCTGTGTGCGGACACCGTGCAGCACAGGCGGCCCCGCCCCCGTCACTACGTCACTACACGCAGCCAAACGCCCCCGGCTCTGTGTGCGGACACCGTGCAGCACAGGCGGCCCCGCCCCCGTCACTACGTCACTACACGCAGCCAAACGCCCCCGGCTCTGTGTGCGGACACCGTGCAGCACAGGCGGCCCCGCCCCCGTCACTACGTCACTACACGCAGCCAAACGCCCCCGGCTCTGTGTGCGGACACCGTGCAGCACAGGCGGCCCCGCCCCCGTCACTACGTCACTACACGCAGCCAAACGCCCCCGGCTCTGTGTGCGGACACCGTGCAGCACAGGCGGCCCCGCCCCCGTCACTACGTCACTACACGCAGCCAAACGCCCCCGGCTCTGTGTGCGGACACCGTGCAGCACAGGCGGCCCCGCCCCCGTCACTACGTCACTACACGCAGCCAAACGCCCCCGGCTCTGTGTGCGGACACCGTGCAGCACAGGCGGCCCCGCCCCCGTCACTACGTCACTACACGCAGCCAAACGCCCCCGGCTCTGTGTGCGGACACCGTGCAGCACAGGCGGCCCCGCCCCCGTCACTACGTCACTACACGCAGCCAAACGCCCCCGGCTCTGTGTGCGGACACCGTGCAGCACAGGCGGCCCCGCCCCCGTCACTACGTCACTACACGCAGCCAAACGCCCCCGGCTCTGTGTGCGGACACCGTGCAGCACAGGCGGCCCCGCCCCCGTCACTACGTCACTACACGCAGCCAAACGCCCCCGGCTCTGTGTGCGGACACCGTGCAGCACAGGCGGCCCCGCCCCCGTCACTACGTCACTACACGCAGCCAAACGCCCCCGGCTCTGTGTGCGGACACCGTGCAGCACAGGCGGCCCCGCCCCCGTCACTACGTCACTACACGCAGCCAAACGCCCCCGGCTCTGTGTGCGGACACCGTGCAGCACAGGCGGCCCCGCCCCCGTCACTACGTCACTACACGCAGCCAAACGCCCCCGGCTCTGTGTGCGGACACCGTGCAGCACAGGCGGCCCCGCCCCCGTCACTACGTCACTACACGCAGCCAAACGCCCCCGGCTCTGTGTGCGGACACCGTGCAGCACAGGCGGCCCCGCCCCCGTCACTACGTCACTACACGCAGCCAAACGCCCCCGGCTCTGTGTGCGGACACCGTGCAGCACAGGCGGCCCCGCCCCCGTCACTACGTCACTACACGCAGCCAAACGCCCCCGGCTCTGTGTGCGGACACCGTGCAGCACAGGCGGCCCCGCCCCCGTCACTACGTCACTACACGCAGCCAAACGCCCCCGGCTCTGTGTGCGGACACCGTGCAGCACAGGCGGCCCCGCCCCCGTCACTACGTCACTACACGCAGCCAAACGCCCCCGGCTCTGTGTGCGGACACCGTGCAGCACAGGCGGCCCCGCCCCCGTCACTACGTCACTACACGCAGCCAAACGCCCCCGGCTCTGTGTGCGGACACCGTGCAGCACAGGCGGCCCCGCCCCCGTCACTACGTCACTACACGCAGCCAAACGCCCCCGGCTCTGTGTGCGGACACCGTGCAGCACAGGCGGCCCCGCCCCCGTCACTACGTCACTACACGCAGCCAAACGCCCCCGGCTCTGTGTGCGGACACCGTGCAGCACAGGCGGCCCCGCCCCCGTCACTACGTCACTACACGCAGCCAAACGCCCCCGGCTCTGTGTGCGGACACCGTGCAGCACAGGCGGCCCCGCCCCCGTCACTACGTCACTACACGCAGCCAAACGCCCCCGGCTCTGTGTGCGGACACCGTGCAGCACAGGCGGCCCCGCCCCCGTCACTACGTCACTACACGCAGCCAAACGCGCCCGGCTCTGTGTGCGGACACCGTGCAGCACAGGCGGCCCCGCCCCCGTCACTACGTCACTACACGCAGCCAAACGCGCCCGGCTCTGTGTGCGGACACCGTGCAGCACAGGCGGCCCCGCCCCCGTCACTACGTCACTACACGCAGCCAAACGCCCCCGGCTCTGTGTGCGGACACCGTGCAGCACAGGCGGCCCCGCCCCCGTCACTACGTCACTACACGCAGCCAAACGCCCCCGGCTCTGTGTGCGGACACCGTGCAGCACAGGCGGCCCCGCCCCCGTCACTACGTCACTACACGCAGCCAAACGCCCCCGGCTCTGTGTGCGGACACCGTGCAGCACAGGCGGCCCCGCCCCCGTCACTACGTCACTACACGCAGCCAAACGCGCCCCGCCCCGCTAATGACGACAATAACGGCTGGGGGGACGGACATTTTAATGAACGTTTCCCGACGTCTCCGAAATATAAGCGCCACGGGGCCTTAAATAATTTAGCGCACTCGCTCATCCCGCCGCCGTGCGCTCGCAGGGAGCCGGGGCCGCAGGATTAAAATTTTAGCCGCCTCTCGGCTGCTGTTCTCCTCCCTCCCCTCCGCCAGTGCGGGGCTGCGGGGGCCTTGGCAGCGGGGGGCTGCTGTATATCTCTGGGGCCCACGGCCCGTGGGCCCGCTGCATCGCCCGGGAAGGTGCGAAAGTTTTGGTCTCGGATTCCCGCGCCTGATAAAGTATAGTAAGTCGACGTGGCGGCCCGAGGCAGCCTGGAATAGGGCCAGCTTGTTGGGGCCGGTGGAGGCTGCCGAGGGACCGGGGCCACCGCAGCAGGGCCGCAGGCCTGCAGCAGCCAGCTGAGCCGCTGGACGGACTGTACCTGTCGGGTGCACGCGCTGCTGGCTGCGGGCTGCTGCGGCACGGCGAACACGATAGCCGAGCTGAGCCGAGTCAGTGGGCCGCAGGGCAGCGGGGCAGCAGTGGACACGGCTAGCGGGGCGGCAGGGGCGGCAGGGGGCGGTTGGGGGCGGCACGCTGCCGCACGCCACGCAGCCAGAGAAAAAAGCGAGGAAGGGTTAATGGCCCGCGACATTTACAGCGAGGCATAAATCACAGCGCGGCGAGGCAGTCGCGGACGGGGGAGGGTGGCGGTGTTGCGTAGGGGGACGACGGGGGACGCGGGGCCGTGCGACGCCACGAGAGCGTGACCGTGAGTTACCGCCGGCTAATGCGAGTCCGTCTCCGACCCCTGGCGGCGGTTTGTGGTGGCCAGGTCCAGGGCGGTCCCCGCGCCGCGCCGCGCTGCTGCCGCTGCCGTGCCGCCCGGCTCGTGATGGACGGAGATTGGCCCGTCGAAATACGGCTGCGGCCCGGCGGCGCCGCCAACGGTTCACAGCGGAACAGCGAGGCAGGCCACTTTATAGGCGGGCCGTGGGGGATGATGACGGCGCCCGCGGCCAGGTGGCCGTGCAGACACCGGGCCGGACGGTCCCGGACGGTCCCCGCCCTGCCGCGGGTGCGCCTGACATCCGCCAGCAGACAGCGCTGCGCTGACAGACAGCCGCGCCCTTATTTTCTTCGACGGCGCTGCAGGAAGGGGTCGGCGTCCCCCGGGGAGCGGGGAGGGGGGGGGGGGAGGGAGGAAGCTGCTGACACAGCGACGTGGGCGTGATCTGGAGGCCAGCGGGGACACTGGAGTGGAGCGTCAAGAGCAGCGCCTCAAGATAGCATAACGCTCGCTATACGACCCGCCGCCGCCGCCGCCCCCTCTGCTGCCCCCTCTGCTGCCCCGGGGGCGCTGCTGTCAGGACCACGTCCGCCGCCGCCGCCCCCACAAGGGAGGGGGGCGGACGCAGCCGCATGGCGGCGCGTCACTGTCGTTCCGCAGATCATCCCCAGAAGAAAAGGCGGCGGCAAGGGCGGTTTTCCTCGTCCCCAGGCCGCGCAGCCGCGCAGCGCCGACGGGCTGCGAATAGTAATAAACGCAACAGCGCGGCAAACAAGGGCGTTTTCTTTCAATCAGCCGGGTAAACGAGGCCTGGGACCTCGACGTGCCGCCCTGGGGGCCGCCCTGGGGGCCGCCCTGGGGGCCGCCCTGGGGGCCGCCCTGGGGGCCGCCTTGGGGGCCGCTCTGGGGGCCGCCCTGGGGGCCGCCCTGGGGGACGTCCGGGGAGCCGACCCCTCCCCCTGTTGTTAGTGGCCGGCGGGGCTATGAGGGGGGGGGGGCGTTCTAAGAGGATCTGCCTCGGTCCACAGACGTGAGGGGACTAACCAGTGGCCGCTCTGCCTCGCTCGGCCTGCTCCCCATTAACGGTAGCTAGGAGCTAGCCTGGCCCAGGCCTAGCCTCTGACTCTGCGGGGGTGTCCATGGCGGCGGCCTCGAACCGGGCCAACCGCGCTAGCGGCCAGTGACAGCGCAGCGGCGGCACTCCGGACGGCGTTTCTTTGACGCGGATCTCGCCCCGCCCCGCCCCGCCCCGCCCCGTCCCGCCCTTTTCACGCTCAGAGAAAATGACATGGTTATTCCGCGGCGATCGCCTTCGTAGACTTGGTATCGTCGGAGCATGCGCTGTTGCCCCCACACCGGACTGTGCATCGCTGGCGGCCCGACCCTAAGCCTCGCTAAGCTCTTGCTGCCATTTCCCGAGCTCCAGTTGTTAAAGTTTGGTTGCGGTTTCGGTGCCGTGGACTAGCATGGCAGGGGGGTGTGGTGTGGCGTTGGAAACGCTATGGCTTGCCAGGTCGAACCCGGCCGTCTCCTCTCCCGCAAGGGGGGGCTGGGGGGGGGGGGGGGGGGGCTACGGTGGCCGAGGCCGAGACTCCGACCGCGCGCCTTTTTGGCGCTCCGCTCGCTCCGTTAGCAAAGCCCCGCGCTGCGCTGCCGCGGTGGAGCGGGGCTGGGCTGGGCGGGGCGGGGCTCTCCAGGGCCCGGCACAGTCGTGTCGCTTTCGTCTGGTGAGGGAAACGCGGGCGGGAAGGGCAACAAAAGGGTGTAGCTCACTCTGCCGGTCGCTTCCTCACGCCGAGGTAAAGGCCAGGAGTTGCCAAGACTTTCTGAAAGGCACACCGTTTCGCGCGCCCGCAGTTCAGTTCAGCAGCTTCGGCTAGCAACCATCAGCCTCAGCCTCACTGTAAACTGAGGAGCGATACATATACTGCCTAAATTGAGCGAGACAATTATAGTGCTCGTATAGAGGAAGAAAATTTTACCTCTCGTATGGGGGCGAGAAATTTCTTTCCTCGAAGGGATCTGGAAGTATTCATCCTTTAACATGATCGCTCCTACTAAGCACGAAAACTGTGTTGCTCCGTTGGAGCGAGAAAAATGTTAACTATCCCGTTGATCAATAACATTTTATTGCTCAGTCGAAGCAATAGGTATGAGCTTCCAATGACTCAATAAGTGAGTGGGTCCTGCATAAGCTTCCGCAGTGGGTCCATCACAAAACGACAGAGTCTGGAGGGGGCGCACAGGCGTTGGTGGCGACCACGAGTGTGATTGGCAGTGTGGACGTCAAAAACATAGGAAAGAAAGAAGAAATCTCCCACTTTACCGCGCTCAAAGTAGGCGGGCGGGCAGGCATTCCATTTCAGGTGGACTGTCGCTTTAGTTTTTATTTTCCCCGCCCAAGTGCGCCGTGGGCTGACGTTGCACGCACATGACAGCCTCATCAGGCCAGAGCTGTTTGGGCCATGGCCCATGTGATGGTTCTAACGTCGACTGAGTTGGAGTAAGAGAGAGAGAGAGAGAGAGAGAGAGAGAGAGAGAGAGAGAGAGAGAGAGAGAGAGAGAGGGGGGGGGCTTCAGTTGCGTCAATATTTCCTCGCGGGGCGCGGGAGGGGGGGGGGAGGCCTCCATGTGTGATGAGGCCACTCGGCGTCGCTCGGACGGCCCGGACGGAATGTCGCCATCATTCACTTTCCTCTGCGAACACAGCGGCGGTGGAATGTTTGCCCTGAAATATGAGCGTGATTGATTGGAGCCCCGAGCCGAAAGGAGTACGTTGGTTGTTGGTTCTCGTCGCCTGCGGGCGGGGGCCCTGTAGTACGATCATCGCCTAGTACATACAGTGCCATAGTTTTGTTTGGAATGTTTTTTTTTTTTTTTTTTTTTTTTTTTTTTTTTTTTTTTTTGGGGGGGGGGGGGGGTTCGAGAAGGGTTTTAAATTTTTTGATTTGTTACTGCGATGAATATTGCAGTGGTTTAATTGACACAATGTATTCCCATTTTTAAGAGGTGGGCATTTGAAAAATTTTGTCGACTTTGTGTGACGTCGTATGTTTCATGTCGTTTCCCCGAGTTGGCACGCGCACGCATACACGCGCACCCGTCGGTACACCGTCGAGCTCTCTCGGCGCGCATTAGCGTAATACAGTGTCCCGGGCACACCGGCCCTTGAAGGCGGCGCATGGCGGCACACCACTGCTCCTTTGGAGGCGGTCCAAGTTGCGGGCAAACTATTAATGAAAGTCACGCGACATTGTCGCAAGTTACCTGGCGTGTCGCGGCCGGGGGCGTCGGAGGCCGGGGACTCTTGACATTCCTGGGATAGGCATACGCTCAGCCACCACGCGCTCAGCCACCACGGGCTCAGCCACCACGCGCTCAGCCACCACGGGCTCAGCCACCACGCGCTTCAGCCACCACGGGCTCAGCCACCACGGGCTTAGCTACCACGGGCTCAGCTACCACGGGCTTAGCTACTACGGGCTCAGCTACCATGGGCTCAGCCACCATGGGCTCAGCTGCCATGAGCTCGGATACCACGGCCTCAGCCAACATGGTCTCAGCCACCACGGGCTCAGCAACCATGGGCTCAGCCACCACCCGGGCTCAGCGACCGGGCTCAACAACCATGAGCTTGGCTACCACGGGCTCAGCCTACATGGGCTCAATTGCCACGGGCTCAAGTTGCTGCCTACAGCACGACGTAAATCCGATGATGACAGCTCGCCCTGGCGGGCACGGCCTGGGCACGGCCTAGGCACGGCCTGGGCACGGCCTGGGCACGGCCTGGGCACGGCCTGGGCACGGCCTGGGCACGGCCTGGGCACGGCCTGGGCACGGCCTGGGCACGGCCTGGGCACGGCCCGCACGGCACGGCGCGCGAGGTGCGCTCCTGCTCTTGGGTAAAGTTGCTTGCTCTAACGTCTTAAGTGACAGGAGTTGCAGCTGGCAACAGCAGGAGCAGGTTTTTGAGTTTGCTGGGACGGCAAACTTAGTGCTCGGGTGGGAAGGCTATCACGTTTCGGCATTACAACTGCAGCAAGCTCTCGAAAGAGTCTCTGAGTGGCTGTCGTTCGTGTGCTGACTCTGTCCTTGGAGAAATCTGGCGAGTAAATACTCGGCTGCAAACAGCACCACGGCCAGTCGGGACAGCCTGGCGCTCAGCCCGCATCCAGCCCGAGCTCTGCCACAGCCTGACCCGTGATGGAGCACTTTTCCTGTAGAACTTGGCGAGGAGGAAAGAAAAAAGAGCAGACAGGATACCGGTGGAAGGATGTGTTGTACAAAATTTGTGATACAAAACAAGCTTGCTGACGAACTCACCAGGTTAGAAATTCACGCAGCTGTCTGTCAAGATACGATTTTACCCACGGCTTAGCATGCCGTAGCAGCGTCTAGCGCACTGGGCTCAACCCGAACTCAGAACCCGCGACTCAGCTTGCCGAAGCAGCGTCTAGCCAGCAGGGCCCCTTGATCACAGCCGCGGACTCAGCTTGCCGAAGCAGCGTTGGTCTCACAGGCCGGTAGCGTGAATCCGGAGTAAGGGTCCGTGAGGATGGAGAAGAGAGCAAAGTTAAGTCAAAGTTCTTTTAATCAAAATTATTCCTACTGGCTCCCACCGCGGGAGGGCGGGTAAATTCGAATGGACAGCGCGCGCGGAGCGGCGACTGTAGACTGTCCCGAAAAATAACTGAAACGTCCGGTCACACGGTGGGAAAACAGAAAGATCCCGCTATAGGCTGGACCCTTCGCAGCTGCGCCGCTATCGCATCGCCATGCACACGTTACTTGCGGGTGCTTCAGCCGCCGCTGTGCTGCTCCGCCTCAGAGTCGCCAAGAAGTCATTTTCCAGGCAAGTTTCTGGACACTTGCTGTGCGCCCCGCCGTGCCTGGTCCTGGTGGTGCCCTTCTTTTCTCTTTCTTCCCTCCGCGTGTCGTCTGCTGCTCGCCGCCGTCCCGACAAGAGAGAGAAAGAGAGAGAGAGCCACATGACAGGAAACTGTGCCCCCGTCGCGCGAGGGAAGGCCTGCGCTCCACCAACTGTGCTGCCGCTCTGAGCGCAACTTGGCCTCTCTTCCGCCAGCGCTCCCCCGTCACTGTCTTTCGCCTATCGACTCGCCCTCGGACTTGCTTTATTTATTTCTCATATTTTTTTTTGTCAGATGCCCCGCACTTCGCTGTGAGAGGCAGAGCGCTCGTTGCCGGAGTTTGCCGTCTCGTTACGTCCCAGTCCTGTCAACACAGGGCGTCTCCAGCCAGCACGCTTCAGACAGCACGACGCGTTACATTCTTCTACGTGGGAATCGGGGCGTGCGATAGGGGGAGAGGAGCCCACGGGGAGCCCACGGGGAGCCCACGGGGCGCCCGTCTGGCTGCTCAACACCTTCGGCTGGCCCCATATAGGTGATGCTGCTAAGCGCCGGTCGTCATTAACTAGATCTGGCCGATAAACCGTGGGGGTCCCGCCGGTTTTTCTCCGCTCCACGCTCGTGCAGCCATCAGTGCCGAAATATCGCCCGTTCGCACGGTTTGCATCGGCGATATAACAGTAACATACATATCCCGTGACGCGGTGGAAACGTGAACAGTTTTACGCTTGTTGTTTTTTTTACCCCCCCTCGAAACAAAACCGACTATTTATTTTTACCCAGCATTGGAGACAAACGGCTAGCTGTCTAAATTTTCGACCTTGATTTTTAAACGGAACCTTTTCCTTTACGGAAGATTGTCTCCATGGCAAAAAGGGATATCCGTTTTGTTGTTGGCTCTTTTTTTGTTTTAAGTGGGGATTAACCCGTCGGCAGAACTAGTGTGAACAGTGCTGCTCTCATTACACTGCCCTGCTGGCGAGCAGATGTGGGGAAGTGCCTGACGTTAAAGTGGCCCCAGGGGCTCGTGGGCGCGTTGGATGCGCGCTCGGCGCCAGCGCTCGCCGCTTAGCCCGGCCAATCTTTTGTAATGATCACTTCTAATGGCGGCCGCTCTCTTTTGCGATGATGATTCCCCGGGCCGGGTTGCCGGGACGCTGCCCGGATTATTGGCAATGCTGCGCGCGCCCCGGTAACGGCTCGTGGGGTCAGAGGCCGGGCCATTCATTGGTCCTGATAATGCTCGCGCCCCGTGAAGTTTCTATTCATGCACTACACTGTGGAGCTTACTGGAAAAGATTGAGTGTTTTGAACGACTTTTGCGCTAGGAAAAATACATATCAAGAGATCCTCCTAACTAAACGGGCGTATTTCCGTTATACCTCTCCGTGATACCCTAAATACTCCTGTGGACCACCCCTTCGGGTTCAGCTGCATTTTTTTTTTGAGCAGTTCCCGGGTCGGCCGGGTGCCGGCCGGGGTGCCGGCAGCAGCTACATTTCATCATTTGTGCCCCCGGTGCTGACGCCCTGCCGCCCTGCCGCCCTGCCCAGGCAGCCGCCAGGAGCCTCTGCATATATTACCCCTTCAGAGACGCTGCTGTGCCAGCCAGGGATGGGGAACCTTGGCGGGTGGTAGGGGGCCCTCATGGGGTGGGGGCTCGTGGGGAGCCTCGCACACACGGCGGCAGGCCTGGCGTGGCCTGGCAGGGAGACGCACGGCCCCCTAAACAATGCATGCTTTATAACATGATTCGCACTGCTCACGCTCCTCCCCGCCTCAGTTTATTTTTGCCTCACGTCCCCTCGCGGCTCACTCCTCTGCAGCTAATTACCCCGCTGCCGCACTCCAAGCTTGACACCTCCGGGACTGCAGCGTTACGTGATTAATGAATGAGGTCAGTGTCCCCGAACTAACCGTGTCCCGCTTTTGCACTAACACTTTAGGAAAGTATTCCCAACTCTCTTGCGTTTGTAGATCGCATCACGTAAAAGGGTGGAAAAAACTGATCGCAGAGGTGCGAGAGGATTTGC
This sequence comes from Odontothrips loti, assembly GCA_038380765.1. Lineage (NCBI taxonomy): Eukaryota > Metazoa > Arthropoda > Insecta > Thysanoptera > Thripidae > Odontothrips > Odontothrips loti. The sequence goes on from CM076245.1 coordinate 20,791,874, forward strand.
CCTCGCTGGGCTGCGTGATCCACTCTTGCCGGAGGACACACATCGACGGCCCGTAATCCCGACTAGTGTGAGTTTGTGTTTGCGTGCCGGAGTGCCGCTCCATCCGCTGTCTGCCGGCGAACATCACATCAGGAGTGCTAGCAGTGGAAGCCTGGGCTGGAGCCGGCTGAGTCCCGAGACCCCGGCGGGCCCCGGCCGGCCTCTGTGGTAGCAGCACAGCACCCGTACTGCCTGCAGTTGGGTCCATTTGCACTGCGATTGGTCGAATGTTGGCTCTACACATGGGACGGGGCCGTTTGGGTACGGCGAGGCGGAGGCAGCGGCCCGCGGACACGACACAGCAACGGCGCACATTCAGACGAAACGAACGCTTCGATAGCGAGCGGGCGGGCGGGCAAGACTTCCATAGCTGCAGCATGCGCGACGAGGGAACGGCCCTGACTTTCATTAAATCTGAGTGCGCCGCGCAGCCCGCTGACTTTTTCATCTCGGCCGTGTGCTGTCGTCTCACATGCAAAGATCTGAGACGATCAAGGGACGATTGAAAATCTCGGCGTTTCGCCGCATAACCACTCACATCACCTACTCGAGGGCAGAATACATGCACGGAGTCCAAAGTTTCATGGGAAGCATGACCTGGTGAAGTGGAGAAACCACGTGTGGGGAGACACAAATCCTTGTTTCAAGTAAAAGTTTCGCAAAATAACAAAAATTTACCCGTCTCCTGCAGTACTCGGAAACGGCACTCAAGAAAAAGAAAAGATTCTCATGGTTAGTTTCGTTTTACTATCACTTTGTGCCTGTGCAGCCGGTATCAGCCCCCTTTCGTGTGGCCTCTCGTGTTTGTGTTCCGTGTTGTTTTCCCCTCGCTGGTCAGAGCTCCGCCTCAGCCCCTTCTTTATTAGAGCGCTGTACCCGGGAGGCCGGGAGGCCCACCCCTACCTGGGCGGCACGCGGTGGCACGCGGAGGCAGGCGGCGGCACGTTTTGTCCTTCGAACACACGGGGCGTTGTTCCTCACCGGCCGAAGCGTTTCGCCCAGGTTTCTGCGTCCATCACCAGAGGGTTTATAAAGTAAGGCGGTCGAACACGGGAGTAGCCCGGGCCAGGAGAGACGCCAGCAGGCGGGGTCGCTGGTAAGGCGCCCGCTGTGCTTTGCGGTCCTGAGGCCGGCAGCCGGCCAGCCGGCTTTTCGCGAGGAATTTAATCAGTTCCCGCCTCAACTACCTTAATTAAAGTATTCCTCGGCTGAATAATGCAGCCCCCAGTACTGTTCGCAGCGTATCTCTCAGAGCGTTGCTCCCCCACGCCCGGATGACAGCCGTCCCTTTTGTTGGTGCTCTCCGTTGGTGCCGTTTGGTGCTCCCCAAGTGCTCTCTCATGGCGGCGGCTGGCGCGCAGATGGCAGTTCCAGGTGTGCAGTTGGCACACATGCCGGAGCGTCCCGGAGCGGCCGGGAGCGGCCGGGACGCTGAGCCGGGTCGTGGATCTTACTGCGAACGCACTCCATCAGTACGCTCTGCCGCCCCTGCCTTACCGCCACTCTTTTCCATTTTAATTGAAGGGCTCTAGCTCTCTCGCCCCCCCCCCTCCCTCCCTCCCCCTCCAGCCTGACGCGCTACGTGCTCGCCTGCCGCTTTTCCTCTTACCATTTCTCCTACCTCGCCCACACGCGCATAATGTTCCTCTGGGAACAGTCAGTCGCGGCCCGAACACAATCAGTAGGCCTTGTCATTTCGCCGAGCCTCGCACGGGAAATTAAAAGGAAACATCGGAGTCTCTGGGACTGCTGTGTTTGCTCGTATCGCACGGCTTTGTGAAGGACTGTGGCCATACGGCTACAGGGATTGTGAGCGTGGTGAAGGGACTGGAATGTGGCTGTTAGCTGTGCGCGGACTCTGGCTGGGGCTGGACATCCCCCTCGCTTCTTGCTCATGCTGGGCGCACAATCGCGCCCACAGGCCGCCAGGCCCGCTGCCCAGCGCTCCAGAGCGAGAACAGGATTCACTGCGGTGTTTGCCCCTCGACTGCACCAGCGTGCAACGCGCATGGGTGTGGGTGTGTATGTGCATGTTGTAGGGGCCACTTTCAGTCCGGCCCGACCATGGTACCTCCCTCGTCGACCAACTTTGAATTCCCTCCGCACTCCCTTGCTCACTGTTCCCCGCCTCTCTTTCTATCTTTCTACCTCTCTCCGTCCCTCTCCCTCCCACAGCAAGCATGTCGGGAATCCGGCCTCTGCGGCACACAGCCCAGCATGTGGAGTCACAATGATGCCAGACGAAGAGGTCGCGGGAGTCAAAACCAATGGGTCCCGGCCCTCGTCCCCCGGCCCCCGGCCCCCTGCCCCCTGCCCCCGGCCCCCGGCCCCCCCCCGGCCCCCGGCCCCCGGCCCCCGGCCCCCGCCCCCGGCCCCCGGCCCCCGGCCCCCGGCCCCCGGCCCCGGCCCCCGGCCCCCGGCCCCCGGCCCTCGGCCCCCGGCCCCCGGCCCCCGGCCCCCGGCCCCCGGCCCCCGGCCCCCGGCCCCCCCCCGGCCTCGGCGAGCACAACAGTAATGAGCAGGATCGAGCCGTACCTCCCCGAGGCCTGGAGTTGTTTCGCTGCCAGGGTTGCCGCACCGTGGGGCGCTGACGAACAGTTGATCGCACGATTCCACCGCGCCGCGCAACCCAACTCGCCTCCCATTTCAAATTACTTCCGTGCCAAAAAAGAGAAATAAAAAAATACAAAAGTGTGCGTGTGTGGACTTACTTTTTTTTTTTTGGTACGGAAGTAATTTGAAATGGGAGGCGAGTTTGGCCAGGCTGGGGGTGAACGTGCTGCGTGCTGTTTCGGGTGCAAGTCGCCGCTCTGCCTGCCACAACCCTGCAATGCAACATGTGCCAAATGTTTCCCGCCAGCCTCTGCGCTCTGCTGCTGCAGCGCCGCGCTCCGCTGTTGTTGTTCCCTCCTTGCATTCCCCAGAAAACTTTTGTGTGTCCCAGAGAGATTCCATTTGCGTGAGTCCCTTATTAGACGGATGGTTGTAGAAGGGAGTCGAGGGGAAGGGAGGGGGAGGGCATGACCATCCGGGCCCCGGCAGTGAGGGGGAACTTCAACACCATCCACACCGCGTCCATCTCGTTTTTAGCAGCCGAGTGTGTTCATGTGTGCCCACATCCATTAGTCTTTTCTTCTCCACCATAACTTCTTTTGGTGCCTGCTTTTGCTCAACATAGAGCAGCTCAGGCCTGGACTCGTTGAACCCCACCAGCGACGTGTGTTTCTTGATGTTCGAGGATGTGTTCCGTCCGGGTTGTGTTCGTAGCAAAGCAACCTGTGTACAGGATATATTACTAGAGTACCCCCACGGTGTTCCTTGTCCAGGATCAGGCAAGGAAAGGAGGAACAGCTGGGAAAATCAATTGTCTGAGAGAAGTTGGTGAGTTGACACGGCCCCTGCAGGGTGTTGTGGTGCTCCGGGGTCCCCAATATGCTCTGTCAGATCTGCAGGTGGTGATGACAGGTAGCAGAAAAGGCGCGCGCTCAGCCGAGTGCCATAGGCCACAGTGCCATCGGCTCCAGGCCTTAATGGAATGAAATTGCTATCCAAAACCCGCCACACACGCCGCACTGCCCCGCTGCCCCGCTGTGTTCAGCCGAGCCCATGCGCTAGTGCCGGTTCTCTTGGCTCGGACCCCACGCGGCCTGCACTGCTACCAAAAACTTTGGCCCGAGACGCAAAGCCTTTCAATAGTATGCTAAGTCCTCTTCTCGATACTGACGAGAACGGAGAGAATAAAAACGTTCCGCGTCCTTCAGGCCGGCCACAAGACCGCGGGGCGGGCGGGGCCAGGGGCGGCTAATCTCGAGGCTGTCCCAACTTTTCCGACCAACTTGTCATGTGCTGGGCCCTTTTAGAAGACGGCCATCTATCTCTCTCTCCCTTTCTCTCTCTCTCTCTCTCTCTCTCTCTCTCTCTCTCTCTCTCTCTCTCTCTCTCTCTCTCTCTCTCTACCCCTTCTTTCCTCACACCCCTCTCAACTTCATCGGCGTGTCAGCTTTCATTCAGCTTCTTGACTCCAATATGAACCACCTGAGCCGCCACACTCCCTGTGACTTTTAAATTTTATTAAAAATGAAAGTGACGGGTATGCTCTGTCCTGCCCTTGGGGGCCAACACTTCGTTAGGAGCGTTTACGTACCCTGGTCTGGAGATTAACTAAGCGTAGTCCTTTGTTAAACACGCCGCACTGGACAAGCTGTTGTGTCACGAATTCCCGGGATCTCCCCCTTCCCTTCCCCCTCGCCCCCCGCCCCCCTCGCCCTCCCCCTCGCCCCCCGCCCGCACGCCCCGGACTCCGTTCGTGCTGATCCCCCGCCTCCTTTGCGCTTTGCGCTCTATCTCCTGCAGCTGTCGCGCTGATCAGATAGCGCCAGTGCCGCGAGTGCCTCTGGATGCGGCGTGCGGCCCCCAAATTAGGGGCCGGGGCAGGGCGGGGCCGGGCGGGGCCGCACTAGGGGGGCACCGGGCTGTCATGGGTGACGAGGCCCCGGGGTGTTCACATCATCCACCCCATCTACCCCACACACGTGCACACGACGCACATTCGCAGGCCTATCCACGTGTGCGTGCTGACGTGACCTGCCGCTTGCAAACAGGCAGCAGCAGCAGCAGCAGCAGCAGCAGCAGTTGTAGTGGCCAGAACGTTGGGGTTTCGAAATTAATGCGGAGAATAGTTTATACGAACTCGCGAGACCGTTCGACTCACTCCCGGCTTTCCTACATTCACCCAGATTGGCAGTGGTACCACCCATCGATAGCGCTGACGGTGCTTCTTCCACTCGCGTGCCCGGGCCCCAAGTTCACGTCGAGCCGGAGCGCAAAATCTCATTAGACGACGAGATAAAGAAAGCAGGAAAAAGCTGCAACTCCCAAACTCCAAAAGTCTTTAGGTTTCTTCTCGCCTTGTAGTTTCTCCCAGTCGTGGAAAGGAAACAGATGCGTCCATTCAAAGGAGATTTTCTGCCCTCTCACGCGCGTCTGCTGAAGGGGAGAGGGAGGGGAGAAGTCGGCGGCGCGTAAGCTAGGCCTCTCAGACTCTTCTCTCTTTTTTGAAAAGAGAAAGAAAATATAAGCAAAAAAAAAAATGGATTCGAGGGAGAGGAGACGAGCTCGTGTGAAAACACCGGGAAACACGGATGAAGATGAAACGTTTCAGGCGATGATGAGCGCTCCTGGTGAGCAGACGTAGCAGGCGGCCTGAGGTGCGAGGGAGAGATAGCGTGGACAGAGGGAGAGCGGGCGAGTAGTTGACCCGTTTGGCCAGCCGCGGCCGGGCCTAAGCCGCGCAGAGCCCCGCGGAACCCTTGCAATGGCGACATATGGAGGGGTCACAGCGCCCAGCGCCAGGTCTGCGCTGCTGACCCCATTACTTCGCCTGTCTGGCTGCTGTATTGCCTGGCACGGCTTGGCATGTACCGTGCACGGGTACTGCCGGTAGCCCCCTCCCCTCGCCCTTTCTCTTTCCTCTCTCGTCGTGTGCATGTGAGCATGTGTGTGTGTGTGTGTGTGTGTGTGTGTGTGAGTGTGTGTGTGTGTGGTCTTGGCCCGGCACGCGCGCCCCACAAGTCTGCATGTCCTGGACATAAATCCAGGCGGGCGGAGGGGAGGGCCGGGAGGGCCGGGCCCATGGCACAGCAACTGCTCGCAGTGTGGCAGCATGAGTCTCTAATGCTGGAACGGGACGAGACAGCCCCGCCCTCCTCGGACCGAAACCCCGCCTCGCAATAACACCGCGCAGAAAGAGTCCGGGTGGAGAGAGAGAGAGAGAGAGAGAGAGAGAGAGGGGGGGGGGGGGGGGCAATTCGTCTGGCTACTCCGCACCGGTCCACCTCCGAGGGAGGTCCTCAGGTAGGGCCGCTCAGGCCCCCCCGTCCCGTGTTGGCGAGGTGCCGCCGGGGCCGGGCCGGGCTCTGGGTACTGCGCCAGCACCGTCAGCAGAGAGCTCAAGGGTAGTTGTTTGTTTCCACGCTGTTTGCCAGTCTCCTCGACAAAGTGCGGGGTGTGGTTTGCCGTGGGGAGGCGGGGGTGCAGCGCTGCTGCGCTGTGGGGTCACGATCAGGCAGAGCACGTGCGCCGTGTGTTGACACCGCCGGAGTGCAGACACGACCGCCTCGGTGCCGGAATTGGCCGTCGTTGGCACATCGCTCACGCTTCCGGGACGGGCTACAATGCTGGCAGCAGGGTTGTTAAAGTTAATTTATAAATGTAACGCACTAACGTTAAACCGTTACGTTTGGGCTGTTAACGTAACGCGCTAAAGTTACGTTAGCGCATTAACGCCGTTAACGTTTTTTTAACAATTTTTACCATTTTGGGGACATTCCGGTGCGCAGTCGATGCAGACATAAACGAAGGTGAGGGGCGGAAAAGGATAGGTGGTGAAGGCAGAACGGTTCTTTCTGGGAGAATTCCCAAATGAAGATTTGAGCCAAGATTTCAGTCGTGAAACTGACTAACTGCTCAACTTATTACGGTTCAAATGACGCTTCGGTAAACGTTAACGGCGCTAATGCGTTAATAAATCCAATTAACGTAACTCGTTATCGTTACGAGCATTCGAAAATCGTTACGCGCTACCGTTAACGCTAATTAACTTTAGCGTTAACGGCGTAACGCCGTTAAACCGTAACTTAACTTTAACAACCCTGGCTGGCAGCAGCAGCAGCATGAGCAAGCTTGTAGGCGTGGAACACTGATGATCGTCATGAACTCAGAGAAATGATGATATCCATATTGAATAATGACTTCACTGCCCTTTTATTATAACTCGCATAACTCCTGGCCGATCTCAAAAGACTTCCATGGGAGTGTTGCGCGGCGACACTGTGGCACTGTGGCCGGCGGGGCAAATTTATGTGAGTGTTGCGAAGGCCAAGGGCTGCGAGAAGGCGGCGAGCGCATCCCCCAGCGAGCTGCTGCTGCTGCTGCTGCTGCTGCTGCTGCTGCTGCTGCTGCTGCTGCTGCTGCTGCAGAGGCAGTCTTTTGTTGTGCCATCCGCGAGTTTGTCTGATTGTTGTGAAGCCGAGAATAAGCCGGAGCAATGCGTCCTCATGCCACCCCTGGGGGATGCGCCCCCCCCCCCTCCCCCCAACTCCGGCGCCACTGCGGAGAATGCGGACCAGCATCGCAGCAATGTAAAGTCCCCCCCCCCCCCCCCCCCCCCCCCCCCCCCCCCCCTTTTCCCCTCCCACGAACCCCCGGACACCCATCTTCTTTTCCCATCGCGGCAAACAGGGTGTGATTCATGAACTCCGCTTTGATATCGAAGCAGAAGTGCCCCCACCCCTCCCCCTCGTCCCTTCCTCTTTCCCACTCCAAGGTTACGGACTACCCCAGACCGTCGCTCGGAAAAGGGTTCACATCACAGAGGGCGTGTATTTGGTGACCCACTGACTTCTGGCGACCTCTGAGCGGACTGCCCAGAAACCCTTCCCCGGGGCCACGCGAAACACTGATACGCGGAAGCATGGCTTCACAGCGTGTCCGGAATTTGTAGTGTGTGCAGGCAACCGCTGCAGCGCCGTCTAGCGTTGAATAAGGAACCGTGGGTTTCTGCCGGTCCCGGCCCTGACCGCCTGGCTCACAGTTAGTTTGTGGTTTTGGCCCCCGGCTAACTATATCCGGCTTCCGCAGTCTGGCCATGTATGTGGCCATGCGACGGGGAAAGTTTGGCGGGGAACGTAATGCAAAAGGCATTTCGCTGCCGCCCCGCTCCCTGCGATCCCTCCGTCGTAGCGCGCACAAAAGTAGCCATACGAAGAGTGGGTGTTTCTTTCTGTACCGAAGAGTAAAACAAATTTTGAAAGTTTCAATTTGGTTTTCCCTGCCCGTCGCTTTATCGCACCGGTGTTCTACGGTCTGCGCCTGAATGAAGTAGCTGATGGCGACGCGGCGATTTGTGATGAGTCTGGACGGCCAGGGACCTTCGCTTGGCCAAGACTTTGCCGTGATTTGCGCCCCTTGAGGGGAACACCGCTGGCGGCGTTGCCAAAGCCTTGAGCCATCGAATGAATCGTAACTTTCCAGGGCGCGCTTTCCATATAAATGGTCCGGGGAGAGCAGAACGGGGCGAAGAAAATGAAAAGGTGTGGACTCCTTTATCTCGGCCTCGGGGCAGCCGGGCGGGTTCGGCCGGATAAGCAGCTGGCCAGTGGCTCGTACACATTCCGTGCATTCTCTCGTCTGCGCCATGGATTCGCTCGAACGGATATTTTTGTTGAATGTTCGCTTGCTCATGGAGTGCCTGCCATTCCACGGCAGCAGCGGCGCATCGTCCGGTCTGGGCCGCTGGCGAGGGAGCGCCTGCCAGCGGGAGGGTAGGCCACCGGCTCCGCCCGGCAGTGCTGCGGGTCTGCCTACCCTCCCGAGTGCAGGCGCTCGGCCGATCGGATTGGTCTGCCCAATCCCTTCTGCGGGGGATCGGATCAGGGGCGCGCCTGGGGCTCGGAGCGCATGGAGAGAGGCTGCCCTTTGCCCTCTAAGTGGACCCCCCGACATCAGCAACCCTTCGCCCAAGCCGGCTCTGGACCACCGTCACCCACTTCTTTATTTTTTTCTTTCCGTTTTTTATTCGCGTGGTGTGGTGTGGGGTGTCAGCACGAGACGGCAGACTAGACCTAAAGCTGGGACCCATCAACAAGGTTAGCATCTGCTGGGTAATGTCGCAAAAACCTGTGGTCGCCGCACTGGCTCCGGGGTAGTGGGGGGGGGGGGGGAAGGGAAGGGAGCGAGGCAACCATCCAGTCCTCCCATCTGTCCAGTGCACGCGTGCTGCCACTACTTGACGACTTTGCTGCAGGAGATGACCTACTTAACCACGATGTAACTGAGATGAACCCTTTTTAGCTCGGCGTTACGACTTAACACTGGTCATTTTATATCTGGGGGCTCTACCGCCCGTCTCGCACCTCTGGGCGGCATCCCGTTTCGAACTCAGACCGTCTGCGTGCCGCACACGCCTCTCCAGCCGGGTCTGCGCATGCGCCGCCGTGCGCCGCCGTGCGCTGTGTGTGTATGGCGCCAAAGTTTCATGTTGTGTAATTCGTTTAACTCGGGAGCACGGCCGGCGACGCTCCCAGTCGGCCCGCTGCTGGCTTGCTGCTGTATCTCGCGGCCCCCAGCACGCGCCGCCGCCTTCCGACGGCCGACCCCTAAAGTTCTTCAACCGAACACCGAGGCGTGACGAGGCTGCGTTTGCTGCTGCCCGGAGCGCCCCCAGCGGAGATTTCTTCCGGCTGAGCGAGGCGTTCCCAGGCGTGCCGGGCGTAGCCAGGCCTCACAGACCACCCTCTGCGGCGGGCTGGGCTCGGGTTCCCCGGGTGTCCCCGGGGGGTCAGCACGTACCGCACTGCGTACCGCAGGGCGCACCGCGCCGCACACGCCGTCCCCACAATATCCGGGTGCCCCCCTGCGGCTCCTGCCGGCTCCCTCCCTCCGGGACTCTCCCTCCCCCCCTTCCCTCCGGGGCCTCTTCCTCCGGGGTCTCTTCCTACGGAGGCTCCCCCTCCGGGCCTGCCCCTACGGGGTCTCTCCCCCTCCCCTCTTTCTCTGGGGCCTCCCCCTTCTCTCTCTCTCTCTCTCTCTCCGGGGCCTCCCCCTCATGGTGGAGCCCGGGGCACGCGAGGCAGAAAAGTTTACGGATTAATCCTTGATCCCGGGCCGGAGCCAGCTCATTTGTTGGCGGCATCTCGTATAAATCTGTCGGATGAGAGGGTTCGTCCGTCAGGACACGGGTCAGCCCCCAGGCTGGGCAGGCCGGGCGATATGGGCATAGGGTCGGTGCTGGCAAACAGGGGGGGGGGGGAACAAAAAAACTGGGGGAAAGGGTTCTAAGCGGAAGCATACGAAATGTGGAAAAGTGGCAGCTGAATTCTTAACACTGTCAGCAGCTTCCCCTGAGTTGCCTCGATTACTGCTGCCGGCAGAGCCTGCTTAGACCGGGAATGCCCGACTCGAGCCGACCAGTGCGCTGCACGAATATAAGTTCACTACAGCGCTGTGAGACGGCGAATAATCTCTTGCGCAGTGATGCTGGAACATTCCGCCCGGACTGCGGGCCTCGGGCCAGCGTGCTGTCTCCTCTTCTGCGATGTTCTGTATTATGTAAGGGTCATAAGGTGGCAGTCAGCAGGCCACGCGGCGAGCCGAGGTGAGCGGTCCCCGAGCCTCGCTTTCTGCCGGCAGTACCCGCCGCTCCCCCTTGAATGCTTGATTCGCATCCCGCAGAGTGGCGCCCTCCGCTGCACCGCCCGGCGGCGCATTGAGCGAGGGCCACCTGAGAAACAAATCCAGAAAGATGATGACAATAATAATAAAAAGAGAGAGCACGGCCGCAGCGCGCGGCGAGGGTGCGCGGATGCTATTCTCATACCCCTCCGCCCGAGGCCACTTGGGTGCGGGCCTCCACTGCCACGGCGCGCCCTGCCTTTTGTGAGGGACGCAACGCCGTGACGAAAGCATGTGGATTTGGAATGAGTGCGCGCATTTTTATTGCTTCATTCTGTTCCACTTTATTCCACACCGCCATGGTGGTGGCAGTAGTAGTGGCAGCAGGGGAGAATAGAAGTCGACGCACCATTGAATTTGGCGCTTCTCCCCAAGTGTTATCAACTTCACTTTTTCTTGTAACCATGAATATTCAATATCATGTTTGAATATGAGAATAATCGTGGTCAAACCCTAAAATAGTCAGATAGACCGTAAAATCATCTTCTGAAATACGTATTTTCTTCATAATTCCACCAAGCATCCAATGAATGCGTGGTAAATACCACAAATTTGTTCAGCAGAGAGTACCGCTGGAGAAAAACGTAAACGTAAACGTCGGCCGCTGTCTGTAACGGGGGAGCGCGCTTAGAAATAACAAGCCCAAAGAACTCTCCGGTGGAGCCGCTCGCCGGCGTCGTGGAGAGGTCCGGGCGGGTCCGTCTGGAGCCACTGGAGCTGGAGCCCACAGCCAACCTGGAGGTGACCTCGTAACCCGGAAATTCCCCTCCCCACGACACGGCAACGGCGGGGCCGGGCTCAGCCGGCACAGCCCACGCTTTGAGCAGGGGGAGCTCGGGGGCCTCGGGCTGCGCCCAGCCCAGCTCCCGCCAGGCTCCCGCTGGCGTACGGATGGCAAACTGCTTCTCATCCACCGCACCGGCAGCCACCGGCAGCCACCGGTGAGGCGAGGAGCCGTGCCGAGCAGAGCCGAGCGGAGCCGTCCCATCCCCTTGTCTTAATACATCCGCATTTAGGGGCACCACATTCCACCCCCGGAGGCGCTGCCTGCGGTGACACGCTGTCGTGTTGTTAGGGGGCGGCCGTGTCTCTACTCCCCTGCCCCACCCCTACATCAGGTCCACCCCCCCCCCCTCTCTCTCTCTCTATCTCTCTCTCTCTCCCCACTCTCCCTCCTCTCTCTCTCTCTCTCTCTCTCTCTCTCTCTCTCTCTCTCTCTCTCTCTCTCTCTCTCTCTCTCTCTCTCTCTCTCTCTCTCTCTCCCTGACCTCCGGGTCCCCCGTGGCGGGCGCGCGGATTCCGAGGACACGGCCGCAGAAGGGAGAGCAGGGAAGGGGGCCAATGTACCACTTTTTGCCTAATTAGCGCCGGAAAGTTTCTCCGTCTCTACCTTTTCAGGCGCTCTTTGTGCCTGAATGAGGATGGGAAGAGGAGGGGGAGGGGGCTCTTCCTACGGTACACACACCTGCCCAGTGGGGACCCTATACCTTGGCCTCCTGCATGTGCACGCGCGCGCGTGTGTGTGTGTGTGTGTGTGTATGTGTGCATGTGTGTGTGTGTGTGTGTGTGGGTGTGTGTGTGTGTACATCGCTCCGGTGTTGTGTGTTGTGTGCTGCTCACAACCAGGCCTGCCACCAGCTGCCGGCTGCTGTCGCCGGCACACCTTGTACTGTTACCGCACGGGACAACGGCCCGGGGTCCCCGTAGGTCCCCGGGGCGGGCTTGGCGTGCTCCTCGGCCCCCCAGCGGGCCTCCGGGCCTGGGTCTCCGCATCAAGCAGCAGCCACCAGCCCAGCACCGTCCGGCAATATGTGTCGGCATCAGCAGGCGCCGCGGCGCCGCGCTCGGATATACGCGGCCCCCTCCAAACAGTTCACTTCGTCGCCTCAGCTTCCTGGGCAGAGAGCTGCTATAACACGCGCTGCCGGCCGATCGAAGCTCACAACGCACATAATTAAATCAGAGTCAACTTACAAGGCAGCTTGCAACTTGAATGGTGCACTCTCAAAAAAGTATGCTTGAATCAGCGCAAATTTGATGCCTACCCTGAAATCCTGGGTAATTTTCCCCAATTCAGCAACAGGATACTTGTGCCAACCATCGCTATGCCTGAAACAGGCATACGATTCGGCATAATCTGATGCCTGAGTTAGGCATATAGCCTGATGCCTGAATCGGGCATCCATATTTAGTGGCATGTCTTGATTCAGGCATAGCTGCATAGCCACTACGAAATTCTTGTTTGAGCATATTATGCTCGTTTTGAGCATATTATGCTCGGGGAAGATTTTGAGGTTCAGGCATAAAATCTGCTATGAAACAGGCATATTATGCGTGATTCAGGCATATTTTTTTGAGAGTGTAAAATGGGTGCGCAAACATGTCGAGAGCGAATCCTTACGAGGAGAAAAGTATAAACCCACCGCTATCGCGATAAAAAATAATGTAATTGTAATCATTCGGAATTGAGGGTGATACTGGTGATAGTGGTGAAGTTGATGGCGGGGGGCGATGTAGTTGGACACAAACCAGGTCGGGACGTACTCCGGCGGCCGCCGCGGCCGCGCTATGTGGCCTCAGCGCAGCCCAAGCGTGTCTCCCTGTTCCCTCACAGCGGCACGCCAGACCCCGCCCAGCCCCGCCCAGCCCCGCCCAGCCCCGCCCAGCCCCGCTCAGCCCCGCCCAGCCCCGCTCAGCCCCGCCCAGCCCCGCCCAGCCCCGCTCAGCCCCGCCCAGCCCCGCTCAGCCCCGCCCAGCCCAGCCCCTCCCGGGGGCTCCTGTGGGCCCCTGCGGGCTCCTCCTACCCTTCCGTCCGCAGATATGAGAACTCATCGCCAAAGTTGGCGGGATAATAATTTAGAGAAATACGATGGAAACGGGCTAGCGAGGCGCCGGGGCGGGACCCGTACCGCGGTACGTCACGCCCAGCGAGGGGGCTGCGGGGGCTGCGGGGCTGCGGGGCTGCGGGGCGCATGCTTCCCGCCAGAACCTTGTTTCGCGTTTCTGTTTGCTCCGGAAGGAAAAGAAACGATTCCCGTACCCCGCCGTTTTTGTGGAAAGGAAAAGGATGTATTGAGGCAACCTGAATGGAGTCACAAAGTCCCTCCTTGTTTTGTATTTTATCTTATTTTATTTTTCAATTTTCTCCTTCTCGTTTTCAGTGCATCCGATACCGACTCGGTGCGCTTCGACGACGAAACACGCGCAAAATAACTATCGGCCACGATTCTCGTCCATAAAGCTGTCCGTTTCACGTGCGGCATGGAGCCGCGGCAGGGCGGGTCGAGGCGAGGCAGGGTCACGTAAAGCTACATGGAGCAGGCCGGCTTTACGTACCGTGCGGTACGTGCGCGCGATCACACCGGCCGCGCCGCACTCCCCGTCCTTGTCGCTCCTACTGCGAGCCGGCTGAGGGAGCGAGAGAGAAAGGGAGCCGAGACACGGGAGGGAGGGGGCGGGGTGGGGGCGCTATTCGTCTCACCGTGCTTGACGCTTTCCTCACCTCGCGCGGGGAGGTGAGGCCGAGCCGAGCCTTTGGGACGATCGCTTGAGGCCACGTCTGGGCCCCGGGGCTGAGCAGGCCAGAGGGAGGGGCCGGGAGAGACGCCTCTTTCTCTTCTTCTCCTTTCCCTTTCCATTCCATCGGCGCTCTCCTCCGCGTTATTCAATTCCGCGATACCGAAGAGAGAGAGAGAGAGAGAGAGAGAGAGAGAGAGAGAGAGAGAGAGAGAGAGAGAGAGAGAGAGAGAGAGAGAGAGAGAGAGAGAGAGGGGTGGGACGAGGCGCATAGGCTCGCTAGCTGAGCACGCCGCCGGGCTCCTGGGGGCCTTCGGGGCCAACAAGGTTATTATTCAGAACAAAATGAGAACAGAGACCGCGTAACGAGCGGCCAGAGGCGTACCGTAGTCACATCTCGGCGGCCAGCCCGAGGGGGCCGCGACCAGGAGGCGACCGGAGCAGCGCAGCCCATACAATAATAATGTCATGCTGGTGGTTCTTTTTATCGCACTATCGCACCCCCCACGAAGGGCGGGCCGTATATCCCGGACACACGCGCTGCCGATGGAGGTGTCTGTGCGTAACTGCGGCTCACCCGTCAAGGCAGACAGGGGGCCGGGGGCCGGGGGCCGGCAGGGCGCCGCATGGGAATTGATGTATCCCCGATACTCCTCCCGGCCATTGAGAGCCCCCGCGGCCCCCGCGGCCCCCGCGGCCCCCGCGGCCCCCGCAGCCAGCGCAGCGCGGCAGCCATCAATTCCTTTTGTGACCGCGACGCGACACGTCCCTGTGGCGATGCGTGGGCCGGCCGAGGGCCCGTGCTGCGGCTCGTACTACGGGGAGACCCGGCTCGTGCTACGAGGTGACCCGGCCCCCGGCCCAGCCTGGCGCGGCGCACCGAGACGACGCCGGCGGATATCGCGGCCGCTCCATGATTCATGGCGTCTCCGCGTGCCGACCAGCAAGCAGGGCAGGGCGAGGAGCACACCGGCAGATGTCGTGGGGCGGGGGAGGACGAGGACGCTGGCCGTGCCGAGGGCTGCCAGCCGGCCGGAAGCGAGGACGCCCGCCTCCAGTCGCTGCCTGTGCTTTAGGGGACGTCCGTAAATCACGCGGGGTGCCACTTCCGGTCGGATGCCCCAAAGCTAGCCGAGGCTACCGAGGCTATCGCTGAGCTCCCGCGCGGCGCAGGCCCCGCGGCACCAGCGCCCGCCCAGATGGGGAAATATCGCCGGCCGCGGCGCAAGGAAAGCGGTTCTGATGCGGACAAATCGGAGCGGGGCGGTTATCACTGATGAACTTCCGGCTGACAGGTCGCGAACGACTGAATGGAAATGAGTTTCCCCCTAAAAAAAAGGTTGGGGGTGTCTAAAACTCCGCGGATCTGTGGTTTAAAGCAGGCCACCCGAGCTGCTCAGCTTGGTAGACTGCTAAACTAGGGGGACGCTTCGTTGTCCTAGACTGGCGAGCGTAGCGTAGCAGTTTTTTCAGGGAGATCGTCCGCGAATTGACTTTGTCTGAGGCGTCTGCAAGCGCTAGGGTACGTTGACCAGCAATGCACGCGCGCATGCACGA
Source organism: Odontothrips loti (assembly GCA_038380765.1). Classification (NCBI taxonomy): domain Eukaryota; kingdom Metazoa; phylum Arthropoda; class Insecta; order Thysanoptera; family Thripidae; genus Odontothrips; species Odontothrips loti. Next base: position 20,807,216 of record CM076245.1, read on the forward strand.
GTCTTAGTTGCCTATTTTTCGGGCGTCGTAACGCAGGACGAACGAGTGCATCCAAAACGTGCGGCTCTATAGTGCCTTGAAGAGTCCTATAATCTGAGCTGTGGTTCCTTTGTGCTGTGTGCTGTCTAGCAGTGGCGCACGTACCAAATCCGGGCCAATCGATCGCTTGCTCTGCTAACACGCTCGATGATCTCGCCGGTCTGATGGGCAGCCGCGGCCTCAGCCGGACGCCATAATTCCCAGTCCGACGTTATATTGCAATGATTTCCATTGGCAGACACGGCCGGATCTCATCTCCGCGCCGCTGTCCGGGCTGCCGTAGGGGGTCCCCCGGTGGGGGTCCTGGTGGGGGGTGCCGCAGGGGCACCATGGGGGGGGGGGGGGGGGGGGGGCTTGGTGGGGTCCCTGGGGGCACCACCACCGCACATCGCGGCGCTCTGATTGCATGCCGGCATTGGCCTGCCAATCAGAGCCGATTACCCCCTCCGGCAGGCTCCGGTAGGCTCTGGTAGGCTCCGTTTCCGGATAGCGGAGCAGTGCAGCACGGCGGTACCAGCGTCGCAGGAATAACTGGGATTAATTCCGGGTAGTGACGTTGCCAAGAGCGGTGGCTGCGGTGGCCGAGGCGGTGGCTCCCACATGCTCCCATCGTGTTCTTGAGTCCGCACTCGACTCGCGCACTATCGCGTGCCGCTCGTAAGTGTGTGGCGGCTGGTGGTGCCGGGCGGGGCCCCAGTGAGGGCCCCAGCGAGGGCCCCAGCGAGGGCCCCAGTGAGGGCCCCAGTGAGGGCCCCAGTGAGGGCCCCAGTGAGGGCCCCAGTGAGGGCCCCAGTGAGGGCCCCAGTGAGGGCCCCAGTGAGGGCCCCAGTGAGGGCCCCAGTGAGGGCCCCAGTGAGGGCCCCAGCGAGGGCCCCAGTGAGGGCCCCAGTGAGGGCCCCAGTGAGGGCCCCAGTGAGGGCCCCAGCGAGGGCCCCAGGGCCCCAGTGAGGGGAGGGCCCCAGTGAGGGCCCCAGTGAGGGCCCCAGTGAGGGCCCCAGTGAGGGCCCCAGCGAGGGCCCCAGTGAGGGCCCCAGTGAGGGCCCCAGTGAGGGCCCCAGCGAGGGCCCCAGTGAGGGCCCCAGTGAGGGCCCCAGCGAGGGCCCCAGTGAGGGCCCCAGGAGGGGGCCCCAGTGAGGGCCCCAGCGAGGGCCCCAGTGAGGGCCCCAGCGAGGGCCCCAGCGAGGGCCCCAGCGAGGGCCCCAGTGAGGGCCCCAGCGAGGGCCCCAGCGAGGGCCCCAGCGAGGGCCCCAGTGAGGGCCCCAGCGAGGGCCCCAGCGAGGGCCCCAACGAGGGCCCCAGCGAGGGCCCCAGCGAGGGCCCCAACGAGGGCCCCAGTGAGGGCCCCAGCGAGGGCCCCAGCGAGGGCCCCAGCGAGGGCCCCAGTGAGGGCCCCAACGAGGGCCCCAGTGAGGGCCTCAGTGAGGGCCCCTGCGCCTGCCAGCGGCAGGCAGGTTTAGTTTACGCCACCAAACCCCATTCCCGATCAGCGACGGCCCTGTGGCAGGAGCGGCGGGGGCGGCAGGGGCGGTGGGGTTTGCGGGGGCGGCGGGGGCGGCGGGGGCGCCTGGCTGGGTACGGCGTGTCGCGGCCCGCGGCTGCCTCCATGGGGCGCCCCGAGGGCCCCAGGGACAGCCAGCAGAGCAGCGGCAGGGCCGCGCGATGAAATATGACTGGCGAATGGCTTATGCCATATCGCGGAATGCTCCAGGAAATGCTTTGGGGATGATCTGAATGTAGGCTGGGGAGCGGAGCGCGGGGCCCGGCCCTCGCCGCCGCATACTGTAGCGAGCAGAGAGCCTCCTGTCCTCGTCGGGAGCCGTCGGTCCGCGCCCCGACCCCGGCTTCCGCCAGCCCCCGCCAGCCCCCGCCGGCCCCCGCCGGCCCCCGCCAGCCCCCGCCGGCCCCCGCCAGCCTCCGCCAGCCCCCGCCGGCCCCCGCCGGCCCCCGTCGGCCTCCCAATCCGGTGTTCGCAAGGCGGCGCCCTCTCACTAGTTCGTTTGCATTATGCATAAGCATTTTTGTGCGCGCTAAAGCTGAAAAGGAATGGGTCTGTAAGCTTTCAAACTTGGCCGATGCTGAGCACTCAGGGCGCATGTGGGGCCGAGGGCGTTGCGTTTGGCGCCGACAACGCTCTGCCTCCCTCAGACCCACTAATTATGCCGCCGAGGTCCCTCTTCTCGTTCGTCTCTACGCTGAACATGGTTAGGAGGGAGACGCTGGCAGCGCCGGCACAGTGCCGACATGTGAGAGGGAGGGATGGATCGGATGGCCGGACGAACAATGTCCTCCTGACGAGCCCCTTCCCCCCCCCTCCTCTTCCTCCTGAAGGAGTCTCGTCACGGCGCATGTCATCTCACAGGTCACTGACCCCACGGGAGGGCGCGCTGCTCAAGCCCTTGCCAGGAATGTGTTCGCGGGTGTCAGGTTTGTCAGAGTCCGCGCGGACTGCTCTACTCCACAGGGGAGGGGGAGGGGACACGGCCTGCGCTGGACGCTGTCCGTCCATTGTCAAGTGGTCCGCCTCACTGGTCCGCGACATGGTCCCCGGCATTGTGCGCTTAACTAGTTTAATTTTCCCGGCCGTGCTGCCGTGCCGCGCTCCGCCCAGTCCCTCTCCTTTGCCTGTCCCCGATTCCACTGGATCCCCGCGCCGCGTCCGCTGCGTGTTTTTGCGGGCGGACAGCTCCCCCGGCGATACAGAAGCCGCGCGTGTTGTGGCCCAAAAACTTTTCGCGGCCGTATGAACTTTTCTGGGTTTTGACAGCAGAGCAGCGGTCCCGGGCCCGGCACATGCTCGGGTACGTGTCATGCACAGCGCACAGCGCCTGCTGAGTAGGCAGCTGTGCGCGCACCCGTGTCCTGCGGGCTGGCCTACCCTGGCCACGGCAGGCGCTCCCACAGCAACCGTCGGTGATCGCGGACAAGTGAAAGCGGTGCGGCCTTCATTGGTCATGGTCCGTGAGCCTTGGTTCGAATAACGTTGCCACCTCGCTTTAGTTTGTGTACTGGCGGTCCTGCGGCCCCCGCAGCCCCCACAGCCCCCTGCGGCCCCCGCAGCCCCACAGCCCCCTGCGGCCCCCGCAGCCCCACAGCCCCCTGCGGCCCCCGCAGCCCCACAGCCCCCTGCGGCCCCCGCAGCCCCCGGTGGTGCTGTCGGGGACGGCTGCCAAGCACTCGCTCGTGTATTAATCACTTGGGTGGGAAGGCGCCGCGGCCAACAACGCGCTGCGACAACCAAACTGTCGTTAAAGTTCGCACGGGCCCCGCCGCCCCCGCCCGCCCCCGCCGCCCCCGCCCGCCCCGCCCCACCACCTCCGCAGCAGGACACGGCCCTTTGTGTCCGGCCAGCGACCGGTCCCGCTGGGGGCGGCGTCACTGTTTAGGTCCGGTAGACCCTAAAGCTGATATGGATAGGTATAGATAAATAAAGAAATAGATTCTTTGTTTGTCACATTCTGGTAAGGCACCTACCCCCCACCCCCACCCCCAAGAGAAAAAAATAATCTAAAAATACGGCTGTCCGCCGGGCTGTTAGGCTTGTGTGATGTTGTCCCGTGTAGACGATCCGCCACGCCGCCGCGCCGCAGCCTGGCGCCTCCCCAAAGCCGACAACAGCCTTATCTCGCTGCACGCCCTTGGGGCGGGCTGCCATCCGGCTGCCATCCGGCTGCCACCGCGCGGTATCGCTGGCCCTCGTTGGCACCCTCGTGGCGCCCACACGGGCTGCACGGCCCCGTTTCCAATCCCCCCCCCCCCCCCCAACCACCTCTCACCGCAGCGTGTAGCGATGCTCAAATCCCTGAGTGGCGCACGCTGCTCACACGGCAGGTGGGGCGCACACTGCGCTGGCGTTGCTCCCTGTCAACCCACAATGTGTTCATCTCATCGGCGCACAGAGTCGAGTTCAGTCGCCCTAACCAGTGCACTCTCTGTTCCAGGCGCTGCTGCAGGCGCACGATGTGGCCGCCCACGAGGTGTACGGCGAGGACGCTGTGCGGGTCACCCCGCCGCCCATGAACCTGCCCTACCTCAACGGCGAAGGCGATGAGCTCGAAGGCGAGGATGGCGACGACCCGGGGATGGATAACGTCACCCGGGTCCGGCTGGTGCAGTTCCAGAAGAACACGGACGAGCCCATGGTGAGCAACACGAAAATCGCATCTCGTGATCTGCGCTGGGAGCTTTCCTGATCCTGATCCTGACGGTTCCAGGGCATCACGCTCAAGATGAACGAGGACGGCAAGTGCATCGTGGCCAGGATCATGCATGGCGGCATGATCCACCGGCAGGCTACCCTCCACGTCGGCGACGAGATACGGGAGATCAACGGGCTGCCCGTCGCCAACCAGACCGTGGCCACCCTGCAGAAGATCCTGGTAGGTCATACATCACTGGCCTGCCCCCATCACTGCCGCCTCCTTCGGACGGAAAGCAGCTCAGTCCGTCAACGTCCAAGCCGATGCGGCCTCGGGGCTGACATCGGGCCTTCTGAACAGTTGCCGTAAAAAAAAAAAAAAAAAAAAACAACTAGCAAACCAAAATTAACAATACCGTAAAAAGCGGTATCTATTTAGAAGCGCCTTCTGCCGGTTTCCGGCGATTTCAATAAAGTGTCAATTTTTCCGATGAACTGTAACAGGAAGCTTTACAAAATTTGGCAAGCGCTGGTCAAAAATTAGGTGGGGGAAAGAGTCGGTTGAAAGACTTCAATTTTATTAAAACTGATGACTGGAATTTTCTTCCTTATCGAAATCAAGTTATCCTAACGAATATTGAAACTATAGTTAAACTGAAGTAAAAGTACTTGATTACTGGGACACAGTTTGACCTATCAGTTTTCCGGCCAGTTTTGCGCCACTACACTTTACCTGTTGAGTAGTTTTACTGACAGTCGCTTTTTGCCGAAATGCGTCGGTCAGCACACCCCCATTTCCAAAGGATTTGTTTCGCATCTCCCTCCCTCCATTTACTCTTGCTCCAAATGATGATGTGTCCGTCCTTTCTATTGCAGAGAGAGGCCCGCGGGTCGGTGACGTTCAAGATCGTGCCCTCGTACCGCAGCGCGCCGCCACCCTGCGAGGTAAAGCCCAGAGGAGAAGCAGCTGGGGTGGAGGGGGGACGCTAATATGAAAATCGATTCCCAAGAGGGGGAATCGAATTCCAAGCGAGGACCACTCGGCGAGGAGCCATGTCCACAGTTTGTAGACAGACTCCACCCTCTTTCCTCCCCTCGAGTCAGTGACGTCGAGGCGAGGCGTCAAGGTCGGGGACAGTCCCGCTTTAATTGGGACACAGCGATTCATTTGCAGTGGAATTGAAACGAGACTTTCAAATTCAATGCCTCATCATTATTGCTGTATTGGTTTAAGAGATGGCCACGCGGACTTGTCACAGCACAAGGCTGTAAACGCACACTCTTTTAACTCAGTTGTCGCTCGCTGAGTGGTTCTCCGGACGGCATGGCACCAAACTTCATTTAATGGATTAATTTCTAAATTGGGGAGTTTGTTGGCGATCTAAATTCACAAATAAATATATCTGCCGGTGCCATGTTTGCTTTACCCGTATATGTGGTGTATGTGCTAATCCTGTTCTTTCATCACTCTAACAAAATTTCTGTGTTTAAACTGCTTTGTGTTATGGTGTTTCTTCTCGTTCTTTCCTGTTGCGATACTGCTGGATACAATTGTGTTACGACCATTCATATATCCATCCAATCAACATCTGATATTATATGATGATTCGATTCTGTGAGTGTTGTGCTGCATTTTCCGTTTCGTTCGCAACGTTGTCGTCCTTCCCCTCCTCTTTATGGGCCGAAAGGGAGTAGAAGCAAACGTTGCGTTCGGATCGTATCATGCACGCAGTCGGTCTGTGTTAACGCACTTTCTCTCTGCATGGATAGATATGTCATTTGCATGCCACTTTTGTATAGACCGAAGATACCCGGACCCGGAACAGATTACGACCAGACAGCGGTGACTCATGCTTCGAAGATGGCGGACGCTGACGAGACAAACCAAAAACACTCTCTCTATTTTGTCTTCATATAGTCGGAAAACAGAACGTAATGAAATATTTCAGGGGGCACTTTCAAAACAAAAACGATGGCATTGATCCAAACTAAAATATGAGATACAGTCTGAAAAATTCTCGCTCTCGCTACCCAGTAGGGCACTAATCTCTCTCTCTCTCTCTCTCTCTCTCTCTCTCTCTCTCTCTCTCTCTCTCTCTCTCTCTCTCTCTCTCTCTCTCTCTCTCTCTCTCTCTCTCTCTCCCTCTCTCGCTCGCTCGCTCGCTCTAACAGAAATATAAGCCCTCTGAGGGTAGAAAAAAAATAATAATTGAAAACACTTTTTTGTTAGGGGAGGGGGGAAGGGGGGGGGGGAGAGATGGAACTAGAAAGCAGCGCACCCAATGTCATACTGTCATTTCACGCTCGTCCCGGGAGCCCTGTTCCGCCTGAGTTGTTGGGGTGCGGAATAGCGGCAGTGAGGTGGGAGGGCGCAGGGAGAGGGGTGAGGGGCGGGCTCGGGGGCGGGGGCCGTTGTTATTATTGCAGCAGCGTGGTGATTAGCGACCCCAACACCACGGGTCCGTTCGCACCTACGCCGCGCAAATCAAGTTGGGTGGTAACGTAGTAGGGAAGAGAGGCAGAGGGGGACGGAGGCCTTGGGGGCTAATACAATATTCTGGGCTGAGAGCGGAGGGGAAGGGGGGGGGGGGAAGCCTACCAGACCCAGACCTCCCGCACAGATCCGCTTCTTTTCCTCTAATCTCATAGAGAGAAAGAGCTGATTGCTTTCTGCGCAAGGCAATCGCAGGCCCGTTCTCTGTTCAGAGAATCGGAGCCCCCCCCCCTCTAGTCCTACCATCTGACCCCCCCCCCCCTCTCTCTCTCTCTCTCTCTCTCTCTCTCTCTCTCTCTCTCTCTCTCTTTTATGACATCACGCACACAAGAATCACTTCCGCCTTTGCTCTCTCCGGTTCGGCAATAGGCCGCTATTTTGGGATGAGATTAGCTTGGGCTGCTCATTGAAGCGGCCATAGGTGGGTGGCCCTGTCCGCACCAGCCGCCCCTGGCCCGTCCCGGCCTCCTGTCCCAGGTCTTTACTCGGCTCAGGGGACCCTCGATTATATTGTGATTTGGGCCCTGGCCGTCCCCGCTGGGCTTGCGGGATGTGACCACGGCGCACGCATTAATTTGCGCCGGCGGCCGCCCAGGACGGTCGGGACTTGCGCATCCAACGGTGCAGCTCCCGATGGAGGGATGTATTTCCCTGGAGGGAAATATCCGGCCGTTTGCCTCTCCCTGGGGGGGGGGGGGGGGGCGCTTGTTTCCACTGCAGCGGACACACGGCGGGTTCGACTACTTTTAGTACGTCACCGCACGGAGCCCAGCCGGCGCCGGTCCCGCTACCTGGAGAGGAACCGCGCCGCGCTGCCGAAGCGCCCTCCTTTTCCGCCCCCCTTTTCCCGGCCGCCGCCGGGGCCGGGCTCGTAAAGCCCCGCCGATACGAGCGTCAGAATGGCAAAGTGGGCCGGGCGGTTGCAGGTGCGGCGGGGCGGGGCCGGCTGGGGGCGGCTGGGGCCGGCTGGGGGCGGCTGGGGGCGGCTGGGGGCGGCTGGGGCCGCGTGCGGAGCACTGCAGTGGCCGTATACGGCGCCATCGCATAGAACGCGTCGCCGCGCGCCGTCAGCGAATAGCAATGGGGTACAATTGGAATAAAAACAGAAATAAGAAGGGCTGTGGTGCCGCCGGGCCCGCCTGCGCCCGCGGCAGGACACGACAGCAGCCATCGGCCTACACTGTACATGTGTAGCGCCCCTCCCTCCCCTGTACAAGCCAGCTTCCGGTATTGCCGCACCGTCGTCCTCACATCGCATCGGCCGGATATGCCGTTTTGGAGAGTTATGGGGACAGGCCAGTGTAGATAGATTTGGGGGTGGCCGGGTGGGGTATAGGCGGGCCGGATGGAATGCGCGCAAAGGCACGGGAAAAGGCGCGGGGGGAGGGGGGAAGGCAGTTATGCGGGCAGGAGCACCCAACCTTTTCGGTAGTCGGAGAGGTGGAAGATAAGGTCATCACGCTGATCGTTCCCGGATAAGGAGGAACCGACCAACTACTCTGTGATGCTCCTCCCATTCGCTAGAAGAGGAGGATCGGGAGGAAGATTCTGTAAAATTACATCCCTTTACTAACCGTGATGTTACAGACCCTATGTAGCGTCAAGTCACATGCGGTCTGGAACATTACATAACTTTTGTACTGCTTCATATCATGCAACATGTAATTTTACAGAACTTCCGTACTTCCTTATTACATACAGCCTGTAATTTTACATAACTCTGTTCAGTGTCTGTAAAGTTACCAGGCCATATAGTTTCACAACGTAACTTTACTTGGCGACAGGTGCTCCAAGTTGGGTGATGAAAGCCCACCTCGAAATTTTTTACAGTGTGATGGGAGGGGAGCAGAGACAGAGAGGGGCAGAGGAACAAGGGAGTGGGCACCTTGATGAGAGATTGGACAGAGTGTGGCACAAGGGGGATGTTGGCCGGGGTACGGAGGGGGTAACAAGGCCAGAGGGCTCCACAGAGACCTCCGTGGTTCGCCGCAGTGGGCGAACATCCATGTTCGGGCGGCAGAGGTTGGTCGATCGGGGCAGAGAGAGACGGACAGCTTTCGGCTCGAATCGGGGCTGGCTTCAGCTGGAGCTGGTCCCTATCACACGGACGAGAGATGTCTCATCAACAGAAGCTCCCCCCCCCTCCCCACCCCATTTTTTCTTTTTTCATTTTGTTTCCACTAATGCGGTTACGACGTTCCTAGATTTTGCACGAGCACACAACACGCTTTCCCACACAGCTGTAGCGGTTTCCTGGCTGGTCTGACCACGATTCCCAAACCGAATCGGGACAATGTCGTGTGCTCTGGGAGGTGCCGTTCCCAAGACCCCGCTTTGACGCCACATTCACAAACACCCACACACGCCTCACCTCACACTGTACCTGACTGATGTACCTGTAGTTTCTGTAATAATACTGGTGTTGCGCATTGAACCCTAACTATACCTTGGAGCACACTGTTATCTTCGATTTTGCCACGACTCTACGAGGGTGTACGACCAAACCTAAACTAGAACAGAACCATAAATAAATGTGTGCTTTTGCTCTAACTCGATCTGCCTGGGCGATAATATTGGCTGCGTGACCTTTTCGTTTTTCCGTTATTTTTATTTCTCTCTGCTCGTTGAGGCAGAGTCATCCTCTCGTCACCTTCAGCCGCAGTGGGAGTGGCGCACTGCCTGCCGCGGCCAGGCAGGGGGGTGGGGGCCAGCCGTAGTGCTCCTGCCGGCTCCTCAGTAGTCCAATTCCCCCGTTTTCACAATGTACTGGATCAGTGCGCGGTAAATCCCTGCCGTGGTCCGGGAGGCGCTCCCCTGGGATACTCGCCAGGCCCCTCTGCCCTCCCGCACTTCCCGGCGCGCCGCCCTTGTATTTGCCCGTGCCGCGGGTTCGATGCCCGTATTTGAGCCGCACACACACACGATCGCGCGTGTTTGTTGTGAAAATAACGGTCGGCCCTCAGCCTCCTCCTGTCGCCGCGCCACTCCGCCCAGTGCCAGTTAAATAAACCCAGTGTTGATGTGTTTTCTAAAACGTTTAAAAACATTTCACCGGACTGTGTGAAACACCGTTGTGCGCGTATGCGGCGGTGAGCCGGCGGGCGAGGGCTTTTAGCGGTATTTACATGAGAAATTTTTGGTTTCTATTGGGAACAGTGGGGCTCTGCGTGAGATCGACTATCGTATGAGTGATTTCTGCGAATAGTGATGGCTTCGGGGAGGGCCTGGCTTCATGTCCTAAATGCCGGCTGAAGCCCGAGCCGATATGGCCTGTTCCAATAATGCATTGGATTTCCAACCCAACCATCTAATATAAAAGCGCGCTAATGCCGCCCTCGTCAGGCCAGGCTTCTCACCGCCCCAAACGCGTGCTCGCTTACTGCCGTTTGTTTTCACGTTACTTTTGCATACCACGGTTGTCTTTCCTGGCATTAAGGGGTATTAATGCAACTTTCCATCTTTCTCTCTGTTCGGACGAATCTAGTTATTCAGGATAAAACCCCCGCCAGTCTTAGTAAGTACCCGTCACCACATCCGTGTCGTTTTTGACGTTGGTGGCTGTTTTGTGGTAGTAGCTGAAGCCTGAACAAAAGACCTTGTCCAGTCCTCTCCTCCGCTGCACGAGGATCCTATTTTATCTCCTCATTACCCTGGCAGGTGCAATTTATGCCATGGAGAGTTGAAATGAAACAGAAGTTCATCTCTTTATGTCGCAACAAGAGAACTATAAACTCACTTACAAAAATTGACAACCGGGAACATGTCACCGCTTAAAAGAAGTATTTTAACTACAGTAAAATGACCTCTGGCTCGCTAAACTTTTCCTGTATTTCCTTTTTCCTACCTAGAAAAAAAAGCATCATAAAAACTACAGACTGCGTGTATCATACTGTATGCGTTGCACAAACGTCACAAACGTGGCATTTTTCCGTTCGGGCCACAAACCAGCTTCACTGCACAACAACGCTCTCAAAATAGTGCCCAGTTCCACACCGTGTGCTTCTGAAGCTTATTGCCGCACCATCTCCTTTATAGCATTTCCTTAATTTCATGATTTTTGTGCTCCAACGAGCTTTATAGTAATGTAGATAGTATTTGAAGTGAATCATGGTGTAAAGTTTCACTCCCCAGAATCGCTTTAACTTAACGGAAATGTCAATGGTATTACTCGTTAGTATTGACAACTAATGCACACCCATCATGCTGCTTCATAATCAGCACACATTGTTCTTAAATCTCTACTACCCATTTGTTTCGTGAATATTTTTCATGGCATTATCGCAAACAGCCAAACCAGTGACATAAGCTACTCCCTTAGATGAGGTTTCTTTTGAACTAATATTCTTAACGAAAGAGTGCTTTTTATTCAAAGTTAAATTGTTTGGAAAGCTTTCAAAAAGTGTTTTTTAGGATATGGTGTTGTTAATGTTGATGCAGAGTGTACATACCTTTTTTTTTAAGTGCGAAAATCTATAACACCTCCGTCCGCGGTTGTTCGAAGGAAACATCATTTTTGGGATTGTCCGATTTATGTACGCTATGCATGGAAATCAGTGTTTCGCTCAAGTTGTAGACATGCCAGTGTGATAAATGCTTGAGGGACGCTCGGTTAAGTCACCATTCATATTTGTCATGAATAATCGTGTTTTGACAGAAGAGAGCAAAGCATTTGTTGAACGAACTGACTGACTCTTAGCTTCTGCTGCGCTTTCTTGACGCAAGTTGTTTTGTGTAGTGTGTGTACTTAGACATATAACTGCTAAGGGAGCGGGCACGGGTAAAAGGGGGGAAAGGGCAACTGTTGATTAACCTTTGCTTTTCTTGAACAGTCTTGTATCTGATGAAATAGTAGTTTATAACACACTAGGGTGTAAATGTTGTGGCATCATTTTAAATAAGATCGGCCCAATCTTATCCTGACATATTATTGCTGTTATATCAATTCAGTGTCCGCACTAATAGATGCGCTGCAACAAGAAAATTTATCTTTGTGAGATATTGGATGGTCCATCATATTTGTATCAGCAGTATTAGCAGTGTCGCATTAAGGAAACATTACTTCTGGTTATTTTATGGCGAATGTTAGTGACCCCTTATTGCTTATGTTGACCGGCTGCAGGGGTCCGCCTCGTCCTGTCACGGCCAGTATTGCAAAGAAGTAAGTACACTAACAGACCTGTGTTGTCTCTTCGCACCTCGACATATCCTCCATTTTCGTTCTGTCATTTGTTGCTTGTGTACAAATACGTTCTGAAGGGCCAACTCCTGAATCGCCGCGTGAATGAGCAAGGTAAGTTACGCGCAGCCTTTCTATCTGTGCGATACGCCATTGTCTGGAAGAAGCTCAGGCCTCGATGGATAGACAACTTCCAAAAGTCCGTCGAGTACAAAGGAAGGTGTCGGGTGTTTGCAAGTTTGGATAGCGTAATCCTCCCTGTGCGTTCGTCTTCTCGGCACCATAATGGACCGGCTGGTGCCGCGCTTTTGTGTGCGTACCTTTATTCACGTTTGGGCACTGAACGGAAAGCCGTTTGCGGGAGAGACCTCACTTCGTCCCTGTGTCAGGGCAGACCGCACGTCTTGCGCCTGACCTCCGTATACACCCGTTGGAGGGCATGCGGAAGGGATCTTCCTCAAGAGGGTTCTGTGTAAAGGCCGCGCGCGTAGGGCTCGCTGGCCAAGGGTTGCCCGAGGGTCTGGGAGTGCGAGATAGGACCCCAGTGGGAGGAATGTGCCAGGCAGCGTCAAACAGAGCCGGGGCACTGCACTGCATCCGACCGCGTGTTCTCACCTTCAAGGATCTCCCCAAAATCCTAAGGAAAAGTTACCCTCAAAGAAACGATTTGGTTACGGCACCAGCACTAGGGTGGTCCAAATCCGAAAATTTTGAAAAAGTTTTGGGGCCGACTCGCAAAAAGTTTCATTTTTGCATGAACAAAATGTGTGCCAAACCAGAAATCTGTCGGACAATATTTAGGGGTCGCGCAGGGGTCACGAAGTGCCCTTATGAGGAGAGAAAATCAATGTTTTTTGAAAATTCCCAAATAAATATCTAAGGTCAACCTGGCCAAAGTAGGACCCTAAAGGGTTAAAATTTCAAAGAAAACACTGTATCTCTTACGGTTTTCGAGATATCGGCGTTTAAAGTGCAAAAATCAAGCAAACCCTCGTTTTTCATGTTTTTGCTTGATTTACGCACTTTAAACGCCGATATCTCGAAAACCGTAAGAGATACAGTGTTTTCTTTGAAATTTTAGCCCTTTAGGGTCCTACTTTGGCCAGGTTGACCTTAGATATTTATTTGGGAATTTTCAAAAAACATTGATTTTCTCTCCTTATAAGGGCACTTCGTGACCCCTGCGCGACCCCTAAATATTGTCCGACAGATTTCTGGTTTGGCACACATTTTGTTCATGCCAAACTGAAACTTTTTGCGAGTCGGCCCCAAAACTTTTTCAAAATTTTCGGATTTGGACCACCCTAACCAGCACTATTCCATTTTCCAGCAGATTGTGCGCACCGAAAATTGTGTTATCGAATAGAGCAGATGTATGATTTGTTTGTTCGATGCCGAAATGATTCGTCTCGCAGCTTCAGAAAGAGATTGCACGTAACAGTCCGCAAGGACGAGAGCTGCCAGCGTCAAACGTCGGAAGCCTGATTTTGTGTTTCGGTGAACTCAGGCTCGGGGCTTTCGTCGGAGTGAAGGCACGTCCAAGACGTGGCGTGACGGGCCGGGCTCGCTGGTTTGCTAAACAAGCTTTCCTTTGGGGCCTGTCCCCTCCCTCATACGCACACACACCCACAAACACACACATACACACAGACATGCTAGGCGGGCAGGCCTCTCAAAGCTTGGTTTTGACCTGGCGGATCGGTGTGAGGCGGGAGTATGGGAGTTGGTAGTGAGAGACGTGTCAACGGAGCCAGCGTATGTGTGTGGTGTGTGCGTGTGAAGGGGGTGGGGTTGGGTCTGTTTGATCCCAAACACGGTAAATCGAATCGGGCGTCCGTGCCCTTTGTGCGGCCAGAAAGCAATACATGGAACAAAGAAAGGTCAAAGAATAGTAAACTGGCTCAACAGCGCATAGAGTCCCCTCACGGCCCAGGGCCACCATCGGTCTCATGATGATTCGTGTCAGGGTAAATGGTGAGTACTCTGCATGTACTTGTTTACAAACCTGGTGTTTCATCGTGTGATTTGCTCCGTTTACATCATTGCGTTCATACTGCTTGTCGTTTATGATGTCGTGTTTTCCACACGCGGTGTGTAGGTGAGTTTTGTAGACCTTGTGGCTTGTTTACTAATTTAAAAAAAAACAAATTTGGTTCGAGGTTTGGTGAGTGTTGGTACTTAGTGCTGAACTGTTGGCTCTCTGCGTTGAATATTTTGGATGGGTGCGATTTTCTTTGAGCAGCTTTTACTTTGTGCTATAAGTTCAATTGTAAGTTCAATTTTAAAATATAAATCCAGCGATCGTGTTTATTTTTCCTTGTTCTCATTCAATGCACGTTATTGCTCCTCGGATTGCGAGTTGTTTGCAATCATCGGCCTGCCGCTGGTTTCATTTGCATACAGAGTGGTCCCGATTCCCCGTAATATGTCTTCTCGTCCGTCATCTTGGATGACACGCCAGTTTCCATTGCACGCACCCATCCCATCCCACTACCTGCTTGGACGGTGCGCTGACGGTGGCCATCTTTTTCAGATATTCGTCCGGGCGCAGTTCGACTACGACCCCCTCGAGGACGACCTCATACCCTGTGCGCAGGCAGGCATCTCCTTCAAGGTCGGCGACATCCTGCAGGTGAGCCGACACTCGGTTTGTCGGGAGTGACGAGTGACAGCGGTAGATGGCAACCATTTCTGAACCACACTTTGCCGAGTGTATCGGGCAATCGATCTGCTCCTGCTACGCATCCACTTGCTGCATGCGAGCAAATATCTCTCGGGACCGACGCGCTTACCTTCTACTAGAAAACTGCTGCAATTTGTACGAGGGGTGAAAGAGGAGAGTGTTCAGGGGAAATCGGGGATTCGAAATATCTGGAAGGCAGAGAAGGGCACTTGTTCTGCCGGCCTCTCTCCCACATTTCCAAATGGCAGCGCGGAGGGTGATCTAAAAGCGATGAGATGCTGATCTCCCCGGCGAATAGTAATTTCAAATAATCACGGCTCTGCCGCGCCCTATCGCTTCAGTTGAGGAGGCTGGCTCCTGGACCTTACATTTCTCAAGCGCAGCAGCGTCCATGGTTTCATATTCATTATTCACAATCAATCGCGACCCTTCTCTTAGTTGTCGCCTCGACTCCCCTCTACCCCACGAGACGTCGCCTCCTCCCATCGTGGCCACTGATAGTCAGTTGCAGCGATTGCGTGAGCGTCTAACAGATTTGTCTTTGAGACGTGGCCAGAAAAAGCAAACGATAGCCAAGAAAATAAACATGTTTAGAATTTGGTCTACTTTAAGTAATTGAAAGGTTGGAACTAATGATTTTAGCTTAAATCGACCTTGGTTACGTTTGCGCCACGCCAAACTTCGAATAGGAGGACGAATTCTGGCGGCGCAAGGTGAGCGGAGGGATGGGGCGTGGGGTAAGGAAAGGGGGGGGGGGGGGGGGGTAGAAGGCGCATACTCAAACAGGCTCGCGAAGACTTATGCGATATATATCTTGACTGACCTTAGGCAATCTGCAGCCCGACAGCGCCCCGCCCGTCCGTGAGACTAAAATTTATAGGCGCTTTGTCTGTGCTTGGCTTTGCTGACGTTCTGCGGGGCCCACCGCTGTGTTTGCGTTGCAGATCATCAACAAGGAGGACCACAACTGGTGGCAAGCCCGCCGAGACTGCTCTGGTGGATCAGCTGGCCTGATCCCGTCCCCGGAGCTACAGGAGTGGAGGGCTGCCTGCTCAGCGGTGGAAAAGAGCAAGCACGAACAAGGTATGCAGCCCCCCCCCCCCTCTCTCTCTCTCCAGCAATATTTTGTCATCTCCCAGAGGAAGATGAGTTGAGGTATAAATTGTCGTGCGTGTTTTGGCTTACACGAGCGTCGTTTGAACGCTGTGATTTTCGTGGCCGTTTTTAAAGAAATAGTTTTTGTTTTGTATGTTTGAAATTTGTTTTACTTTTCTTCTGAGTTTTAAAAAGGAGCATCATATTGAATAGTTTGTTTCCGTGGCATGCCAGCACAGCTGCTGCTGCTTCTTGATGGCGATCATTCTTACCTTTTCCGACGCCAAACCATCTTCATAAATAAACTCTGCACTGTCGGAAAAGCTAATCCAAATGGCGGCTCCAGAGAAATCGCACTACACTGCTGATAATATTGGAGCTTTGGCACTCACACACTCAGACAGCGTGGGCGGCTCTGCTTTTACTTCCCGCGCTCACTGACGTCAAAGTTCTCGAATCTCATAGAAAGTAGGTGTCGGTGTGGTCACTCAGCTTTCCCTCTGAAAAGAGGTGCTGCGTGGTTTTCATCGAATACTGCATAGAGCATGGCACTGTGCGGCTGCAAATTTGCTTGCCAGTTTTTGAAAAGAGATGACAAGGAGCCCTATTATGGTCATCAAAGCTCACTGTAAGAAAATCTTCAAAGGCATCAAATGTTCATTAAAACTACAGCCTAACTGACAATTGGAGCCTTTTAATGTTTGATTCTCACGAGTGAAATCTACCAGAAATCGTGTTTGTTTTTGCCTTTTTACAATTTTTTTAAAGATTCGGATGAACAATTCATGCTTCAGCGTTCTTTTCGGTTTTGAGGCTCATGCAGGCCTGGTTTGCTTCGTTGGACTTAGACTTTTTGTTGATTTTGATTGTGACGTTTTCCGTAATTTATGTGTGTGTATATGTGTATTCGTTGTAATCCCTACATGTATGTTCCAGCGTGCGGTGTGGATTGTTTGTGTGTATGTGTTTGTGAGCGACTTGCGTATGCTCGAGACACTGCCGCTAATAACAACACATGTCTTCCTCTCTGTTCTGCGCACAAAACTGCCCCCTTCCTCGCTTCCATCGTATTTCTTTCCATACACTAAATGCGCGGGACGCTGGAGTAGTAACGTGGTTCCCACCCTCTCTTCCCTGCAGAGGAAAGAAACCATTTGGAACTATTATTTTATTCTCCTCTGCATTAAATTATTCTCTCTTATTCGTGTGGGTGGGCCTGCAAGCTTTGAAGGGGCGCTGGCAGTGTATCTCGCGCTTCATTCCGGGTCTGATGACTCGAATTTGGCTTAGCATCTGGCGCGGCACGCCATGCGTCGGGGAGGGAAATGCTTTATTCCGCATCGCTGGCTGTCAGAGTCCTGGCTGCTGCCAGCCTCCCGGCCTCCCGGCCTCCCGCCCAGCCCATGCTGCAAAAATCTCTTTTCCGGAAAATCCCCAAGCACCAGCCTTTTTAGCCCGTCCCGACACGTTTCTTTAGAAACGGCAGGAGCCGGGCTTTTAGTCTGATGCCGCATGTTCGTTCGGGCGGACGTGTGTTAGCCGACTTATCGTTCATAGAAAAACTTCAAATTTTGAGGATCAACTCCTTTTTTAACGTAGAATCACGTGCGGCCGCAACAATTTTCGATTTGTATCGCATTTTTGCTTAATGAAAATTTGACTGTTTTTGGTTTTTTAGGTTAGGGTTGGCCGCCACGCGCACACCATTACCATCGCGGCGCGCACAGAGACGGGCTCAGGTTAACGATTTTAATCGTAACAAATACATCTGCTATCGGGCACTTCTAGGGAGACTTGAGGCGGGGGCCGAAGGCCCCCGGAAACGCCGCCGGCAGGCCAAGCTGGCCAAGTCCCCCTGTCAAACCGAGGTGCCGGTGGAGCGCAGCGGAACTGGCACTGAGGTTGATGGAAGGGACGGGCCAGCTTGTTTTTCGTACAGAAAAGGTCATCGTTACCCTTTTTTGAAAATCCAGGCGCCCAGTTGAGCTTAACTCAGAGCTCAACAAACTTCAATAAATATAATGCCGAGTTTTGGAAAATTTCCAGCTCGTCGAAATACTTTCAACAGTAGCCACGCGCTCTTTAATTTCTCACGGCGCTTTTTGCCTAGGTGTTGGCAGGGATGTCCCCATATGCCCCCGCAGCAGGTCCCTGGGGGTGGCTGACAGGAAGAGAGCCGACATCTTTGGCGCGTTTCGAGACCACGCGGCTGGAATAAATGCGGCAGGAGAGGCGGCCTAGGCCTCGGCGTGGACCGGGGCGTGGCAAGGCGAGGCGAAGCTCTGCGCGTGCTTTTTTTGCCATGCCGCCGCCGGTCACCGTGTAGCCTACTTAGGGGGGCGTAGGCCTATGCCCCCTCCTCCCGTGGGGCCCCGTTGAGGCGGGCAGCCAGCCGAATTGGTGGTGTCGGAGCCCAAACGCGACCCCCGGGCACCGGGCCGGGCCGTGTTCGGCGGGGGTCGGAGCTGCGGAGCTCTGCAAGGCGAGCCTAATACACGGCTCATCATGTGCTCCGGGGAGCCGCCAGGAGCCGCCGGGAACCGCCGGGAACCGCCCCTCGCTAGCCTCCTGGTATTGACCTTTCGCGAACGGGATGGAGCTTCGCCGGGGGAGTAATTTGTCAATACACTCGGCAGCGTTGAATTAATTTCCATTTTCGAGGGGTTGGGAAAGAGAGAGAGAGAGAGAGAGAGAGAGAGAGAGAGAGAGAGAGAGAGAGAGAGAGAGAGAGAGAGAGAGAGAGGGCGGGGGCACAAGCAAGCCGTTGCTACTCCAGCGGTCCCCGCGTAGAGCACACTCTAAAGCCTTCGGAATGTTTTGTCCAGAGAGAGGTTCTGGTCCCGGGTGCGCATCGCACAGAGATGGCTGTGACAGCTCTACAGGTATATAAAATAAAAGACAAAAAATCTCACAACGCAAACGCAATCGCAAACCATGTTGCAAAAGCCATTTTAACTCTTCTCGCAGCACAGGCCCCACCTTCTGCACTAGCCCAAATTCATTTTTAAACAAGACGATGCTTTAACTATCGATGCGTCCAGGAGCTCCAAATATCTCGTATTCTATAATTATTTGTCCCTGTGAGCCGCAAGACTTTCGTTTCTTGTCATATATAAAATCTTCTTTCCATGTAATCCTTACACTCCCACCTTCATTTTCCTCCTTTGAAATTACGAGTTAACGAGCATTATGATGCGCGCCCGTAAAATACAGTCTTTGGAATAGACCTCTAGCCTTTCCCAAGTCACTTTATGCTACCTTTTGGTGGGTCTGTGTCTGCATTATTATAAAAATAGCCGCTTGAAATTCTTTCTAAACAGCTCGTTGATAAGTAGAACTATAAATTCCGTAGATTTTCGACGCGCTAACTCGGTCTGCTGACACTTCTATCCTCTCATTCGGTTGGTAGTGTTCTCGAGTATGCTTTCTAAACTATTTTTTTATTAATGTGTATCGTTGATTAATATAAACCATAGACACATAAATTAAATAAATAAGACTAAAATTAGCAAGATAAGTCAGGAATTTTCCTTTTTGTACCGTACAACCCATTTGAGACACTTGAGTAGCTTTGTAGATTGACCTGAGTATGAAACGTAGGAAGTGTAACTTTTGTGTTTTGGACGAACTCAGCAAAGTATTCAAAGCTGGTAATCCCACAAACTTTTGTGGCGCAAATACAAAACTGTCACTGCTATCAGCCCTGTCAGCCATTTCGTAGAAATGCATTTCCGCATTGCGCGGGGTTAGCAACTGGGATACAAAGCTCATTTCATTATTTCTATTTTTCAGCTTTCTCCTAGTGTTTGTATGTATTTTGGTTGTGTTTCTGTAGCCATACGTGCTTAAGGTGTACATACGCCATGCTTGCAATTGTAATTTCCTTGTTGCTCTTCTTTTTGACTAATAATGTCCTTTTTCAGGCGGTCGCCATAAGTGCAAAATGGTGAACATGAGCTCGATGCTTGACAGTTTCCTCCTGAAGTTTATTCTCCTCCTGTCATTTGTGAGACTGGTAAACATTTATTTTTGCTCTGCCTGTACAGTCAATTGCTCAATCTTCGGCCGTAAGAAGAAACAGTACAAAGACAAGTACCTGGCGAAGCATAATGCTGTGTTTGACCAGCTGGATCTGGTCACATATGAAGAAGTAGTCAAATTACCAAGTGAGTGTCCACCATCAATTTAGACATGAAAACTTTCCAGCTTCCAGTGAGCGCGTTGAGCACTCTGTAACGACACCAATTCTCCTCTGTCGCAGCCTTCCCCCGCCGGACGTTGGTGCTGCTGGGCGCGCACGGGGTGGGCCGGCGCCACATCAAGAACACCCTCATTGCCAAACATCCGGACCAGTACGCCTACCCTATCCCACGTAAGTGCCTGTGGTTGTGCGGATAGGCAAGCCCGCCGCACAGCGCTGTGCTGCTGCAGCCTACCCGTAGCGCCTGTGGTCGTGCGGATAGGCAAGCCCGCCGCACAGCGCTGTGCTGCTGCAGCCTACCCGTAGCGCCTGTGGTCGTGCGGATAGGCAAGCCCGCCGCACAGCGGCACGCAACGCCTGCTGGCTTTTTTCACGCATTTCAACATCTGTGTGTCCCACAGATACTACGCGGCCGCCCAGACCCGATGAGGAAAACGGCCGAAATTACTATTTCGTTTCCCACGACGAAATGATGACTGACATCGCCGCCAACGAGTACCTGGAATACGGTAACACGTTTCTTCATTTCGGTAGATCTTGAACAACAGTAGACCTGGCGAGCGGAAAGGTAAATGCGTTTTGTTATTTGCAGGGACGCACGAGGACGCCATGTACGGCACCAAGCTGGAGACGATCCGGAAGATTCATCAAGAGGGCCGCGTCGCCATTTTGGACGTGGAGCCCCAAGCCCTCAAGATCCTCCGGACCCGGGAGTTCGCTCCCTACGTCGTCTTCATCGCCGCGCCCCTCCTCCACAACATGGCCGACGTGAGTATCCAGGGTGGTTCTATGGTGTGACAGGGCTCAGCTGCACACCTGTGTGACACGGCGCGCTTTGTGTTCCAGTACGACGGCAGCCTAGAGCGACTAGCCAAGGAGTCGGACCTGCTACGCCAGGCGTACGGCCACCTGTTCGATCTGACGATCGTCAACAACGACATCGAGGAGACCATCTCGGCGCTGGAGCGGGCCATCGAACGAGTGCACTCGACGCCACAGTGGATCCCCGTGGCCTGGGTGTACTGACCCTAGGGTCTAGGGGAGGGGCCCTGGGCACCCTGGGAGGAGTCCGGTTGGTGGACAACATTTAAGGAGGAACTCATGGTAGACGTGAATGACTGCTTCCGCGTCGACTGTTTCTAACGCGGTGGTGCGATGCGTCCATGCGACTCCGTTGTGCCGCGTTCGGCCGTGTGTGTGGACCCCGTCTTCGGGTGTGCGGAGCGGTGCAGTGCGGTGTGATGCACCATAGCTGGCTGTGTGTTTTGTGAGCCTGAGGGCTGGAAGCTAGAGTCCTGAGGCACGGGACCAGGAGCCTGGAGCAGGCTGGAGTGGGCCTGGAGCCCTCAGCGGGCAGACCGTAAGGCCTCGTCGTCTCACCGTCGATCATCCTTCATCGTGGGGAAGGTGACGTCTCCTCCCCTTCACTCCCCTCCCCGCTGCAAAAGCTAGTCATTCCTCGTGGGGCCGCGCCTAGGCTGTGCCTAGGCCGTGCCTCAGCAGTGCCGCAGCGCCCCTTCACCTCGCCCGCGGTTCCGGCCCTTCCCATTCGCAGCCAGCAACGTGCTCAATGGCTGGCTGCGGCTAGGGCGGGCTTGGCCACGGGCTGGGTCAGTGTGCGAACTGCGGCCTGCTGCTGCTACTGGGCCTGCCGAGGAAGAATCTTTCTGGGCGACAAAACGGTGAAATTCTAGCCGGCGTAACCGGCCGTGTATCTGGAAGCGCCGGCTGAGACTGAGAAATAGTGTTGTTGCAAGCAGCCCGAACGACCTACCAGTATTCTGATTGACATTTGTTTGTTTGTTTTCGTTGTGAAGGATCAGGTTTGATCCATTCAAGTGATATGTTGTATCATGGGATGGATGACAAAGAAACCATTGTTAAATAATACTTTAATTTGTTTATGTTTGTGCGGGTATGTGTGTGCATGTGTGTGTGCGTATGTGTTTTTGGTGGGACCTGTTGGTACACTGTCGCGGAAAGGTCAGTGTGACTGTGAATTTCTTATGATTTACTGAACCGCGCTCAAGATTGAGGAAATGACAACTAATTTTTAAATAAATGTGTGTCAAATTCATGTGCATACTGTCTATTTACCAGAAACAGTTCTTGTTTCTTTCTTACTGTTGATGCATGCAAACGCCATGTATTTTGAGTCAAACAGCCAATTCAACTAATTTCATTTTCGTTGAAGAAATTTGGAACCATAAATAACTTTTATATCACTCATATCGTGCAATGTGTTTTATTTAAAAAGTGGGCCAATCTGTTGGCTTCAGGTGAGGAAAAGATAAAAATGCATGTTTAGGTAGACATTTACATCGAAGTTAAGATTCAATTACTGTTGTTTTTGAAATGTTCCAATTTCAAATCGTGAGAATGCCTGGAATAATCGTCACTTGTTTGCTCCCTTTCCAGATTGACACTTAACAATCTCACTGAATATTATGGCAGAAATGGATCTGATTGCCCCTTTTTGCTGCAGGAAAGCTCTCTATGGTTCTTTACAAAACCAAATCAAATTCTCGAATTTCCCAAATTTTAGTCTTATCTTCTTATGCAGAGGGTCTTAAAACATTGCATTCATGTGCAAAATGCGGCTTAGGAATTATGTGCATAATAAAGTGACTGAGGGCATAAATGCCAAATTCATGTGAAGCCTCTCCTGATGGAAGTTTGCAATGCACTCAGCTGTTCTCACACATGGGGATCTACATCATTCTTACGTCTTCTTTTTTTCCAGGTGTAGGTGTGTATATGTAGTTCCATTTCTGATTCATAGTTGGAAAGTAAAATCTGCTCTATGGTATCATCATATTCAAATAATACCATACCCAAAATTCTTTTCTCAGCAAAGCAATATTACAAATAGTTTGTACTTCAATTTTTCAGTCATAGCATTTTTAATTAATAATATTGTTACTATTATTATTTTGAAAGCTTATTGGTCAAGATGAATAGAAATACTATAGATTTGCTTCTGCTGCTGTTTTGAACGAGCTCGCAGAACTCAAATCACAGATCTGTATTTGGGAATCTTCAGGTTCACCAGGTTGTTGAAAGGTTGCCATCAAATTATGTTTTGTCAAGATAGGGTCCACATTGTTCAAATTATTTACATGTTATTATTGCAGTCTCATAACTAGAAACAGTGGATTGTTAAATGAATTATAGTGAGATTTTTGATATATGTTATGGATTAGGATGGAAATGTGGATAAAAGTGTACATTATAAAGGTATGACATCAAAATTTTAAGAAGTTTTCGATCATGTGAGTATAAATTATAATATACTGTAGTTTGAAAATTGTAGCACAAAAAAGAATATGTGATGTTATATTGTTGAAATTTGTTTTATACTTTATGGCCAATCCGTACTTTATAATGCAATAGTTGGTGGTTGAGAGTTTGTTCTTACAATAGATTGGTGAATCCCATAAGAACAGATCATAATTGAAACATAATTGCATCAGTACAGGAAGTCAAAAATATAACTGTTACAGGTACATGACAGAACTTCAGTAAACTTCTCTTTGAAATTTGGTCAAATTGTTAGTTATGTATATACATAGGCTTGCATCATCAAATTTATTGAGTGCAACTCTTTTCCAAATGTGACATACCTAATGTCGGGCAATAACATCTGTTCTGCATGTAACATTTCCAGTCTGTTTGGAAAATTTGTGATGTTTTAACAGTATTCGGTATAAAAAATACTCCCGTGTAAGAACAGTCAGTTAGGCTGCTTTGGTGAAAACGTAGTCAGTGATAAACCCACAATTTCTTTTGGGACATAGGCAATAGAGTTCAATTACTGTTTTTCCTCACAAGGCACATGTAAGTAATTAAGAAAAGTAAAACGTCAATTAGTCAGCCTTATAGGCCAAATCTGAATTAAACTGTACCAGCAAAGATAAGCTCATCATTTATGTAACCAGTAAGGTGATTTGTTTTATCCTGGAAAGTCAACACGAGTGACACATCAAATTCAGAAAGTTATGTGCGAACCAATTTGCTCTACATGTATGCACTTGGCTGTGTGGACTAACCGTCGAGTTTTTGGATTTCTTTGCCCACAATTTTCTCCTATGCTTCAGTAAAATGAATAATTCTTTTAATGTTTTTTAAACGGGTTGATCCTTGCCCTCTGAATGATTCACCTCACGATACATGAAATTCTAGTTTTGCTCCGTAATGGAAGATTTAAGCAATATTGTAGTTTAAAGAGACTGATTCAGAGCAAAGCTTTAACCCATGTACATGTTTTGTCTGGTACAATCAGCTTTGTTAAATTACTGGTATATGCTGGTAAATTACCATAAACTATGTCCCCCTAAATAACACCAACGGTCTAATAGTCAAACGTTTATCACTGCAGCTGGGAGTCATCCACCAAATACCTACATCGATCGTGGCTACAGTACGTTGTATTGCTTTATTTATGCAAATATAAATAAATTTTCTGATTTATTTTCAATGAAATCCTTATCTAATCATTTAACTCCCTAATCCACGTCATAATTTAAACCAATTTACTAAATAGGCAGTAACCTAATTACTCTTTAAAGAATAAACCTG
The DNA here is from genome assembly GCA_038380765.1 of Odontothrips loti. Taxonomy (NCBI): domain Eukaryota; kingdom Metazoa; phylum Arthropoda; class Insecta; order Thysanoptera; family Thripidae; genus Odontothrips; species Odontothrips loti. The sequence goes on from CM076245.1 coordinate 20,831,617, forward strand.
ATCTCTTCATAAAATTTCTAGATGTGTCGAACATTAGGTGCTGTAACTTTAATTCAAGCAAGGGGCTTCTGAACGTACACCGAAGTTTTCTATCTCAATCCATAACCCCCCACAGCTCATGTCGTTCATAATTATGCAGAAATGCCGCTACACAAACTCGAACCATTCAACGCCTAGAGGTAAGGCAACTCCAACTATACCTCTTATCTGGTCACGCAGGGAGACTTTGGCGAGACGTCCACATACATATTTTACGAGACGAATGCAGTACTGAGAACGAAAGATCAGAGAAAATTAAGAACCACAAAAGCGCATTCAGTATGAGATGAACAGCAGCAGAGAGAATCTCCGGCGTCAGCCACGAATTGACACCAAAAATTTGGAGACTAAACTCGCGCTGCTGATACGTTCCGACCATTTGGCATGGCCACACACGCAGATATGTTCCGTGCAGCCGTAGAAGTTACCTCTGCAGGCCGTGTAGAAGGGTTTCTCTCATTACGGAGAGGGCCATTACAGTGCATTATTGCGGCCCACGCCACTAACTGTCGCATATATCACCTAAGTTTCCTCCGTTATTGAGAATTAAGAGCTAACCAAAAAAAATTCCGAATAACTAATGTAAAGAAATATAAAAATTGAATCCAAATCCATTTTTGTGACACTTCGGGCCTACCAGTATTTCACGAAGTGTAATAATATTTTTTTCAATACTTATGAAACTAATGGTTGTACTTAACAGTACTAACTAAAGACTAACGGACCGCATTAAGATTTCGTGGCAGGCTGGTTGGGTGCAGTGTAGCTTCATAGACCTGACGCGTCAGACCCAACCCGACCCGACCCGTAGGCTTTCTGCCGGCAGCGGGACCCGGCAGACCCGCCCGTTGAAGATCTTTGGTCGGAGGGTCGCTTCCCCGAAAGATCTTCACTTTTGTCAGTCATTATTTTCACTGGCCTGGCCTGCCGTCGGAATGTCGCAGTATTCTCGTAGGAATCGGCACCAAACTCAGACATTACTACTAAATTCCGACGAGGTTCAGACGGCTGTGCACAGGCTTCCGTCCTTCTGAATCTCGTCGTTGGAAATTGGTAGGAATGTCGTCGTAATCTCGTCGCGTTCTTGTCGTTCCACTACGACGAGGTTACGACGAAATCCCTACGAGATTCACCCAACAGTTTCCATACAGGTCCGACCAAGGTTGGTGGGCAAAATCGTCCCTGAAAGTAAAAGAACGTGTTCAAAGTGTGTTGTCTGATTGACCGCGGACGTTGGGCCGCGGACATTCTTCGTAGGTTGAATACACTATTGAGGTATCAGTGGTTCGACGCCCAAGCAGAGGAATCGTACGTGACAAGACTCGGCAGAAGTTAAGTGAACATAGGCCTAGGGTTCAGCCTCTTACATACATTCTTCAAGCATAAGGCCTCGGAATCTCGGGTGACGACAACACCTACCCTGCTTGCCGGGTAGAGTACAGCGGCTTCGGCCGTGTACGATCCGGGCATCCTATCCTACCTCCCTCTCAATCCGCGCAGGAGTGGCCGCAGTGCCACAGACCAACTGGCTGGTCGAAGGGCGTTGACTCCGGAAATCTGGTCAGTGGAAGGGGCGATGTTGGCCGTTGCGGAAGCCCGCCTACCAAGGGAGCCTGTGTCTTAGTGACGGTCAAGTCCTGGTACACCGGTTCCCACACAACACCGAAATTTGAAACACATCATTTTCAGGGACAAAAAACAGGTTAGGCGTATAAGCCTTATTAATTTTTCAAATTTTGACAAAAAAATAAAAATGAGTTTTTCAGGTGCAGCGTGTTTTGAACGGTGCAGCCCAAACTATACAGCATGTCGAGTGACTTACATGACAAAACTGAGGTCGATTCTGAGCAACGGGTGCTACAGTATATTTTTTTTTCCAGACCTTCCCCATCTGTCATCTCAATTCAATCAAAATCCGGAACACGTGACACTCATGACACCAGAAAAGCCGGGAAACATGTCCACGACCAGAAGGTAGGCAGCCCAAACTACATTTCACGTCTCGCACGGACGTGACAGACCCCACCCGCTGACACGCAGGTGCGGATCCAGGGATGGCTCTAGGGGGGGGGGGGGGGGGGTAGGGATTTAAAAATACCAGTAAGATTCAACCTTACGGTAAGTTACGGAAAGATAGGTAAGTTACGGGTATTTTTGGTAAAAATGAGAAAGATTTATTTACAGCGGGTATTTGTTAAAAATAGTACGCTTTAGTATGTTTTTCCACATAACAGTAGCCAAATCATCCCATCGGTTCTGCTCTCTGCGGGATCACAGTAAGCGCCAAATACGCCCAACTCGTGCCGACAGTTCAAATCCACTGCGTACGTACGGAGGGGACTCGCCCGGAGACAAGACTAACTTGCTGTATGTATAGCAGCAGCGCGAGCCAGAAAACGCCGTTGACCACTAGCGCCATCTCTCGGAGACAACGGTGCTGCTCTCTGCGGGACAACAGTGGCTAAAGTATCAATAGCGCGCTGCGCCCCTCCACCATAACTCCGTAGCGTAGTGGGCAAGCGGATCAGTCGACGATCGCAAGGTCCGGGGTTCAACTCTTTGCCGGAGTAAAAATTTTTCTGAAGTCTGCCGACCGAGGATGGTGGGTAAAATATACCAAAAGAACGTGTTCAAAGTGTGTTGTCTGAGTGACCGCGGACGTTGGGCCGCGGACATTCCCCGGAGGTTGAATACACTGCTGAGGAACAGTGGTTCGACGCCCGAGCAGGGGAATGGTGCTTGCCAAGACTCGGCAGAAGTTAAATGTAGAGGCCTAGGGTTCGGCCTTCTACATTTTTCAAGCGTAAGGCCTCGGAATCTGGAGTATTCGGGCAACACCTACTTGGATACATGGCGTAGAAGAGTAGAGTACAATCGGCTTCGGCCGTGTACGATCTGGGCATCCTACCTCCCTCTCAATCCGCGAGGGAGTGGCCTCACGGCCACAGACCAACTGGCTGGTCGAAGGGGGTTGACTCCTGAAATCTAGTCAGCGGAAGGGGCGATGTTGGCCGTTGCGGAAGCCTGCCTACCAAGGTGGCTGCGTCGTGCCTGTGTCTTAGCGGCGGTCAACTCCTGGTACACCGGTTCCCATCCGAACACCGAAGTTAAGCAGGAACGGTTCCGGACGGAAGTCTGGGACGAGGTAGGACCCACCCATTTTTTCCGTTTTTTTTTTACACCAAATGCAGCTAATTTTCAGAGTTTGAAAATCTGAATATTACCGAAAAATACCACATTTTTCAAGGTCGGGTAATATTACCGTAAGTTACGGTAACTTAGCGAATCTTACCGGTAATATTACGGGCCTTTAAATCCCTGGGGGGTGGGGGGATGTACCGCTTAGTGCCTACTTTCAGGCGGATTGTAACGCGATCGCCCCGTCGCCCCCCTCCCCCCCCCCTTTCCCCCTGGATCCGCGCCAGCTGACACGGTGCGTTTCGCGGCCGGTATCCCCCGATGTTCCGATACTGCGATTTAGGTCGGTAGACGCGGTCATAGCGGTCAGCGGTGCGAAATGCAAAGTAACATTCGTGAGTCCCACGCGTGAATCGGTGACAACAGGCGAGGCTCGGTTGTATGTTTCCAGGGGTGGACGCTCACGGCTGTGCGGGCCTCGTTACCAACGACCTAAAACCTGTTCCCGAAGGCACCGAAGGGACCGCGGCGGTTGACCCCACTTGGCCTTACTCGGGAGCCACTCAGGCCCCTCGCTTAAGGAAGGGTTTAGTATTTCATAGGTCCCCGAAGGCGCCCGCAGCACCTCGCCCCGCCCACACGCCCATCGACTCCCTTTGGGTAAGTACAAGCCAAAAAACTGCGCTGGCAGGGAGAGCCGCGGGCAAAGATTATGTGACACCAGTCAGTTTAAAACAGCGGGTGGTCCACCACCACGGTATAATGACGCCATTCTTGTCCTTTGTGTTCCCGCCTGGTTTTTAGATGACTTTTAGGAAATTCTCGAACCTACTCCTACCCTATTTAATTTTCAATATACATGAAATGACTAGACTGGCGACTGACGCAGGTAGGACTACAGTTTTTATTTTCCTTCTTGTTTCTGACAGTGTATATGCAACTTCAATAAGGTGTCCTAGATCGAATACCGACACCATGTCCGAGGTTGAAGTGGTCATCTCGGGTATTGGAGCCAACTTCCCTGACAGCTCGAGTGTGCAGGAATTCGGGAAGAACCTGTTGGACAATAAATGGCTGCCGACGCCGACCAACCGCTGGAAATATGGTAATTGGCAACACAAAAATGAAGTGACCTTAAAACACCGTGGCCTTGGGTTTCCGTTGGTGTTCGAACACACTGCCCCCGTTCTGCTGCGCAGACAACAATCTGGACGTGGAGGCAGTGGCGGGAGAGGTGCCCTACGAGCATTTCGATAACGTCTTCTACGGCATCAACAAGCGGCTGTCCGAGAACACGGACCCCGTCTCCAAGCTCGGCTACCAGCGCACCTTCGAGGCCATCCTGGACGCCGGCTTACACCCACACGCTATGCGCGGCGCCAACGTCGGCGTGTACGCCGGCTGCGGCATCAGTGAGTTCGAGCAGCGCTCCATGTTCTCCCTCAACTCGCCCAAGGGCGAGGGCTACAGCGTCATGGGCATCTCCAGGACCATGTTCTGCAACCGCATTTCGTACTTCTTCGACTTCAAAGGTCAGACCAGATGGAAATTTCCCAGTCCCGCTCCGTCGTGCGGATATTTGAACTCACACGTTGTAGGTCCCAGCTGCGCCATGGACAGCTCGTGGCCCGTAGCCCACCAGCAGCTGCTCATGGCAGGGCAGGCCATCCGGGAGGGACAGTGCGACGCGGCCGTCGTGGTGTGCACCAACCTGACCCGCTTCCCGGAGACATCGTTCCTCCTCAAGAGTCTGGGCCTAGTCGACGGCACCGGCACCGCCACCAAGTGCTTCGACCAGGATGGTAAGGGACCCGTGACCGAGGTGGGGAGCTGGTGTGGTGCAGGCGGAGGTGAACAAGTACTAGAAGTGCAAAGAATGCCCCCTCTATTCCAGCGTCCGGCACGATCCGCAGCGATGCGTGCGTCGCCGTCTTCCTGCAGCGCGCCGAGCAGGCCAAGCGGTGCTACGCCAAACTGCTGTGCTCGTCGCTGGAGTTCACGGGCAGGGCGAGCAGCATTGACGTGACGCTACCCGACCCCCGCGGCATCCAGGCCTTCCTCACCACGTTGTACAGGTGAGGAACACTAGCGGACCGCCAGGGCACCGCCAGGGCACCGCCAGGGCACGGATCCGCGGCCAGCGCAGTCCAGGCGCAGTCGCAGGCCGCAGCCCGCCAGGGCAGGGCTGGACGCTAAACCGTGTCAATTTCGCAGATCGCATTCCATCGACCCGAGGCGAATCGCGTACCTGGAGGCGGACGGCAGTGCCAACATCATACGGGACGAGTGTGAGCTGAACGCCATCGACGCGGCCCTCGTCAGGGTAAGGCAGTCAGGCTCGTGTGCGGGTTCGAATACCGACAGCACCGAAACGCCTCGTACCTTCGCGGTGCCCTAATAACAAATTCCGATGTGCATGCGTAGCGAGTCAAAGTCCGGTGTCTCAGCAGGAGCCTTCTCACCCCTCAGCTGCTGTTGGATGGCATCGGACTTGGTTCCAAGAACACATCGCCTCAACCCCAGAAATTAATTATTTCATAACCACCAGTTTCCAAAAAGTACTCGAAGAAATGTCTTGACAGTGCGTCGTTCGGCACAGGGGGGCGGCCGCAGCGAGCCGCTGCTGGTGGGCTCCGTCAAGAGCAACCTCGGGCACACGGACTGCGTCAGCGGCCTGGCAGCCGTCTGCAAGGCCGTCGTGGCCATGGAGACGGGGGTGATCCCGGCCACCATCAACTACCGCACGCCCAACAGCCGCGCCGAGGGGCTGGTGGCGGGCAGGCTCCGCGTGGTGGCCACCAACACCCCACTGCAGCTGTCCGCTGACAGTGTGGTGGCCGTCAACACCCTGGGCCTGGCCAGCGTGGTGGGCCACACCGTGCTGCAGGCCAACCCCCGCGGCCCCCAGCCCCCGCAGGACCCCGCGCACCACCTGCCGCGGCTCCTCACCGTGTCCGGCCGCAACGAGGACGGCGTCAGTCATGTCGCCAAGCAGGTAAGGCCGGCTGGCCGGGGACCCCCCCCCCCCCCCCCCCCCCCGAACGGGTGACCCCTGGTGACCCTTTATCGCTGCCCCTTCCCGTGGAAGAACACACTGATTTAAATTACCTGGCCGGTTCTCTTTTAGGCACGGAGTGCAACGGAGTAGCCTTAGTGGTATTTTATTTTATTTAAAAAAGAATATTGTGTTTTTCTCAGCAATAGTATTAGCCGAATTCTTCTCAGCCTTTTTGGCTCGTTTCTTAATTACCAGGTGTCCCATTTGCCCCGTGACAAGGAAACGGTACGCAAGCCCGAAACGTACTAGCTCAATCTCTTTCTCTCTCATGCGTCCGGCCGAGACAGCAAGAGACGGAGCTAGTGCGATGCGGGCTTGCCTACCTTTTCCTTACGGGGCAAATGGAACTCCTGGTATTTTGTGCCACACACTTATTTCATTTCTGGCAACTTGTTTGATTTTGATTCGTTTTTGTTTTTTCCTCATATATTTTTTCCGCTGCGCATCGTTTCCTTTAAAGTGAAGACTCCCTTGGATGACCCCACTTGACCCGACCGCTGTCGGCCGAGCGGTCAGAGTCTAGACCGACCGCTTCCAACCGCTAACCCAAAACAGGCAAACATGAGCCTGCGCTGGGTGTGTTGCCTACCTATACGGTGCAGTCGCTACATCAAACGTCAAAAATTTGGAGTCTTTAGCACTCGTAAATCTTATAATGTGTTTCTAACAAAAAAAAAATATCCACGAGGGGTCGGCAAGACTAGAACGATCAGGCGCTCGAGCGCGGGGTGTCCACCGGAATGCTCTGCAAAACGTCTCAGCCGTTGGTGGACGAGTGGTCTGACCACCGCTTTTTCCTGCCGCAGTTGCAATCGCTCCCGTTCGACACCAACTACTACCGCCTGGTCCAGGACGCGTTCAGTGACAACATCCGCGGCTACGACTACCGCAGCTTCGTCATCTGTCCGCCGCTCGGGAACGACGTGGCACCTGTCGAGGTACGCAGAGTGGCAAAATATGTAGAATGTTTCTGTCCTGACTGACTGTCGTCTGATGCTGGCAATGCCCCGATGACTGTGCAGCGCATCGAGAAGCGCTCCGTGTGGTTCGTGTACTCGGGCATGGGCAGCCAGTGGGCGGGCATGGGTGCGGGCCTGATGAGTGTGCCCGTCTTCGCCGAGACCATCGACCGCCTGCACACCACCCTCGAGCCCCGAGGCCTGAGCCTCAGGGACATCATCACGGAAACAGGCCCCGGCGCCTTTGACAACATCCTCAAGTCGTTCGTCGGCATCACGGCCTGCCAGATCGCGCTCACGAACGTCCTGACGGCGGTGGGGCTGGTCCCGGACGGCATCGTCGGCCACTCGGTGGGAGAGCTCGGCTGCGCGTACGCGGACGGCTGCCTCACCGAGGAGCAGACCATCCTGGCGGCGTACGCGCGCGGCGTCGCATCCAACCAGGCCACGCTCGTCAAGGGCATGATGGCGGCCATCGGTAAGCACCGGAGTTAAGAGCTAGGCCCGTTTCTGATAATATTCGAACCTATTGGCCTTTACTTGCGGGGTGGCCGTTTGCGCAGGGCTGGGCGCCAAGGCCGTGCTGCCGAGGCTGCCGCCCTCCGTGGACATCGCCTGCCACAACTCGGACACGAGCTGTACGCTGTCGGGCCCCGCCGCCGACGTAGACGCGTTCGTCGGCGAGCTGAGCGCCGAGGGCGTGTTCGCCCGCTCCGTCAACGTGTCCAACATCGCGTACCACTCGCGGTACATCCAGCCGGCGGCACCCTTCCTGCTGCAGCAGCTGAAGGAGGTCATCCCCGAGCCCCGGCTCCGCTCCGAGAAGTGGCTGACGACGTCCGTGCCTCTGGACCAGCGGGTAAGTCCGTCCTGCCGTGGCTCTGTAAGCAACAATTTTGGAAAATTCCTCAAAAACTGTGATAGGTAATGTGAATTCCAAACCATTTTCGGCAGGCTTTATTTCACACTGAGGAATCAAATAAAACGTATATTGAGCTTTGGAATTTTGAGAAAAACGGTCGAGAAAAAGGAAAATTCCAAACTATTTGAGATCTTAACTTTCCTGTCGCTTTCTTGGGAGTTTCCAAAACAAGGTTCTTACAGTGAGTCCGTACGGACGGCTTGCAAAACATAAAGATCACTCAACGGGCCCATCTTTTGTGCGGCAGAAGAGCGACCTGGACGCGTACTGCTCCGCTGAGTACCAGACCAACAACCTGCTGAGCCCCGTGTTGTTCGAGGAGGCGCTGGCGCTCATCCCGGAGCAGTCGCTGCTTATCGAGATCGCCCCCCACGGCCTGCTGCAGGCCGTCCTGAGGCGGGCGATGCCCGAGCCCGCCTACAAACACATCGCCCTGGCGCAGCGTGCCCACGCTCACCCCGTGCACTGCCTCCTGGCCGCCATCGGCAGGTCAGTGTCAGGTCCCGGGTTCGAATACCGGCTCTGGGGGGGACGAGATCATTTCATTTCTTGTTGCCTGTCTGTCCTCTGCACCGGCGATACTCCCAGGACATCGTTCGCCGGCGTCGCCCCCAAGGTGGCCGCCCTGTACCCGGCCGTGGAGTTCCCGGTGCCCCGAGCCACAGCCTCGCTGGCGACTCTCGCCACCTGGCAGGTCGACGACCACACCTTCAACGACATGTTCGACGCCATCCAGGAGTTGGTGGGTGGTGCGCGATGGACAAACGGTGCAGTGCATCTTAGCTTAACAACCACGCGTTCAATCGGCTAACCGCTTCTTTCTTTTCTTCACTTCTCCCCCAGCCGTCACCTACCATGACCATGGACAATGACACGCCCCACATGAGGGTGAACGGCACCCGCCTACTGCCAGTGTCCGAAGATATGGTGAGTTAGGCGCACAGCTCTGGCATTGTCATTGTCATCCGCACCGAACCGCTTTCCTGCTCCAGGTGCTCATGTGGCACACCGTGGCCAAGAAGTTCCTCGTCCCGATTAACTTGATGGCCATCTCCTTCCGGGGGTTCCGCATCGACCATGTCACTCCCATCCCATCCGAGGGTAACTATTCTCCCGCTTCCTTTAGAATGACGCTCTGGGCTCCGGTGTGTGCGGCCGCGGCCGCCCCTAACCCTCATGGCCTGCCGTTCCCGTCGCTTAGGCAAGGCCAGCCTCCAGGCGGACTACATGACGGGGACGCAGCTCGTGTCCATCACCGACGACAAGGACCTGGTGGCGCACGCCCGCGTCGGACCCATACCCACAGACCCCATCGACGACCTGGTGAGGCCACCCCCGCTGCCCGCCGCCGACATTGACGCCCAGGAGACCATCACTATCACGAGGGACGAGCTCTACGGCGACCTGGCGGCGCGCGGCCTCGATTACGCGTCCCGGTACCGGAACATCAGCTCCATCCGGATGGGCGACCGGGGTGAGTGCGGGAGAAGGGGGAGGGGAGGGGCCGGTGCGGCGGGCTTGCCTATCCTCTCCGTCGCAGGCGCTCCGCTCACGCGCCCGCTCCCTTTACAGACTGGCTAGTGACGGCGACACACGACGGCCACTGGTCCAGCGTGATCGAGACCGTCGTGCAGATCTACATGCTGAGAAGCATAGATAAGTCGCAGGACCTGCGCCTCCCCAGAGCCATCCAGCGCCTAGACGTGGACCCCACCAAGATACAGGAGAACTCTGGTAGGTGCACTGTCGGGGGTGGGCTCCCGAACACTCGCTCAGTCCCTCTCCTCCCCGCCGGACCCATTGCCTGTTTCCCATGCGCAGACATGCGGCTGCGGCTGCACCTCGGCTCCGGCATCCTGGAGAGCGACGGCCTGTACGTGACAGGCTTCGCCATGGCGCTGGCCCCCTTCAGTCAGGGCGCGGTCCTCTCGGCCCCGGCAGCCACAGCCCGGCCGCAGTTCGTGCAGCACGGACTCACCAACTGCGAGGTAACGGCTGGAGAGGGGGTTCTCGAGGAATCAATTTGTAAATGAATATATGGCAATGGGTTATCATCTGCTTTCGCGACGCTTCATGGAATTTAAAAAATTAAAAACTAAGCAAAATCTTCTATTCCCTAGACCGTTGACCAGTTCCTCCGCATGGCGGTGAGCAGCGTCCTGGAGGAGACCAGCTCGTCGACCAACACCGATGTGACGTTCATGACCATCCCCAACGGCAGGAAAACAGCCGACCTGAGCAAGGCGCTCGCCGGCGCCATCAGCGCCGCCACAGGCCTCGAAGTACGCACTATGCAGGGAGCGAAGTTTTAAAACATCCAAACCTTGAAAGCCGTTCGCAACAGAAATCAACCCCTCATCATGGACCGAGCAGCTGAGTTCCTTTTGTCGTTCTGCAGGCTAACGTGGTGGAGCTGACGGCGTCGGGCACGAACCCGCCGGGTTTCCAGGGCCCGGTGCCGCTGCTGGTGACGGGGCCGGAGACCATGATGGAGGCGGCGTGCTCGCTGGCCGTGGGGCTGGCCGGCGCGCTGCTCGTCTGGTCCAGTGACCGCCTGTGCGGCCCCCAGGGCTCCGGGCTGGCCGTCCTGGCGGAGCAGAAGCTGGGCGACGATTGGCTGACGGTGCTGCGCCGACCGGCGGCCGTCACCGATGCGGACGCCGTGGTCGTACAGCTGGGCGCCAAGCCCTCGCCCCCTGCGGTCGTCCTCAGCACCACGGCCACCGTCGTCCTGGTGTGGCGCGGCCTTGACGAGGTCGCCATGCAGACCGCCATGGCCGAGGTGGAGGCCCTGCCGTACGCCGGTAGGGTCAGGTGAGTGCCAGCGCGTTCCAATGTCTTGCTGCTCTCGCTCCCCGTCCCTTGGTAACCAGGCTCTGAGGTGCGTCAGGGTGGTGTTCATCCTTGACGAGGCAGCGCCGCCGTTCTCCTTGGCCGCGCCCCTGTACGCCGAGCAGCTCGCCCGCGGCCTCCGTGTCAACGTGCTCACCAAGGGAGGCGCCTGGGGCAGCTTCACCTCGCTGACGGCGCCCAAGCCGCTCAGCACCGCCCTGTCCGCGTCGTGGTAAGTGCGGAACGGAGTCCTGAGCAAGTGTTGTTTTATATTTATTGACGTGTTGCACCGACAGATTTTTCTATCCGACAATTAAATGTCTCGCCAAGGGAGCAACAATTTCGAAATTAGTTTTCAAAGACTTTGGTTTTTCTCCCGGACCGGCCTTCAGTCTAGAAGACGTGAAACTCGAGTTCATGAGCACCAACCCGCTGGACCAGGGCTGCGACAGTCTGTCGGGCCACGTGGACTACGTGGGGGTGGACGGCAGCGGGGCGCGCGTCATGGGCGTCGGCCAGTGGCTGGCGGACAACCTCTGGCCCCAGCTGGACCCCATCCTGCGTTGGCCCGTGCCGCAGGGCTGGAAGGCCAGGGACGCCGCAACAGTGCCCTACGTGTACGCCCTGGTGTACTACTACCTCAAGGTGATGGCGCACGCCAAGAAGGGCGAGTCCATCCTGGTGCACGAGGCCTCGTCCGCCATCGGCCAGGCAGCCATCCGCATCGCCACCATGCTGGGCTGCACCCCCATCTACGCCACCGCCAGGGACGACAAGCAGCGGGAGCTTCTGCTCCGCGTCTTCCCGCAGGTAGGCCCAGGACCGCCGCCGAGGTCGTGGCCACCATGTTTGGTTGATTTCGATCTTTTATTATTTGCTAATCAGTGATTTTTTTCTTTTGTGTACACTTCAAACCGAAGCAATGCCTCCCCTCAGTCCTGACGCTTTGACGGTGTCCTTTTTCAGCTGGAACCTTCCCATGTTCTGACGAGTGCAGACGGCGAGTCGTTCGAGTACCAGTTCCGGGTGTTGACGCGGTGCAGAGGTGTTCGCCTGGTCGTCAACACAGTGCCCAAATACGAGCTCGCCCTGCGCTGCGTCATGCCCTGGGGGCGCCTGCTGAACTTCACACGCGAGGACATGCAGGGCAAGCGAACCGTCGGTGAGTCCTGGCCGGCGGCGAGCTGCACGGACAAAAATACTTTGTTGGGTTCACGATCCGGTTTGTAGCTACGTAGCGCCAGCAATACTTCTTCCGAAAATTTCAATCGAGCCCGTTGTTAAAACAAACTCGCGGTAGCCAACAAGCAGGATTCTTAGCGTTTCTATCGCGTTAGTACTAATGACAGTTTGGATTGTTAACTGTACAAGTAATATTGCTGACAATTTAGCTGCAAACGGGATTTTGAACCTAACCAAGTATAGCGTATTCCGGATAAGATCCGAAACGGAAGTACGAAGTCGAAAATAATCACAATCCAATATGAGAGGAACCGCAGCAGAGAGTATCTCCAGCCGCGGCGTCGGCCACGAGCAAACGTCGAGTTCCGTTTCGACTCGTCTCCGGAATACGCTAGTTTTCTCCGTGTAGGGCTGAGTCCGTGCCGTACTTCCAAGCAACCGACGTCTTACGGCGTGCCCCCGAACCCCTACAGGTATGCGGCCGTTCATGATCAGCCTCGCCATGTTCGGCTGCCAGGGCAGCGAGCTGTTCAACTGCAGCGAGCAAGACCGCGCCGAGGTGGCTGCGGCGGTGAGCTTCGGCATCCGCACCGGCGTCGTGCTGCCCATCACCGGCGCCAAGGTCTTCAACGCCATGGCGGGGTACGTGAGGTGAGGGGGAGGGGTAGTGTCACCAGTTATATGTTATTAACGATGCCACTCCCGAACGCAGTGTCGGCAACTACAAGAACTGCACCAAGGCGGTCATCGAGGTCAGCAATTCATCGACACCTACCAACCAGCAGTGTGACCCCAACAAGTGCTACCTGGTCGTGGGTGAGGCCCCTTTCAAAAAACTCTGGCGGTCCAAGAACTTGCTGCATGCGTAGGAGGTTCATGTTCCCGACCCGACGTGTTCGCAGGTAAGCAGGCTAGCGAGGCGCTGCACCTGGCTGGCCGGCTGGCCATGATGGGCGCCCGCCACATCCTGGCCGCAGTGGGGTCGTCGCCGAGCGCCGCCGTGGTCCGGCAGCGACAGCGCGTGCTGCGCCGCCAGCAGGGAACCATCCTGCACGTGCACCAGGTCCGCGTCTGGGACGAGGCAGCCGCGGCGGACATCGTCAAGGTGGCGGGCAGCGTGGCGCCCCTGCACGCCGCCGTCGTCATCGCCAAGGTGATCCGCCTCCGCCCTCACTCACTGTGACGCTTGTGGGACCGGAATCGTAATGACATACCGCGTAGGAGCGCTAGAAGAGGTCTAAAAATGTAGAGGAGCAGCCTCAGCTGCTCAGTAGGGGGTTGGGACCTGGGATCCACAAAATGGCGGGAGGCCCACAAAGGTCTGAGGCTGACCCGGGTGGAAGGGAATTTTTTTTTTAGGGACGAGAAAATTTGTGTACTAAATTTTGCCGGAATTGATGTGGACTGGTAGGTTAGGTCTGAAAATGTACAGCAGCTGCCACGGTTGCTCAGTAGCGACCTGGGATCCATAGTTTTACGGCAGGTGGTGTAGTTTGGGGGCTAGTGTGAAAAACCTTAATAATAGCGCATTCCGTCGAAAAGCCGAAGAAATGAGATGTAACGAGGAACCGACTCCGCGGCCGGAGATACTCTCTGCTGCGGTTCCCCTCATAGTGGATCCGCTTTTGTCTTTCTTCGTAACATCTTATTTCCGTTTCGGTTCTTCTGCGGAATACGCTATTGTATGAGTTGTAGAGAAATCATAGAACGAGTTAAAACACGGGAGTGGCATTGCTGAATTTGTCTTTCTTCCTCTCCCTGCTGTCTTCGGGGTGTCGTTTTACGAAACATATGGTTTTATGATAAACGCTTCTATGCGTGCACCGCCGTGCCGTCTTCACAGGATGCCGTCGACGTCGGCGTGCCTGGGTTGCTGTGCGGCGCGCTGTCCCCCTTCCCCGAGGTGGGCGTGGTGTTCCTGGCAGACCGCGCCCGGGCCGCCGGCCAGCTGAGCGCCCTGGTGTCGCAGCGCACCGCGCAGGGCCGGCGCACGGCGTGCATGGCGGCGCCCTTGGCAGAGGCCGTCGACCACCTGGCGGAGCTGCTGTGCGGAGCCACACCGGCGGTCACCGTCCTTCCGACAGCCGCGGCCAGCGACGGTAAACTGTTTAGGAAGAGCAGCGCCTTTTGCTGTGCTTGCCCGGTGTTGACGGCTTCCGTGATTGCAGTGTCGGAGCCCGAGCTCGGCCTCAGCCTCGGCCTCGTCCTCGACGCTGCCGTCCTCCGCTCCGCGGCGGCGCTCAGCGAGCTGGGCCGCAGCGCCACACGCAGTGCAGCCGGCCCGTCCTTCTTGGAGCTGCCCTCGCTCACCTCGCCCGCCCGCTACCCCCGGGAGCTCCAGCCGCTCATGGTTCTGCCCCCGCTCGGCGTGCTGCACTCGACGGCCACGGAACAGTTCGCGGGCCTCGCCGCCAGGCTGTTCAGCCCCGTCCTAGTCATCGAGGCCACCGCCGAGGCCGGAGTCAGCAGCACGGCCAAGGCCATTACCAAGGTAACTCCGCAAAACATTTCCAGCAATATCCCTTCTGAATATTCACACGTGACGAACGGATTGATAAGTAAAGACCCCATCCTCCAGGCGATACTGGGCCGGCAGCCGTTCGGGCCGTACAACGTCCTGGGATTCCAGCTTAGCACTGTCTTGGCCCTGGAGGTGCAGCGCCAGATGGAGGCGTCAGGCAAGCTGGGCAAGCTGTTCCTGGTGCACGGGGACGTCGGCGCGGTCCGCCGGTGGGCCGTCGACGCCCGGCAGCAGTCTGAGCTCGGGGTCTCAGCCGAGGCCACAGCACAGCGGGGGGCCCGAGTGGTGACGGACCTCCTGGGCGCCATCGCCGACCACCAGTCGGACGTGGTGCGTCCCTTCGCGTGGGACGTCCACATCGTCCGCACCTCCGTGGACGACCCGCTGTCCTTCAACGAGAAGGTAAATGCACCGATGACAGGCGCTCACTCTTGTCGCCCTGCCCTCATTGCTGTCCCGTGCCGCAGGACTCTCACATCCATCTGCGGACGCAGAGCTCGGACAGAGTGGACTGCCCCGCGCTGGCCACGTACGTCAACGAGAACTGCGCCTACTCTCAGCTCGCTGGTCAGGACGACCTCCGGGCGTCCATCCTGAGCGCACGCTCCCCTTAAATGTAATGTAGCTTGAGGGTTAATAAACTCTAAAACGAATGGCGGTGTCTTATTCATGTGAGTCACAACTTCGGTTCCCGTCATGGTTCAAAACATTACCTACCAGCACATCCCACAGACATAACACAGTATCACTTGATAAGATGTACTCATCAATAACGTTTGCAGGAAGAGAACCATACTCATCTTCTGATGACACTAAAAGATCAAAGACTGTCATAAAAAAGCTAAACATATCATCATTCACATGCCTATATCCACCTCTGTCCTTACTATCAGAAAAGTGACGCACTTCCTGGGAACATTGATTGTCACCACTTTCAGACCGCAACAAGTTTTCCTTCAATACCTTAGAATACTTTTCCCAAGTTTTACTGGTCTTTGCATACTGCTTACCTTTCCATAAATACCCATTCACTACTGAGCCAGCTCACAATCAAAATTGGATAAAAATCATAGTTAGGTTAGGTTAGGTTAGGTTGGGTTAGGTTAGGTTAGGTTAGGTAAGGTTAGGTTAGGTTAGGTTAGGTTAGGTTAGGTTAGGTTCTCCTACCAGTAGGGTGCTCCTATCAGTAAGGTACTCCTACCGGTAGGATACTCATGCCGGTAGAGTACTCCGCCAGTGGGGTGCTCCTACCAGTAAGGTACTCCTACCGGTAGGGTGCTCCTACCAGTAAGGTACTCCTACCGGTAGTGTGCTCCTACCAGTAAGGTACTCCTACCGGTAGGGTGCTCCTACCAGTAAGGTACTCCTACCGGTAGGGTGCTCCTACCAGTAAGGTTCTCCTACCGGTAGGGTGCTCCTACCAGTAAGGTACTCCTACCTAAAAAAACGGACATTGCTCATCTTCTAGTGACAAATTCCGGTGATATAAATATTACAGTATAAATAGTGGTAAGTAATATGAGAGGTATTTTAGGATTGCGTACGCAGTACTATACGAGTCGGTCCACCCTCGCAACGGCCACTCCTCGCTGGAGTAATTCCACAACTACTATTTTTTATTTTTCTGCGCAGCCTGTCAGCGGCAGGTCTGGCATTCCTGTCAGTTCTGCTGTCACCTTCCGCGTCTCTGTGCATACTTGCCCTGTATTTGGCCAGTCCACCCAACCACCCGTACGTCCGTCTGTCTGCCTGTCGTTCTGTGTGTCCGTCCGTCCGCCCCCTTCGCGCCCGTGCCCACAATTACCCGTACGCCCTGGAGTGGCCGGACTCCCCGGTGGCCCGCGCTGCGCTGTTTCGCATACCCGGCTCGCCCGCCTGTCCCCCGAGAGGCACTAGCACATGCGGATCGCCGGTTCACGGGGGAAAAAGTCCAAAATGACTCTCTCTAAAATTCGTTGTACTTGGAAAAGAATGAAGAAGAATCCTTTTCAAACTGGTGAGAAAGAAGCGCGCGGGGTACTGGAGGATGGCGGAGACCCATGGCGCCTGGAGGGTAGGCAGCGCGGTGACTCCCGTGCTCCCACAGTGCCTACCTCCCAGGGGCTCACCTCACTCCCATGGCACCTGGAGGGTAGGCAGCGCGGTGACTCCCGTGCTCCCACAGTGCCTACCTCCCAGGGGCTCACCTCACTCCCATGGCGCCTGGAGGGTAGGCAGCGCGGTGACTCCCGTGCTCCCACAGTGCCTACCTCCCAGGGGCTCACCTCACTCCCATGGCGCCTGGAGGGTAGGCAGCGCGGTGACTCCCGTGCTCCCACAGTGCCCACCTTCCTGGGGCTCACCTCACTCCCGCTCTGCTGAAAGCCCGACACGGTTCTGCGAAACTTGGCCTCTCATTCAAGATTTGGCAGCTGAGTTAGATTCAGCTGGGCGCCTGAATTCGAAATAGGGTAACCTAACTTTTTCTGATAGAAAACTAGGAAATTAGTGGTACACCTCTTTGTGACCACCCCAAACCAAGTGTGCAAAACGGACCCAAGACCCGGGACCCAAATTAGGCGATCGTTGCGACTCTTCTTTTATCAGTGGGCTGCTTCTTATTGAGAGGGAAAGTCCAGCCTCACAACGCGAACACTCTTTCCAACTATATTCTTCGTACTGCAAAGTATTGGTTTACGAAGAGGCATCTGAACCCAATACGTTTGCAACACGGAATCATAAATAGTTGCTTGGACTGTTAGTTTTGCATTCGCGAGCTCTTTCCAGTGCAAGTACACGGTCTGAATTCGTCATGTCGCGCTCGGCTTTAATTCCATCCGCTGTTTGTCCATCTGGTCGATAGGCCTCTGCTGCACGATTCTTTTTATTCATTTTTTCTCACCCTCCCGTCCGACACGCACCGGTACCAAGGGGCTGACCAGACTCTGAGCGCAGACGGAACTCACCTCGCGAAAAGGCGAAAGCCTGCGCTGCCTGACCCTATCAAATGGGTGTGACATATCGTCAGCGAGAGCGAAGCCTTGCGCTAGCTAACAGTTTCGCTCTCTGCGGGACAACAGTAGCTAAAGTATCAATAGCGCGCTGCTCCTCCCCACCATAGCTCCGTAGCGTAGTGGGCTAGCGGGCCGGCCGACGACCGCAAGGTCCGGGGTTCAACTCTTTGCCGGAGTAAAATTTTTTCTTAAGTCTGCCGACCGATGATGGTGGGTAAAGTATACCAAAAGAACGTGTTCAAAGTGTGTTGTCTGAGTGACCGCGGACGTTGGGCCGCGGCCATTCCCCGGAGTTGAATTCACTGCTGAGGAACAGTGGTTCGACGCCCGAGCAGGGGAATGGTGCTTGCCAAGACTCGGCAGAAGTTAAATGTAGAGGCCTAGGGTTCGGCCTTCTACATTTTTCAAGCGTAAGGCCTCGGAATCTGGAGTATTCGGGCAACACCTACTTGGATACATGGCGTAGAAGAGTAGAGTACAATCGGCTTCGGCCGTGTACGATCTGGGCATCCTACCTCCCTCTCAATTCGCGAGGGAGTGGCTTTAGGGCCACAGACCAACTGGCTGGTCGAAGGGGGCTGACTCCTGAAATCTAGTCAGCGGAAGGGGCGATGTTGGCCGTTGCGGAAGCCTGCCTACCAAGGTGGCTGCGTCGTGCCTGTGTCTTAGCGGCGGTCAACTCCTGGTACACCGGTTCCCATCCGAACACCGAAGTTAAGCAGGAACGGTTCCGGACGGAAGTCTGGGACGAGGTAGGACCCACCCATTTTTGCCGTTTTTTGTTGTTGTTGTATTTGAGCCCGAGCGGAGCGAGGAGCTCTCTGCATCGACTTTTCTACTTTTTTTATTTTTCTCCCCTCAGCAAGTGTCGTTGTTGCCACATTCTGCATTCAGTTTCATTCCACTACCGCTAGATGGGGCCACAGAAATGGGCGGAGCTATGCTGCGGTTCTACCAACTTTCAAAACTTATAGTTATTTTAAAAATATTAATTACCGTTGTGCCTCCATTATATTTAACATCTTTTTTTATCATACGATGTAATTCAACCCTTAGTAACTAACTGCAAATTAACAGAATGTAAATCATCTCAGCATGGCAGCTTAGTGTTTCAAAATGACATATTGGCATCGCACGGAGCGGGACGGAGTGGGCGGAGAATCTAAAACAATTGTACCAATATACTTTAAAAAAGAATTCCAGTTCATTTAAGGAAAGCAGACGCAACCAATCTGCTGGAATCCACCATTGGGCATGTGATCACATCAAATCCGATTTATTTTAGAGTCGTCCCCTGTTCAATGAGAAGACCTATTGTCGCCAACTTGGATCCATATTCGCATTGGTCTGCGCTTTGGTTGGTGCCTCGCAACGCGGCCGTGCCTTGTGATGGTCCGCCACGCAGACCCAAGTAACAATGTCGGTTTGGTCGCGCGGTCTAATAGGGCGGCTCACCGTGCGGCGGGTCGCCGGTTCGAATGTCAGAACTTTCGGTTTTTCCTTTTTGCGCCCGAGCGTTAAGTTAGGTGAGGTAAGGTAGGTTAGGTTAGACTAGGTGAGGTAGGTAAGGTTGCGTTAGGTTAGGTAGGTTAGGTTTGGTTAGGTTGGGTTAGGTTAGGTTGGGTTAGGTTAGTTTAGGTTAGGTTAGGTTAGGTTAGGTTAGGTTAGGTTAGGTTAGGTTAGGTTAGGTTAGGTTAGGTTAGGTTAGGTTAGGTTAGGTTAGGTTAGGTTAGGTTAGGTTAGGTTAGGTTAGGTTAGGTTAGGTTAGGTTAGGTTAGGTTAGGTTAGGTTAGGTTAGGTTAGGTTAGGTTAGGTTAGGTTAGGTTAGGTTAGGTTAGGTTAGGTTAGGCAAGGTTGGTTAGGTTAGGTTAGGTTGCGACTCTTTTATCAGTGGGCTGCTTCTTATTGAGAAGGAAAGTCCAGCTTCACAACGCGAACACTCTTTCCAACTATATTCTTCGTACTGCAAAGTATTGGTTTACGAAGAGGCATCTGAACCCAATACGTTTGCAACACGGAATCATAAATAGTTGCTTGGACTGTTAGTTTTGCATTCGCGAGCTCTTTCCAGTGCAAGTACACGGTCTGAATTCGTCATGTTGCGCTCGGCTTTTAATCCATCCGCTGTCTGTCCATTTTTTTTATTCATTTTTTTTTTCACCCTCCCGTCCGACACGCACCGGTACCAAGGTGCTGACCAGACTCTGAGCGCAGACGGAACTCACCGCGCGAAAAGGTGAAGGCCTGCGCTGCCTGACCCTATCAAATGGGCGTGACATATCGTCAGCGAGAGCTAAGCCCTGCGCGAGCTAACGGTTTCGCTCTCTGCGGGACAGAAGTGGCTAAAGTATCAATAGCGCGCTGCTCCTCCCTACCATAGTTCCGTAGCGTAGTGGGCTAGCGGGCCGGTCGACGGCCGCAAAGTCCGGGGTTCAACTCTTTGCCGAAGTAAAATTTTTTCTGAAGTCTGCCGACCCATTTTTGCCGTTTTTTGTTGTTGTTGTATTTTTTATTTGCAGGATCTGAATCTTGAGGATTCAATATTTTTTTGGATTAAAAAAAAATTATTGAAATGAAACGCTTTTTACCAATTAATAAAGAAAAGATGAAAACTGCGAAAAAACAAATTCGACCAATAGTGCATGAGTGTAACGAGCTAATCACTTTTAAAAAAAAATCAAAACTTCTCATCATTTGATTTTACGTATCCGCTCTAGCCGCTGGCACTCAGCCTTTTCGACTTATCGGGAGTAAAAGATAGCTGACACCTCAAACTAATTAAGTTTTGATTTTTAGCTTCAATGTTAGTGTTTTGAGGTATCATCTGCTAAAAAAAAACGGACATTGCTCATCTTCTAGTGACAAATTCCGGTGATATAAATATTACAGTATAAATAGTGGTAAGTAATATGAGAGGTATTTTAGGATTGCGTACGCAGTACTATACGAGTCGGTCCACCCTCGCAACGGCCACTCCTCGCTGGAGTAATTCCACAACTACTATTTTTTATTTTTCTGCGCAGCCTGTCAGCGGCAGGTCTGGCATTCCTGTCAGTTCTGCTGTCACCTTCCGCGTCTCTGTGCATACTTGCCCTGTATTTGGCCAGTCCACCCAACCACCCGTACGTCCGTCTGTCTGCCTGTCGTTCTGTGTGTCCGTCCGTCCGCCCCCCTTCGCGCCCGTGCCCACAATTACCCGTACGCCCTGGAGTGGCCGGACTCCCCGGTGGCCCGCGCTGCGCTGTTTCGCATACCCGGCTCGCCCGCCTGTCCCCCGAGAGGCACTAGCACATGCGGATCGCCGGTTCACGGGGGAAAAAGTCCAAAATGACTCTCTCTAAAATTCGTTGTACTTGGAAAAGAATGAAGAGGAATCCTTTTCAAACTGGTGAGAAAGAAGCGCGCGGGGTACTGGAGGATGGCGGAGACCCATGGCGCCTGGAGGGTAGGCAGCGCGGTGACTCCCGTGCTCCCACAGTGCCTACCTCCCAGGGGCTCACCTCACTTCCATGGCGCCTGGAGGGTAGGCAGCGCGTTGACTCCCGTGCTCCCACAGTGCCTACCTCCCAGGGGCTCACCTCACTCCCATGGCACCTGGAGGGTAGGCAGCGCGGTGACTCCCGTGCTCCCACAGTGCCTACCTCCCAGGGGCTCACCTCACTCCCATGGCGCCTGGAGGGTAGGCAGCGCGGTGACTCCCGTGCTCCCACAGTGCCTACCTCCCAGGGGCTCACCTCACTCCCATGGCGCCTGGAGGGTAGGCAGCGCGGTGACTCCCGTGCTCCCACAGTGCCCACCTTCCTGGGGCTCACCTCACTCCCGCTCTGCTGAAAGCCCGACACGGTTCTGCGAAACTTGGCCTCTCATTCAAGATTTGGCAGCTGAGTTAGATTCAGCTGGGCGCCTGAATTCGAAATAGGGTAACCTAACTTTTTCTGATAGAAAACTAGGAAATTAGTGGTACACCTCTTTGTGACCACCCCAAACCAAGTGTGCAAAACGGACCCAAGACCCGGGACCCAAATTAGGCGATCGTTGCGACTCTTCTTTTATCAGTGGGCTGCTTCTTATTGAGAGGGAAAGTCCAGCCTCACAACGCGAACACTCTTTCCAACTATATTCTTCGTACTGCAAAGTATTGGTTTACGAAGAGGCATCTGAACCCAATACGTTTGCAACACGGAATCATAAATAGTTGCTTGGACTGTTAGTTTTGCATTCGCGAGCTCTTTCCAGTGCAAGTACACGGTCTGAATTCGTCATGTCGCGCTCGGCTTTAATTCCATCCGCTGTTTGTCCATCTGGTCGATAGGCCTCTGCTGCACGATTCTTTTTATTCATTTTTTCACCCTCCCGTCCGACACGCACCGGTACCAAGGGGCTGACCAGACTCTGAGCGCAGACGGAACTCACCTCGCGAAAAGGCGAAAGCCTGCGCTGCCTGACCCTATCAAATGGGTGTGACATATCGTCAGCGAGAGCGAAGCCTTGCGCTAGCTAACAGTTTCGCTCTCTGCGGGACAACAGTAGCTAAAGTATCAATAGCGCGCTGCTCCTCCCCACCATAGCTCCGTAGCGTAGTGGGCTAGCGGGCCGGCCGACGACCGCAAGGTCCGGGGTTCAACTCTTTGCCGGAGTAAAATTTTTTCTTAAGTCTGCCGACCGATGATGGTGGGTAAAGTATACCAAAAGAACGTGTTCAAAGTGTGTTGTCTGAGTGACCGCGGACGTTGGGCCGCGGCCATTCCCCGGAGTTGAATTCACTGCTGAGGAACAGTGGTTCGACGCCCGAGCAGGGGAATGGTGCTTGCCAAGACTCGGCAGAAGTTAAATGTAGAGGCCTAGGGTTCGGCCTTCTACATTTTTCAAGCGTAAGGCCTCGGAATCTGGAGTATTCGGGCAACACCTACTTGGATACATGGCGTAGAAGAGTAGAGTACAATCGGCTTCGGCCGTGTACGATCTGGGCATCCTACCTCCCTCTCAATTCGCGAGGGAGTGGCTTTAGGGCCACAGACCAACTGGCTGGTCGAAGGGGGCTGACTCCTGAAATCTAGTCAGCGGAAGGGGCGATGTTGGCCGTTGCGGAAGCCTGCCTACCAAGGTGGCTGCGTCGTGCCTGTGTCTTAGCGGCGGTCAACTCCTGGTACACCGGTTCCCATCCGAACACCGAAGTTAAGCAGGAACGGTTCCGGACGGAAGTCTGGGACGAGGTAGGACCCACCCATTTTTGCCGTTTTTTGTTGTTGTTGTATTTGAGCCCGAGCGGAGCGAGGAGCTCTCTGCATCGACTTTTCTACTTTTTTTATTTTTCTCCCCTCAGCAAGTGTCGTTGTTGCCACATTCTGCATTCAGTTTCATTCCACTACCGCTAGATGGGGCCACAGAAATGGGCGGAGCTATGCTGCGGTTCTACCAACTTTCAAAACTTATAGTTATTTTAAAAATATTAATTACCGTTGTGCCTCCATTATATTTAACATCTTTTTTTATCATACGATGTAATTCAACCCTTAGTAACTAACTGCAAATTAACAGAATGTAAATCATCTCAGCATGGCAGCTTAGTGTTTCAAAATGACATATTGGCATCGCACGGAGCGGGACGGAGTGGGCGGAGAATCTAAAACAATTGTACCAATATACTTTAAAAAAGAATTCCAGTTCATTTAAGGAAAGCAGACGCAACCAATCTGCTGGAATCCACCATTGGGCATGTGATCACATCAAATCCGATTTATTTTAGAGTCGTCCCCTGTTCAATGAGAAGACCTATTGTCGCCAACTTGGATCCATATTCGCATTGGTCTGCGCTTTGGTTGGTGCCTCGCAACGCGGCCGTGCCTTGTGATGGTCCGCCACGCAGACACAAGTAAAAATGTCGGTTTGGTCGCGCGGTCTAATAGGGCGGCTCACCGTGCGGCGGGTCGCCGGTTCGAATGTCAGAACTTTCGGTTTTTCCTTTTTGCGCCCGAGCGTTAAGTTAGGTGAGGTAAGGTAGGTTAGGTTAGACTAGGTGAGGTAGGTAAGGTTTAGCGGTTAGGTTAGGTAGGTTAGGTTTTAGGTTAGGTTGGTTAGGTTAGGTTAGGTTGGGTTAGGTTAGGTTAGGTTAGGTTAGGTTAGGTTAGGTTAGGTTAGGTTAGGTTAGTTAGGTTAGGTTAGGTTAGGTTAGGTTAGGTTAGGTTAGGTTAGGTTAGGTTAGGTTAGGTTAGGTTAGGTTAGGTTAGGTTAGGTTAGGTTAGGTTAGGTTAGGTTAGGTTAGGTTAGGTTAGGTTAGGTTAGGTTAGGTTAGGTTAGGTTAGGTTAGGTTAGGTTAGGTTAGGTTAGGTTAGGTTAGGTTAGGTTAGGTTAGGTTAGGTTAGAAGGTTTTAGGTTAGGTGGGCTCTTTTATCAGTGGGCTGCTTCTTATTGAGAAGGAAAGTCCAGCTTCACAACGCGAACACTCTTTCCAACTATATTCTTCGTACTGCAAAGTATTGGTTTACGAAGAGGCATCTGAACCCAATACGTTTGCAACACGGAATCATAAATAGTTGCTTGGACTGTTAGTTTTGCATTCGCGAGCTCTTTCCAGTGCAAGTACACGGTCTGAATTCGTCATGTTGCGCTCGGCTTTTAATCCATCCGCTGTCTGTCCATTTTTTTTATTCATTTTTTTTTTCCCTCCCGTCCGACACGCACCGGTACCAAGGTGCTGACCAGACTCTGAGCGCAGACGGAACTCACCGCGCGAAAAGGTGAAGGCCTGCGCTGCCTGACCCTATCAAATGGGCGTGACATATCGTCAGCGAGAGCTAAGCCCTGCGCGAGCTAACGGTTTCGCTCTCTGCGGGACAGAAGTGGCTAAAGTATCAATAGCGCGCTGCTCCTCCCTACCATAGTTCCGTAGCGTAGTGGGCTAGCGGGCCGGTCGACGGCCGCAAAGTCCGGGGTTCAACTCTTTGCCGAAGTAAAATTTTTTCTGAAGTCTGCCGACCCATTTTTGCCGTTTTTTGTTGTTGTTGTATTTTTTATTTGCAGGATCTGAATCTTGAGGATTCAATATTTTTTTGGATTAAAAAAAAATTATTGAAATGAAACGCTTTTTACCAATTAATAAAGAAAAGATGAAAACTGCGAAAAAACAAATTCGACCAATAGTGCATGAGTGTAACGAGCTAATCACTTTTAAAAAAAAATCAAAACTTCTCATCATTTGATTTTACGTATCCGCTCTAGCCGCTGGCACTCAGCCTTTTCGACTTATCGGGAGTAAAAGATAGCTGACACCTCAAACTAATTAAGTTTTGATTTTTAGCTTCAATGTTAGTGTTTTGAGGTATCATCTGCTAAAAAAAAAACGGACATTGCTCATCTTCTAGTGACAAATTCCGGTGATATAAATATTACAGTATAAATAGTGGTAAGTAATATGAGAGTATTTTAGGATTGCGTACGCAGTACTATACGAGTCGGTCCACCCTCGCAACGGCCACTCCTCGCTGGAGTAATTCCACAACTACTATTTTTTATTTTTCTGCGCAGCCTGTCAGCGGCAGGTCTGGCATTCCTGTCAGTTCTGCTGTCACCTTCCGCGTCTCTGTGCATACTTGCCCTGTATTTGGCCAGTCCACCCAACCACCCGTACGTCCGTCTGTCTGCCTGTCGTTCTGTGTGTCCGTCCGTCCGCCCCCTTCGCGCCCGTGCCCACAATTACCCGTACGCCCTGGAGTGGCCGGACTCCCCGGTGGCCCGCGCTGCGCTGTTTCGCATACCCGGCTCGCCCGCCTGTCCCCCGAGAGGCACTAGCACATGCGGATCGCCGGTTCACGGGGGAAAAAGTCCAAAATGACTCTCTCTAAAATTCGTTGTACTTGGAAAAGAATGAAGAGGAATCCTTTTCAAACTGGTGAGAAAGAAGCGCGCGGGGTACTGGAGGATGGCGGAGACCCATGGCGCCTGGAGGGTAGGCAGCGCGGTGACTCCCGTGCTCCCACAGTGCCTACCTCCCAGGGGCTCACCTCACTTCCATGGCGCCTGGAGGGTAGGCAGCGCGTTGACTCCCGTGCTCCCACAGTGCCTACCTCCCAGGGGCTCACCTCACTCCCATGGCACCTGGAGGGTAGGCAGCGCGGTGACTCCCGTGCTCCCACAGTGCCTACCTCCCAGGGGCTCACCTCACTCCCATGGCGCCTGGAGGGTAGGCAGCGCGGTGACTCCCGTGCTCCCACAGTGCCTACCTCCCAGGGGCTCACCTCACTCCCATGGCGCCTGGAGGGTAGGCAGCGCGGTGACTCCCGTGCTCCCACAGTGCCCACCTTCCTGGGGCTCACCTCACTCCCGCTCTGCTGAAAGCCCGACACGGTTCTGCGAAACTTGGCCTCTCATTCAAGATTTGGCAGCTGAGTTAGATTCAGCTGGGCGCCTGAATTCGAAATAGGGTAACCTAACTTTTTCTGATAGAAAACTAGGAAATTAGTGGTACACCTCTTTGTGACCACCCCAAACCAAGTGTGCAAAACGGACCCAAGACCCGGGACCCAAATTAGGCGATCGTTGCGACTCTTCTTTTATCAGTGGGCTGCTTCTTATTGAGAGGGAAAGTCCAGCCTCACAACGCGAACACTCTTTCCAACTATATTCTTCGTACTGCAAAGTATTGGTTTACGAAGAGGCATCTGAACCCAATACGTTTGCAACACGGAATCATAAATAGTTGCTTGGACTGTTAGTTTTGCATTCGCGAGCTCTTTCCAGTGCAAGTACACGGTCTGAATTCGTCATGTCGCGCTCGGCTTTAATTCCATCCGCTGTTTGTCCATCTGGTCGATAGGCCTCTGCTGCACGATTTTTTTTATTCATTTTTGTTCACCCTCCCGTCCGACACGCACCGGTACCAAGGGGCTGACCAGACTCTGAGCGCAGACGGAACTCACCTCGCGAAAAGGCGAAAGCCTGCGCTGCCTGACCCTATCAAATGGGTGTGACATATCGTCAGCGAGAGCGAAGCCTTGCGCTAGCTAACAGTTTCGCTCTCTGCGGGACAACAGTAGCTAAAGTATCAATAGCGCGCTGCTCCTCCCCACCATAGCTCCGTAGCGTAGTGGGCTAGCGGGCCGGCCGACGACCGCAAGGTCCGGGGTTCAACTCTTTGCCGGAGTAAAATTTTTTCTGAAGTCTGCCGACCGATGATGGTGGGTAAAGTATACCAAAAGAACGTGTTCAAAGTGTGTTGTCTGAGTGACCGCGGACGTTGGGCCGCGGACATTCCCCGGAGTTGAATACACTCGTTAACTCAGTGGTTCGACGCCCGAGCAGGGGAATGGTGCTTGCCAAGACTCGGCAGAAGTTAAATGTAGAGGCCTAGGGTTCGGCCTTCTACATTTTTCAAGCGTAAGGCCTCGGAATCTGGAGTATTCGGGCAACACCTACTTGGATACATGGCGTAGAAGAGTAGAGTACAATCGGCTTCGGCCGTGTACGATCTGGGCATCCTACCTCCCTCTCAATTCGCGAGGGAGTGGCTTTAGGGCCACAGACCAACTGGCTGGTCGAAGGGGGCTGACTCCTGAAATCTAGTCAGCGGAAGGGGCGATGTTGGCCGTTGCGGAAGCCTGCCTACCAAGGTGGCTGCGTCGTGCCTGTGTCTTAGCGGCGGTCAACTCCTGGTACACCGGTTCCCATCCGAACACCGAAGTTAAGCAGGAACGGTTCCGGACGGAAGTCTGGGACGAGGTAGGACCCACCCATTTTTGCCGTTTTTTGTTGTTGTTGTATTTGAGCCCGAGCGGAGCGAGGAGCTCTCTGCATCGACTTTTCTACTTTTTTTATTTTTCTCCCCTCAGCAAGTGTCGTTGTTGCCACATTCTGCATTCAGTTTCATTCCACTACCGCTAGATGGGGCCACAGAAATGGGCGGAGCTATGCTGCGGTTCTACCAACTTTCAAAACTTATAGTTATTTTAAAAATATTAATTACCGTTGTGCCTCCATTATATTTAACATCTTTTTTTATCATACGATGTAATTGAACCCTTAGTAACTAACTGCAAATTAACAGAATGTAAATCATCTCAGCATGGCAGCTTAGTGTTTCAAAATGACATATTGGCATCGCACGGAGCGGGACGGAGTGGGCGGAGAATCTAAAACAATTGTACCAATATACTTTAAAAAAGAATTCTAGTTCATTTAAGGAAAGCAGACGCAACCAATCTGCTGGAATCCACCATTGGGCATGTGATCACATCAAATCCGATTTATTTTAGAGTCGTCCCCTGTTCAATGAGAAGACCTATTGTCGCCAACTTGGATCCATATTCGCATTGGTCTGCGCTTTGGTTGGTGCCTCGCAACGCGGCCGTGCCTTGTGATGGTCCGCCACGCAGACCCAAGTAACAATGTCGGTTTGGTCGCGCGGTCTAATAGGGCGGCTCACCGTGCGGCGGGTCGCCGGTTCGAATGTCAGAACTTTCGGTTTTTCCTTTTTGCGCCCGAGCGTTAAGTTAGGTGAGGTAAGGTAGGTTAGGTTAGACTAGGTGAGGTAGGTAAGGTAAGGTTAGGTTAGGTTAGGTTAGGTAGGTTAGGTTGCGTTAGGTTAGGTAGGTTAGGTTTGGTTAGGGTTAGGGTTAGGGTTAGGGTTAGGTTAGGTTAGGTTAGGTTAGGTTAGGTTAGGTTAGGTTGGGTTAGGTTAGGTTAGGTTAGGTTAGGTTAGGTTAGGTTAGGTTAGGTTAGGTTAGGTTAGGTTAGGTTAGGTTAGGTTAGGTTAGGTTAGGTTAGGTTAGGTTAGGTTAGGTTAGGTTAGGTTAGGTTAGGTTAGGTTAGGTTAGGTTAGGTTAGGTTAGGTTAGGTTAGGTTAGGTTAGGTTAGGTTAGGTTAGGTTAGGGTTGCGACTCTTTTATTAGTGGGCTGCTTCTTATTGAGAGGGGAAAGTCCAGCCTCACAACGCGAACACTCTTTCCAACTATATTCTTCGTACTGCAAAGTATTGGTTTACGAAGAGGCATCTGAACCCAATACGTTTGCAACACGGAATCATAAATAGTTGCTTGGACTGTTAGTTTTGCATTCGCGAGCTCTTTCCAGTGCAAGTACACGGTCTGAATTCGTCATGTCGCGCTCGGCTTTTAATCCATCCGCTGTCTGTCCATTTTTTTTATTCATTTTTTTTTTACCCTCCCGTCCGAGACGCACCGGTACCAAGGGGCTGACCAGACTCTGAGCGCAGACGGAACTCACCGCGCGAAAAGGTGAAGGCCTGCGCTGCCTGACCCTATCAAATGGGCGTGACATATCGTCAGCGAGAGCTAAGCCCTGCGCGAGCTAACGGTTTCGCTCTCTGCGGGACAGAAGTGGCTAAAGTATCAATAGCGCGCTGCTCCTCCCTACCATAGCTTCGTAGCGTAGTGGGCTAGCGGGCCGGTCGACGGCCGTAAAGTCCGGGGTTCAACTCTTTGCCGAAGTAAAATTTTTTCTGAAGTCTGCCGACCCATTTTTGCCGTTTTTTGTTGTTGTTGTATTGTTTATTTGCAGGGTCTGAATCTTGAGGATTCAATATTTTTTTGGATTAAAAAAAAAATTATTGAAATGAAACGCTTTTTACCAATTAATAAAGAAAAGATGAAAACCGCGAAAAAACAAATTCGACCAATAGTGCATGAGTGTAACGAGCTAATCACTTTTTAAAAAAATCAAAACTTTTCATCATTTGATTTTACGTATCCGCTCTAGCCGCTGGCACTCAGCCTTTTCGACTTATCGGGAGTAAAAGATAGCTGACACCTCAAACTAATTAAGTTTTAAATTTTTAGCTTCAATGTTAGTGTTTTGAGGTATCATCTGCTGAAAAAAACGGACATTGCTCATCTTCTAGTGACAAATTCCGGTGATATAAATATTACAGTATTAATAGTGGTAAGTAATATGAGAGGTATTTTAGGATTGCGTACGCAGTACTATACGAGTCGGTCCACCCTCGCAACGGCCACTCCTCGCTGGAGTTATTCCACAACTACTATTTTTTATTTTTCTGCGCAGCCTGTCAGCGGCAGGTCTGGCATTCCTGTCAGTTCTGCTGTCACCTTCCGCGTCTCTGTGCATACTTGCCCTGTATTTGGCCAGTCCACCCAACCACCCGTACGTCCGTCTGTCTGCCTGTCGTTCTGTGTGTCCGTCCGTCCGCCCCCTTCGCGCCCGTGCCCACAATTACCCGCACGCCCTGGAGTGGCCGGACTCCTCGGTGGCCCGCGCTGCGCTGTTTCGCATACACGGCTCGCCCGCCTGTCCCCCGAGAGGCACTAGCACATGCGGATCGCCGGTTCACGGGGGAAAAAGTCCAAAATGACTCTCTCTAAAATTCGTTGTACTTGGAAAAGAATGAAGAGGAATCCTTTTCAAACTGGTGAGAAAGAAGCGCGCGGGGTACTGGAGGATGGCGGAGACCCATGGCGCCTGGAGGGTAGGCAGCGCGGTGACTCCCGTGCTCCCACAGTGCCTACCTCCCAGGGGCTCACCTCACTCCCATGGCGCCTGACGGGTAGGCAGCGCGTTGACTCCCGTGCTCCCACAGTGCCTACCTCCCAGGGGCTCACCTCACTTCCATGGCGCCTGGAGGGTAGGCAGCGCGGTGACTCCCGTGCTCCCACAGTGCCTACCTCCCAGGGGCTCACCTCACTCCCATGGCGCCTGGAGGGTAGGCAGCGCGGTGACTCCCGTGCTCCCACAGTGCCTACCTCCCAGGGGCTCACCTCACTCCCATGGCGCCTGGAGGGTAGGCAGCGCGGTGACTCCCGTGCTCCCACAGTGCCCACCTTCCTGGGGCTCACCTCACTCCCGCTCTGCTGAAAGCCCGACACGGTTCTGCGAAACTTGGCCTCTCATTCAAGATTTGGCAGCTGAGTTAGATACAGCTGGGCGCCGGGATTCGAAATAGGGTAACCTAACTTTTTCGATAGAAAACTAGGAAATTAGTGGTACACCTCTTTGTGACCACCCCAAACCAAGTTTGCAAAACGGACCCAAGACCCGGGACCCAAATTAGGCGATCGTTGCGACTCTTCTTTTATCAGTGGGCTGCTTCTTATTGAGAGGGAAAGTCCAGCCTCACAACGCGAACACTCTTTCCAACTATATTCTTCGTACTGCAAAGTATTGGTTTACGAAGAGGCATCTGAACCCAATACGTTTGCAACACGGAATCATAAATAGTTGCTTGGACTGTTAGTTTTGCATTCGCGAGCTCTTTCCAGTGCAAGTACACGGTCTGAATTCGTCATGTCGCGCTCGGCTTTAATTCCATCCGCTGTTTGTCCATCTGGTCGATAGGCCTCTGCTGCACGATTTTTTTTATTCATTTTTGTTCACCCTCCCGTCCGACACGCACCGGTACCAAGGGGCTGACCAGACTCTGAGCGCAGACGGAACTCACCTCGCGAAAAGGTGAAAGCCTGCGCTGCCTGACCCTATCAAATGGGTGTGACATATCGTCAGCGAGAGCTAAGCCTTGCGCGAGCTAACAGTTTCGCTCTCTGCGGGACAACAGTAGCTAAAGTATCAATAGCGCGCTGCTCGTCCCCACCATAGCTCCGTAGCGTAGTGGGCTAGCGGGCCGGCCGACGACCGCAAGGTCCGGGGTTCAACTCTTTGCCGGAGTAAAATTTTTTCTGAAGTCTGCCGACCGATGATGGTGGGTAAAGTATACCAAAAGAACGTGTTCAAAGTGTGTTGTCTGAGTGACCGCGGACGTTGGGCCGTGGACATTCCCCGGAGTTGAATACACTCGTTAACTCAGTGGTTCGACGCCCGAGCAGGGGAATGGTGCTTGCCAAGACTCGGCAGAAGTTAAATGTAGAGGCCTAGGGTTCGGCCTTCTACATTTTTCAAGCGTAAGGCCTCGGAATCTGGAGTATTCGGGCAACACCTACTTGGATACATGGCGTAGAAGAGTAGAGTACAATCGGCTTCGGCCGTGTACGACCTGGGCATCCTACCTCCCTCTCAATTCGCGAGGGAGTGGCCTTATGGCCACAGACCAACTGGCTGGTCGAAGGGGGCTGACTCCTGAAATCTAGTCAGCGGAAGGGGCGATGTTGGCCGTTGCGGAAGCCTGCCTACCAAGGTGGCTGCGTCGTGCCTGTGTCTTAGCGGCGGTCAACTCCTGGTACACCGGTTCCCATCCGAACACCGAAGTTAAGCAGGAACGGTTCCGGACGGAAGTCTGGGACGAGGTAGGACCCACCCATTTTTGCCGTTTTTTGTTGTTGTTGTATTTGAGCCCGAGCGGAGCGAGGAGCTCTCTGCATCGACTTTTCTACTTTTTTTATTTTTCTCCCCTCAGCAAGTGTCGTTGTTGCCACATTCTGCATTCAGTTTCATTCCACTACCGCTAGATGGGGCCACAGAAATGGGCGGAGCTATGCTGCGGTTCTACCAACTTTCAAAACTTATAGTTATTTTAAAAATATTAATTACCGTTGTGCCTCCATTATATTTAACATCTTTTTTTATCATACGATGTAATTGAACCCTTAGTAACTAACTGCAAATTAACAGAATGTAAATCATCTCAGCATGGCAGCTTAGTGTTTCAAAATGACATATTGGCATCGCACGGAGCGGGACGGAGTGGGCGGAGAATCTAAAACAATTGTACCAATATACTTTAAAAAAGAATTCTAGTTCATTTAAGGAAAGCAGACGCAACCAATCTGCTGGAATCCACCATTGGGCATGTGATCACATCAAATCCGATTTATTTTAGAGTCGTCCCCTGTTCAATGAGAAGACCTATTGTCGCCAACTTGGATCCATATTCGCATTGGTCTGCGCTTTGGTTGGTGCCTCGCAACGCGGCCGTGCCTTGTGATGGTCCGCCACGCAGACCCAAGTAACAATGTCGGTTTGGTCGCGCGGTCTAATAGGGCGGCTCACCGTGCGGCGGGTCGCCGGTTCGAATGTCAGAACTTTCGGTTTTTCCTTTTTGCGCCCGAGCGTTAAGTTAGGTGAGGTAAGGTAGGTTAGGTTAGACTAGGTGAGGTAGGTAAGGTAAGGTTAGGTTAGGTTAGGTTAGGTAGGTTAGGTTGCGTTAGGTTAGGTAGGTTAGGTTTGGTTAGGTTGGGTTAGGTTAGGTTGGGTTAGGTTAGGTTAGGTTGGGTTAGGTTAGGTTAGGTTAGGTTAGGTTGGGTTAGGTTAGGTTAGGTTAGGTTAGGTTAGGTTAGGTTAGGTTAGGTTAGGTTAGGTTAGGTTAGGTTAGGTTAGGTTAGGTTAGGTTAGGTTAGGTTAGGTTAGGGTTAGGTTAGGTTAGGTTAGGTTAGGTTAGGTTAGGTTAGGTTAGGTTAGGTTAGGTTAGGTTAGGTTGCGACTCTTTTATTAGTGGGCTGCTTCTTATTGAGAGGGAAAGTCCAGCCTCACAACGCGAACACTCTTTCCAACTATATTCTTCGTACTGCAAAGTATTGGTTTACGAAGAGGCATCTGAACCCAATACGTTTGCAACACGGAATCATAAATAGTTGCTTGGACTGTTAGTTTTGCATTCGCGAGCTCTTTCCAGTGCAAGTACACGGTCTGAATTCGTCATGTCGCGCTCGGCTTTTAATCCATCCGCTGTCTGTCCATTTTTTTTATTCATTTTTTTTTTTACCCTCCCGTCCGAGACGCACCGGTACCAAGGGGCTGACCAGACTCTGAGCGCAGACGGAACTCACCGCGCGAAAAGGTGAAGGCCTGCGCTGCCTGACCCTATCAAATGGGCGTGACATATCGTCAGCGAGAGCTAAGCCCTGCGCGAGCTAACGGTTTCGCTCTCTGCGGGACAGAAGTGGCTAAAGTATCAATAGCGCGCTGCTCCTCCCTACCATAGCTTCGTAGCGTAGTGGGCTAGCGGGCCGGTCGACGGCCGTAAAGTCCGGGGTTCAACTCTTTGCCGAAGTAAAATTTTTTCTGAAGTCTGCCGACCCATTTTTGCCGTTTTTTGTTGTTGTTGTATTGTTTATTTGCAGGGTCTGAATCTTGAGGATTCAATATTTTTTTGGATTAAAAAAAAATTATTGAAATGAAACGCTTTTTACCAATTAATAAAGAAAAGATGAAAACCGCGAAAAAACAAATTCGACCAATAGTGCATGAGTGTAACGAGCTAATCACTTTTTAAAAAAATCAAAACTTTTCATCATTTGATTTTACGTATCCGCTCTAGCCGCTGGCACTCAGCCTTTTCGACTTATCGGGAGTAAAAGATAGCTGACACCTCAAACTAATTAAGTTTTAAATTTTTAGCTTCAATGTTAGTGTTTTGAGGTATCATCTGCTGAAAAAAACGGACATTGCTCATCTTCTAGTGACAAATTCCGGTGATATAAATATTACAGTATTAATAGTGGTAAGTAATATGAGAGGTATTTTAGGATTGCGTACGCAGTACTATACGAGTCGGTCCACCCTCGCAACGGCCACTCCTCGCTGGAGTTATTCCACAACTACTATTTTTTATTTTTCTGCGCAGCCTGTCAGCGGCAGGTCTGGCATTCCTGTCAGTTCTGCTGTCACCTTCCGCGTCTCTGTGCATACTTGCCCTGTATTTGGCCAGTCCACCCAACCACCCGTACGTCCGTCTGTCTGCCTGTCGTTCTGTGTGTCCGTCCGTCCGCCCCCTTCGCGCCCGTGCCCACAATTACCCGCACGCCCTGGAGTGGCCGGACTCCTCGGTGGCCCGCGCTGCGCTGTTTCGCATACACGGCTCGCCCGCCTGTCCCCCGAGAGGCACTAGCACATGCGGATCGCCGGTTCACGGGGGAAAAAGTCCAAAATGACTCTCTCTAAAATTCGTTGTACTTGGAAAAGAATGAAGAGGAATCCTTTTCAAACTGGTGAGAAAGAAGCGCGCGGGGTACTGGAGGATGGCGGAGACCCATGGCGCCTGGAGGGTAGGCAGCGCGGTGACTCCCGTGCTCCCACAGTGCCTACCTCCCAGGGGCTCACCTCACTCCCATGGCGCCTGACGGGTAGGCAGCGCGTTGACTCCCGTGCTCCCACAGTGCCTACCTCCCAGGGGCTCACCTCACTTCCATGGCGCCTGGAGGGTAGGCAGCGCGGTGACTCCCGTGCTCCCACAGTGCCTACCTCCCAGGGGCTCACCTCACTCCCATGGCGCCTGGAGGGTAGGCAGCGCGGTGACTCCCGTGCTCCCACAGTGCCTACCTCCCAGGGGCTCACCTCACTCCCATGGCGCCTGGAGGGTAGGCAGCGCGGTGACTCCCGTGCTCCCACAGTGCCCACCTTCCTGGGGCTCACCTCACTCCCGCTCTGCTGAAAGCCCGACACGGTTCTGCGAAACTTGGCCTCTCATTCAAGATTTGGCAGCTGAGTTAGATACAGCTGGGCGCCGGGATTCGAAATAGGGTAACCTAACTTTTTCTGATAGAAAACTAGGAAATTAGTGGTACACCTCTTTGTGACCACCCCAAACCAAGTTTGCAAAACGGACCCAAGACCCGGGACCCAAATTAGGCGATCGTTGCGACTCTTCTTTTATCAGTGGGCTGCTTCTTATTGAGAGGGAAAGTCCAGCCTCACAACGCGAACACTCTTTCCAACTATATTCTTCGTACTGCAAAGTATTGGTTTACGAAGAGGCATCTGAACCCAATACGTTTGCAACACGGAATCATAAATAGTTGCTTGGACTGTTAGTTTTGCATTCGCGAGCTCTTTCCAGTGCAAGTACACGGTCTGAATTCGTCATGTCGCGCTCGGCTTTAATTCCATCCGCTGTTTGTCCATCTGGTCGATAGGCCTCTGCTGCACGATTTTTTTTATTCATTTTTGTTCACCCTCCCGTCCGACACGCACCGGTACCAAGGGGCTGACCAGACTCTGAGCGCAGACGGAACTCACCTCGCGAAAAGGTGAAAGCCTGCGCTGCCTGACCCTATCAAATGGGTGTGACATATCGTCAGCGAGAGCTAAGCCTTGCGCGAGCTAACAGTTTCGCTCTCTGCGGGACAACAGTAGCTAAAGTATCAATAGCGCGCTGCTCGTCCCCACCATAGCTCCGTAGCGTAGTGGGCTAGCGGGCCGGCCGACGACCGCAAGGTCCGGGGTTCAACTCTTTGCCGGAGTAAAATTTTTTCTGAAGTCTGCCGACCGATGATGGTGGGTAAAGTATACCAAAAGAACGTGTTCAAAGTGTGTTGTCTGAGTGACCGCGGACGTTGGGCCGTGGACATTCCCCGGAGTTGAATACACTCGTTAACTCAGTGGTTCGACGCCCGAGCAGGGGAATGGTGCTTGCCAAGACTCGGCAGAAGTTAAATGTAGAGGCCTAGGGTTCGGCCTTCTACATTTTTCAAGCGTAAGGCCTCGGAATCTGGAGTATTCGGGCAACACCTACTTGGATACATGGCGTAGAAGAGTAGAGTACAATCGGCTTCGGCCGTGTACGACCTGGGCATCCTACCTCCCTCTCAATTCGCGAGGGAGTGGCCTTATGGCCACAGACCAACTGGCTGGTCGAAGGGGGCTGACTCCTGAAATCTAGTCAGCGGAAGGGGCGATGTTGGCCGTTGCGGAAGCCTGCCTACCAAGGTGGCTGCGTCGTGCCTGTGTCTTAGCGGCGGTCAACTCCTGGTACACCGGTTCCCATCCGAACACCGAAGTTAAGCAGGAACGGTTCCGGACGGAAGTCTGGGACGAGGTAGGACCCACCCATTTTTGCCGTTTTTTGTTGTTGTTGTATTTGAGCCCGAGCGGAGCGAGGAGCTCTCTGCATCGACTTTTCTACTTTTTTTATTTTTCTCCCCTCAGCAAGTGTCGTTGTTGCCACATTCTGCATTCAGTTTCATTCCACTACCGCTAGATGGGGCCACAGAAATGGGCGGAGCTATGCTGCGGTTCTACCAACTTTCAAAACTTATAGTTATTTTAAAAATATTAATTACCGTTGTGCCTCCATTATATTTAACATCTTTTTTTATCATACGATGTAATTGAACCCTTAGTAACTAACTGCAAATTAACAGAATGTAAATCATCTCAGCATGGCAGCTTAGTGTTTCAAAATGACATATTGGCATCGCACGGAGCGGGACGGAGTGGGCGGAGAATCTAAAACAATTGTACCAATATACTTTAAAAAAGAATTCTAGTTCATTTAAGGAAAGCAGACGCAACCAATCTGCTGGAATCCACCATTGGGCATGTGATCACATCAAATCCGATTTATTTTAGAGTCGTCCCCTGTTCAATGAGAAGACCTATTGTCGCCAACTTGGATCCATATTCGCATTGGTCTGCGCTTTGGTTGGTGCCTCGCAACGCGGCCGTGCCTTGTGATGGTCCGCCACGCAGACCCAAGTAACAATGTCGGTTTGGTCGCGCGGTCTAATAGGGCGGCTCACCGTGCGGCGGGTCGCCGGTTCGAATGTCAGAACTTTCGGTTTTTCCTTTGCGCCCGAGCGTTAAGTTAGGTGAGGTAAGGTAGGTTAGGTTAGACTAGGTGAGGTAGGTAAGGTAAGGTTAGGTTAGGTTAGGTTAGGTAGGTTAGGTTGCGTTAGGTTAGGTAGGTTAGGTTTGGTTAGGTTGGGTTAGGTTAGGTTAGGTTAGGTTAGGTTAGGTTAGGTTAGGTTAGGTTAGGTTAGGTTAGGTTGGGTTAGGTTAGGTTAGGTTAGGTTAGGTTAGGTTAGGTTAGGTTAGGTTAGGTTAGGTTAGGTTAGGTTAGGTTAGGTTAGGTTAGGTTAGGTTAGGTTAGGTTAGGTTAGGTTAGGTTAGGTTAGGTTAGGTTAGGTTAGGTTAGGTTAGGTTAGGTTAGGTTAGGTTAGGTTAGGTTAGGTTAGGTTGCGACTCTTTTATTAGTGGGCTGCTTCTTATTGAGAGGGAAAGTCCAGCCTCACAACGCGAACACTCTTTCCAACTATATTCTTCGTACTGCAAAGTATTGGTTTACGAAGAGGCATCTGAACCCAATACGTTTGCAACACGGAATCATAA
The DNA here is from genome assembly GCA_038380765.1 of Odontothrips loti. Taxonomy (NCBI): domain Eukaryota; kingdom Metazoa; phylum Arthropoda; class Insecta; order Thysanoptera; family Thripidae; genus Odontothrips; species Odontothrips loti. The sequence goes on from CM076245.1 coordinate 20,869,223, forward strand.
ATAGTTGCTTGGACTGTTAGTTTTGCATTCGCGAGCTCTTTCCAGTGCAAGTACACGGTCTGAATTCGTCATGTCGCGCTCGGCTTTTAATCCATCCGCTGTCTGTCCATTTTTTTTATTCATTTTTTTTTTACCCTCCCGTCCGAGACGCACCGGTACCAAGGGGCTGACCAGACTCTGAGCGCAGACGGAACTCACCGCGCGAAAAGGTGAAGGCCTGCGCTGCCTGACCCTATCAAATGGGCGTGACATATCGTCAGCGAGAGCTAAGCCCTGCGCGAGCTAACGGTTTCGCTCTCTGCGGGACAGAAGTGGCTAAAGTATCAATAGCGCGCTGCTCCTCCCTACCATAGCTTCGTAGCGTAGTGGGCTAGCGGGCCGGTCGACGGCCGTAAAGTCCGGGGTTCAACTCTTTGCCGAAGTAAAATTTTTTCTGAAGTCTGCCGACCCATTTTTGCCGTTTTTTGTTGTTGTTGTATTGTTTATTTGCAGGGTCTGAATCTTGAGGATTCAATATTTTTTTGGATTAAAAAAAAAATTATTGAAATGAAACGCTTTTTACCAATTAATAAAGAAAAGATGAAAACCGCGAAAAAACAAATTCGACCAATAGTGCATGAGTGTAACGAGCTAATCACTTTTTAAAAAAATCAAAACTTTTCATCATTTGATTTTACGTATCCGCTCTAGCCGCTGGCACTCAGCCTTTTCGACTTATCGGGAGTAAAAGATAGCTGACACCTCAAACTAATTAAGTTTTAAATTTTTAGCTTCAATGTTAGTGTTTTGAGGTATCATCTGCTGAAAAAAACGGACATTGCTCATCTTCTAGTGACAAATTCCGGTGATATAAATATTACAGTATTAATAGTGGTAAGTAATATGAGAGGTATTTTAGGATTGCGTACGCAGTACTATACGAGTCGGTCCACCCTCGCAACGGCCACTCCTCGCTGGAGTTATTCCACAACTACTATTTTTTATTTTTCTGCGCAGCCTGTCAGCGGCAGGTCTGGCATTCCTGTCAGTTCTGCTGTCACCTTCCGCGTCTCTGTGCATACTTGCCCTGTATTTGGCCAGTCCACCCAACCACCCGTACGTCCGTCTGTCTGCCTGTCGTTCTGTGTGTCCGTCCGTCCGCCCCCCTTCGCGCCCGTGCCCACAATTACCCGCACGCCCTGGAGTGGCCGGACTCCTCGGTGGCCCGCGCTGCGCTGTTTCGCATACACGGCTCGCCCGCCTGTCCCCCGAGAGGCACTAGCACATGCGGATCGCCGGTTCACGGGGGAAAAAGTCCAAAATGACTCTCTCTAAAATTCGTTGTACTTGGAAAAGAATGAAGAGGAATCCTTTTCAAACTGGTGAGAAAGAAGCGCGCGGGGTACTGGAGGATGGCGGAGACCCATGGCGCCTGGAGGGTAGGCAGCGCGGTGACTCCCGTGCTCCCACAGTGCCTACCCCCAGGGGCTCACCTCACTCCCATGGCGCCTGACGGGTAGGCAGCGCGTTGACTCCCGTGCTCCCACAGTGCCTACCTCCCAGGGGCTCACCTCACTTCCATGGCGCCTGGAGGGTAGGCAGCGCGGTGACTCCCGTGCTCCCACAGTGCCTACCTCCCAGGGGCTCACCTCACTCCCATGGCGCCTGGAGGGTAGGCAGCGCGGTGACTCCCGTGCTCCCACAGTGCCTACCTCCCAGGGGCTCACCTCACTCCCATGGCGCCTGGAGGGTAGGCAGCGCGGTGACTCCCGTGCTCCCACAGTGCCCACCTTCCTGGGGCTCACCTCACTCCCGCTCTGCTGAAAGCCCGACACGGTTCTGCGAAACTTGGCCTCTCATTCAAGATTTGGCAGCTGAGTTAGATACAGCTGGGCGCCGGGATTCGAAATAGGGTAACCTAACTTTTTCTGATAGAAAACTAGGAAATTAGTGGTACACCTCTTTGTGACCACCCCAAACAAGTTTGCAAAACGGACCCAAGACCCGGGACCCAAATTAGGCGATCGTTGCGACTCTTCTTTTATCAGTGGGCTGCTTCTTATTGAGAGGGAAAGTCCAGCCTCACAACGCGAACACTCTTTCCAACTATATTCTTCGTACTGCAAAGTATTGGTTTACGAAGAGGCATCTGAACCCAATACGTTTGCAACACGGAATCATAAATAGTTGCTTGGACTGTTAGTTTTGCATTCGCGAGCTCTTTCCAGTGCAAGTACACGGTCTGAATTCGTCATGTCGCGCTCGGCTTTAATTCCATCCGCTGTTTGTCCATCTGGTCGATAGGCCTCTGCTGCACGATTTTTTTTATTCATTTTTGTTCACCCTCCCGTCCGACACGCACCGGTACCAAGGGGCTGACCAGACTCTGAGCGCAGACGGAACTCACCTCGCGAAAAGGTGAAAGCCTGCGCTGCCTGACCCTATCAAATGGGTGTGACATATCGTCAGCGAGAGCTAAGCCTTGCGCGAGCTAACAGTTTCGCTCTCTGCGGGACAACAGTAGCTAAAGTATCAATAGCGCGCTGCTCGTCCCCACCATAGCTCCGTAGCGTAGTGGGCTAGCGGGCCGGCCGACGACCGCAAGGTCCGGGGTTCAACTCTTTGCCGGAGTAAAATTTTTTCTGAAGTCTGCCGACCGATGATGGTGGGTAAAGTATACCAAAAGAACGTGTTCAAAGTGTGTTGTCTGAGTGACCGCGGACGTTGGGCCGTGGACATTCCCCGGAGTTGAATACACTCGTTAACTCAGTGGTTCGACGCCCGAGCAGGGGAATGGTGCTTGCCAAGACTCGGCAGAAGTTAAATGTAGAGGCCTAGGGTTCGGCCTTCTACATTTTTCAAGCGTAAGGCCTCGGAATCTGGAGTATTCGGGCAACACCTACTTGGATACATGGCGTAGAAGAGTAGAGTACAATCGGCTTCGGCCGTGTACGACCTGGGCATCCTACCTCCCTCTCAATTCGCGAGGGAGTGGCCTTATGGCCACAGACCAACTGGCTGGTCGAAGGGGGCTGACTCCTGAAATCTAGTCAGCGGAAGGGGCGATGTTGGCCGTTGCGGAAGCCTGCCTACCAAGGTGGCTGCGTCGTGCCTGTGTCTTAGCGGCGGTCAACTCCTGGTACACCGGTTCCCATCCGAACACCGAAGTTAAGCAGGAACGGTTCCGGACGGAAGTCTGGGACGAGGTAGGACCCACCCATTTTTGCCGTTTTTTGTTGTTGTTGTATTTGAGCCCGAGCGGAGCGAGGAGCTCTCTGCATCGACTTTTCTACTTTTTTTATTTTTCTCCCCTCAGCAAGTGTCGTTGTTGCCACATTCTGCATTCAGTTTCATTCCACTACCGCTAGATGGGGCCACAGAAATGGGCGGAGCTATGCTGCGGTTCTACCAACTTTCAAAACTTATAGTTATTTTAAAAATATTAATTACCGTTGTGCCTCCATTATATTTAACATCTTTTTTTATCATACGATGTAATTGAACCCTTAGTAACTAACTGCAAATTAACAGAATGTAAATCATCTCAGCATGGCAGCTTAGTGTTTCAAAATGACATATTGGCATCGCACGGAGCGGGACGGAGTGGGCGGAGAATCTAAAACAATTGTACCAATATACTTTAAAAAAGAATTCTAGTTCATTTAAGGAAAGCAGACGCAACCAATCTGCTGGAATCCACCATTGGGCATGTGATCACATCAAATCCGATTTATTTTAGAGTCGTCCCCTGTTCAATGAGAAGACCTATTGTCGCCAACTTGGATCCATATTCGCATTGGTCTGCGCTTTGGTTGGTGCCTCGCAACGCGGCCGTGCCTTGTGATGGTCCGCCACGCAGACCCAAGTAACAATGTCGGTTTGGTCGCGCGGTCTAATAGGGCGGCTCACCGTGCGGCGGGTCGCCGGTTCGAATGTCAGAACTTTCGGTTTTTCCTTTTTGCGCCCGAGCGTTAAGTTGGTGAGGTAAGGTAGGTTAGGTTAGACTAGGTGAGGTAGGTAAGGTAAGGTTAGGTTAGGTTAGGTTAGGTAGGTTAGGTTGCGTTAGGTTAGGTAGGTTAGGTTTGGTTAGGTTGGGTTAGGTTAGGTTGGGTTAGGTTAGGTTAGGTTGGGTTAGGTTAGGTTAGGTTGGGTTAGGTTGGGTTAGGTTAGGTTAGGTTAGGTTAGGTTAGGTTAGGTTAGGTTAGGTTAGGTTAGGTTAGGTTAGGTTAGGTTAGGTTAGGTTAGGTTAGGTTAGGTTAGGTTAGGTTAGGTTAGGTTAGGTTAGGTTAGGTTAGGTTAGGTTAGGTTAGGTTAGGTTAGGTTAGGTTAGGTTAGGTTGCGACTCTTTTATTAGTGGGCTGCTTCTTATTGAGAGGGAAAGTCCAGCCTCACAACGCGAACACTCTTTCCAACTATATTCTTCGTACTGCAAAGTATTGGTTTACGAAGAGGCATCTGAACCCAATACGTTTGCAACACGGAATCATAAATAGTTGCTTGGACTGTTAGTTTTGCATTCGCGAGCTCTTTCCAGTGCAAGTACACGGTCTGAATTCGTCATGTCGCGCTCGGCTTTTAATCCATCCGCTGTCTGTCCATTTTTTTTATTCATTTTTTTTTTACCCTCCCGTCCGAGACGCACCGGTACCAAGGGGCTGACCAGACTCTGAGCGCAGACGGAACTCACCGCGCGAAAAGGTGAAGGCCTGCGCTGCCTGACCCTATCAAATGGGCGTGACATATCGTCAGCGAGAGCTAAGCCCTGCGCGAGCTAACGGTTTCGCTCTCTGCGGGACAGAAGTGGCTAAAGTATCAATAGCGCGCTGCTCCTCCCTACCATAGCTTCGTAGCGTAGTGGGCTAGCGGGCCGGTCGACGGCCGTAAAGTCCGGGGTTCAACTCTTTGCCGAAGTAAAATTTTTTCTGAAGTCTGCCGACCCATTTTTGCCGTTTTTTGTTGTTGTTGTATTGTTTATTTGCAGGGTCTGAATCTTGAGGATTCAATATTTTTTTGGATTAAAAAAAAAATTATTGAAATGAAACGCTTTTTACCAATTAATAAAGAAAAGATGAAAACCGCGAAAAAACAAATTCGACCAATAGTGCATGAGTGTAACGAGCTAATCACTTTTTAAAAAAATCAAAACTTTTCATCATTTGATTTTACGTATCCGCTCTAGCCGCTGGCACTCAGCCTTTTCGACTTATCGGGAGTAAAAGATAGCTGACACCTCAAACTAATTAAGTTTTAAATTTTTAGCTTCAATGTTAGTGTTTTGAGGTATCATCTGCTGAAAAAAACGGACATTGCTCATCTTCTAGTGACAAATTCCGGTGATATAAATATTACAGTATTAATAGTGGTAAGTAATATGAGAGGTATTTTAGGATTGCGTACGCAGTACTATACGAGTCGGTCCACCCTCGCAACGGCCACTCCTCGCTGGAGTTATTCCACAACTACTATTTTTTATTTTTCTGCGCAGCCTGTCAGCGGCAGGTCTGGCATTCCTGTCAGTTCTGCTGTCACCTTCCGCGTCTCTGTGCATACTTGCCCTGTATTTGGCCAGTCCACCCAACCACCCGTACGTCCGTCTGTCTGCCTGTCGTTCTGTGTGTCCGTCCGTCCGCCCCCCTTCGCGCCCGTGCCCACAATTACCCGCACGCCCTGGAGTGGCCGGACTCCTCGGTGGCCCGCGCTGCGCTGTTTCGCATACACGGCTCGCCCGCCTGTCCCCCGAGAGGCACTAGCACATGCGGATCGCCGGTTCACGGGGGAAAAAGTCCAAAATGACTCTCTCTAAAATTCGTTGTACTTGGAAAAGAATGAAGAGGAATCCTTTTCAAACTGGTGAGAAAGAAGCGCGCGGGGTACTGGAGGATGGCGGAGACCCATGGCGCCTGGAGGGTAGGCAGCGCGGTGACTCCCGTGCTCCCACAGTGCCTACCTCCCAGGGGCTCACCTCACTCCCATGGCGCCTGACGGGTAGGCAGCGCGTTGACTCCCGTGCTCCCACAGTGCCTACCTCCCAGGGGCTCACCTCACTTCCATGGCGCCTGGAGGGTAGGCAGCGCGGTGACTCCCGTGCTCCCACAGTGCCTACCTCCCAGGGGCTCACCTCACTCCCATGGCGCCTGGAGGGTAGGCAGCGCGGTGACTCCCGTGCTCCCACAGTGCCTACCTCCCAGGGGCTCACCTCACTCCCATGGCGCCTGGAGGGTAGGCAGCGCGGTGACTCCCGTGCTCCCACAGTGCCCACCTTCCTGGGGCTCACCTCACTCCCGCTCTGCTGAAAGCCCGACACGGTTCTGCGAAACTTGGCCTCTCATTCAAGATTTGGCAGCTGAGTTAGATACAGCTGGGCGCCGGGATTCGAAATAGGGTAACCTAACTTTTTCTGATAGAAAACTAGGAAATTAGTGGTACACCTCTTTGTGACCACCCCAAACCAAGTTTGCAAAACGGACCCAAGACCCGGGACCCAAATTAGGCGATCGTTGCGACTCTTCTTTTATCAGTGGGCTGCTTCTTATTGAGAGGGAAAGTCCAGCCTCACAACGCGAACACTCTTTCCAACTATATTCTTCGTACTGCAAAGTATTGGTTTACGAAGAGGCATCTGAACCCAATACGTTTGCAACACGGAATCATAAATAGTTGCTTGGACTGTTAGTTTTGCATTCGCGAGCTCTTTCCAGTGCAAGTACACGGTCTGAATTCGTCATGTCGCGCTCGGCTTTAATTCCATCCGCTGTTTGTCCATCTGGTCGATAGGCCTCTGCTGCACGATTTTTTTTATTCATTTTTGTTCACCCTCCCGTCCGACACGCACCGGTACCAAGGGGCTGACCAGACTCTGAGCGCAGACGGAACTCACCTCGCGAAAAGGTGAAAGCCTGCGCTGCCTGACCCTATCAAATGGGTGTGACATATCGTCAGCGAGAGCTAAGCCTTGCGCGAGCTAACAGTTTCGCTCTCTGCGGGACAACAGTAGCTAAAGTATCAATAGCGCGCTGCTCGTCCCCACCATAGCTCCGTAGCGTAGTGGGCTAGCGGGCCGGCCGACGACCGCAAGGTCCGGGGTTCAACTCTTTGCCGGAGTAAAATTTTTTCTGAAGTCTGCCGACCGATGATGGTGGGTAAAGTATACCAAAAGAACGTGTTCAAAGTGTGTTGTCTGAGTGACCGCGGACGTTGGGCCGTGGACATTCCCCGGAGTTGAATACACTCGTTAACTCAGTGGTTCGACGCCCGAGCAGGGGAATGGTGCTTGCCAAGACTCGGCAGAAGTTAAATGTAGAGGCCTAGGGTTCGGCCTTCTACATTTTTCAAGCGTAAGGCCTCGGAATCTGGAGTATTCGGGCAACACCTACTTGGATACATGGCGTAGAAGAGTAGAGTACAATCGGCTTCGGCCGTGTACGACCTGGGCATCCTACCTCCCTCTCAATTCGCGAGGGAGTGGCCTTATGGCCACAGACCAACTGGCTGGTCGAAGGGGGCTGACTCCTGAAATCTAGTCAGCGGAAGGGGCGATGTTGGCCGTTGCGGAAGCCTGCCTACCAAGGTGGCTGCGTCGTGCCTGTGTCTTAGCGGCGGTCAACTCCTGGTACACCGGTTCCCATCCGAACACCGAAGTTAAGCAGGAACGGTTCCGGACGGAAGTCTGGGACGAGGTAGGACCCACCCATTTTTGCCGTTTTTTGTTGTTGTTGTATTTGAGCCCGAGCGGAGCGAGGAGCTCTCTGCATCGACTTTTCTACTTTTTTTATTTTTCTCCCCTCAGCAAGTGTCGTTGTTGCCACATTCTGCATTCAGTTTCATTCCACTACCGCTAGATGGGGCCACAGAAATGGGCGGAGCTATGCTGCGGTTCTACCAACTTTCAAAACTTATAGTTATTTTAAAAATATTAATTACCGTTGTGCCTCCATTATATTTAACATCTTTTTTTATCATACGATGTAATTGAACCCTTAGTAACTAACTGCAAATTAACAGAATGTAAATCATCTCAGCATGGCAGCTTAGTGTTTCAAAATGACATATTGGCATCGCACGGAGCGGGACGGAGTGGGCGGAGAATCTAAAACAATTGTACCAATATACTTTAAAAAAGAATTCTAGTTCATTTAAGGAAAGCAGACGCAACCAATCTGCTGGAATCCACCATTGGGCATGTGATCACATCAAATCCGATTTATTTTAGAGTCGTCCCCTGTTCAATGAGAAGACCTATTGTCGCCAACTTGGATCCATATTCGCATTGGTCTGCGCTTTGGTTGGTGCCTCGCAACGCGGCCGTGCCTTGTGATGGTCCGCCACGCAGACCCAAGTAACAATGTCGGTTTGGTCGCGCGGTCTAATAGGGCGGCTCACCGTGCGGCGGGTCGCCGGTTCGAATGTCAGAACTTTCGGTTTTTCCTTTTTGCGCCCGAGCGTTAAGTTAGGTGAGGTAAGGTAGGTTAGGTTAGACTAGGTGGGTAGGTAAGGTAAGGTTAGGTTAGGTTAGGTTAGGTAGGTTAGGTTGCGTTAGGTTAGGTAGGTTAGGTTTGGTTAGGTTGGGTTAGGTTAGGTTGGGTTAGGTTAGGTTAGGTTGGGTTAGGTTAGGTTAGGTTGGGTTAGGTTGGGTTAGGTTAGGTTAGGTTAGGTTAGGTTAGGTTAGGTTAGGTTAGGTTAGGTTAGGTTAGGTTAGTTAGGTTAGGTTAGGTTAGGTTAGGTTAGGTTAGGTTAGGTTAGGTTAGGTTAGGTTAGGTTAGGTTAGGTTAGGTTAGGTTAGGTTAGGTTAGGTTAGGTTAGGTTAGGTTGCGACTCTTTTATTAGTGGGCTGCTTCTTATTGAGAGGGAAAGTCCAGCCTCACAACGCGAACACTCTTTCCAACTATATTCTTCGTACTGCAAAGTATTGGTTTACGAAGAGGCATCTGAACCCAATACGTTTGCAACACGGAATCATAAATAGTTGCTTGGACTGTTAGTTTTGCATTCGCGAGCTCTTTCCAGTGCAAGTACACGGTCTGAATTCGTCATGTCGCGCTCGGCTTTTAATCCATCCGCTGTCTGTCCATTTTTTTTATTCATTTTTTTTTTACCCTCCCGTCCGAGACGCACCGGTACCAAGGGGCTGACCAGACTCTGAGCGCAGACGGAACTCACCGCGCGAAAAGGTGAAGGCCTGCGCTGCCTGACCCTATCAAATGGGCGTGACATATCGTCAGCGAGAGCTAAGCCCTGCGCGAGCTAACGGTTTCGCTCTCTGCGGGACAGAAGTGGCTAAAGTATCAATAGCGCGCTGCTCCTCCCTACCATAGCTTCGTAGCGTAGTGGGCTAGCGGGCCGGTCGACGGCCGTAAAGTCCGGGGTTCAACTCTTTGCCGAAGTAAAATTTTTTCTGAAGTCTGCCGACCCATTTTTGCCGTTTTTTGTTGTTGTTGTATTGTTTATTTGCAGGGTCTGAATCTTGAGGATTCAATATTTTTTTGGATTAAAAAAAAAATTATTGAAATGAAACGCTTTTTACCAATTAATAAAGAAAAGATGAAAACCGCGAAAAAACAAATTCGACCAATAGTGCATGAGTGTAACGAGCTAATCACTTTTTAAAAAAATCAAAACTTTTCATCATTTGATTTTACGTATCCGCTCTAGCCGCTGGCACTCAGCCTTTTCGACTTATCGGGAGTAAAAGATAGCTGACACCTCAAACTAATTAAGTTTTAAATTTTTAGCTTCAATGTTAGTGTTTTGAGGTATCATCTGCTGAAAAAAACGGACATTGCTCATCTTCTAGTGACAAATTCCGGTGATATAAATATTACAGTATTAATAGTGGTAAGTAATATGAGAGGTATTTTAGGATTGCGTACGCAGTACTATACGAGTCGGTCCACCCTCGCAACGGCCACTCCTCGCTGGAGTTATTCCACAACTACTATTTTTTATTTTTCTGCGCAGCCTGTCAGCGGCAGGTCTGGCATTCCTGTCAGTTCTGCTGTCACCTTCCGCGTCTCTGTGCATACTTGCCCTGTATTTGGCCAGTCCACCCAACCACCCGTACGTCCGTCTGTCTGCCTGTCGTTCTGTGTGTCCGTCCGTCCGCCCCCTTCGCGCCCGTGCCCACAATTACCCGCACGCCCTGGAGTGGCCGGACTCCTCGGTGGCCCGCGCTGCGCTGTTTCGCATACACGGCTCGCCCGCCTGTCCCCCGAGAGGCACTAGCACATGCGGATCGCCGGTTCACGGGGGAAAAAGTCCAAAATGACTCTCTCTAAAATTCGTTGTACTTGGAAAAGAATGAAGAGGAATCCTTTTCAAACTGGTGAGAAAGAAGCGCGCGGGGTACTGGAGGATGGCGGAGACCCATGGCGCCTGGAGGGTAGGCAGCGCGGTGACTCCCGTGCTCCCACAGTGCCTACCTCCCAGGGGCTCACCTCACTCCCATGGCGCCTGACGGGTAGGCAGCGCGTTGACTCCCGTGCTCCCACAGTGCCTACCTCCCAGGGGCTCACCTCACTTCCATGGCGCCTGGAGGGTAGGCAGCGCGGTGACTCCCGTGCTCCCACAGTGCCTACCTCCCAGGGGCTCACCTCACTCCCATGGCGCCTGGAGGGTAGGCAGCGCGGTGACTCCCGTGCTCCCACAGTGCCTACCTCCCAGGGGCTCACCTCACTCCCATGGCGCCTGGAGGGTAGGCAGCGCGGTGACTCCCGTGCTCCCACAGTGCCCACCTTCCTGGGGCTCACCTCACTCCCGCTCTGCTGAAAGCCCGACACGGTTCTGCGAAACTTGGCCTCTCATTCAAGATTTGGCAGCTGAGTTAGATACAGCTGGGCGCCGGGATTCGAAATAGGGTAACCTAACTTTTTCTGATAGAAAACTAGGAAATTAGTGGTACACCTCTTTGTGACCACCCCAAACCAAGTTTGCAAAACGGACCCAAGACCCGGGACCCAAATTAGGCGATCGTTGCGACTCTTCTTTTATCAGTGGGCTGCTTCTTATTGAGAGGGAAAGTCCAGCCTCACAACGCGAACACTCTTTCCAACTATATTCTTCGTACTGCAAAGTATTGGTTTACGAAGAGGCATCTGAACCCAATACGTTTGCAACACGGAATCATAAATAGTTGCTTGGACTGTTAGTTTTGCATTCGCGAGCTCTTTCCAGTGCAAGTACACGGTCTGAATTCGTCATGTCGCGCTCGGCTTTAATTCCATCCGCTGTTTGTCCATCTGGTCGATAGGCCTCTGCTGCACGATTTTTTTTATTCATTTTTGTTCACCCTCCCGTCCGACACGCACCGGTACCAAGGGGCTGACCAGACTCTGAGCGCAGACGGAACTCACCTCGCGAAAAGGTGAAAGCCTGCGCTGCCTGACCCTATCAAATGGGTGTGACATATCGTCAGCGAGAGCTAAGCCTTGCGCGAGCTAACAGTTTCGCTCTCTGCGGGACAACAGTAGCTAAAGTATCAATAGCGCGCTGCTCGTCCCCACCATAGCTCCGTAGCGTAGTGGGCTAGCGGGCCGGCCGACGACCGCAAGGTCCGGGGTTCAACTCTTTGCCGGAGTAAAATTTTTTCTGAAGTCTGCCGACCGATGATGGTGGGTAAAGTATACCAAAAGAACGTGTTCAAAGTGTGTTGTCTGAGTGACCGCGGACGTTGGGCCGTGGACATTCCCCGGAGTTGAATACACTCGTTAACTCAGTGGTTCGACGCCCGAGCAGGGGAATGGTGCTTGCCAAGACTCGGCAGAAGTTAAATGTAGAGGCCTAGGGTTCGGCCTTCTACATTTTTCAAGCGTAAGGCCTCGGAATCTGGAGTATTCGGGCAACACCTACTTGGATACATGGCGTAGAAGAGTAGAGTACAATCGGCTTCGGCCGTGTACGACCTGGGCATCCTACCTCCCTCTCAATTCGCGAGGGAGTGGCCTTATGGCCACAGACCAACTGGCTGGTCGAAGGGGGCTGACTCCTGAAATCTAGTCAGCGGAAGGGGCGATGTTGGCCGTTGCGGAAGCCTGCCTACCAAGGTGGCTGCGTCGTGCCTGTGTCTTAGCGGCGGTCAACTCCTGGTACACCGGTTCCCATCCGAACACCGAAGTTAAGCAGGAACGGTTCCGGACGGAAGTCTGGGACGAGGTAGGACCCACCCATTTTTGCCGTTTTTTGTTGTTGTTGTATTTGAGCCCGAGCGGAGCGAGGAGCTCTCTGCATCGACTTTTCTACTTTTTTTATTTTTCTCCCCTCAGCAAGTGTCGTTGTTGCCACATTCTGCATTCAGTTTCATTCCACTACCGCTAGATGGGGCCACAGAAATGGGCGGAGCTATGCTGCGGTTCTACCAACTTTCAAAACTTATAGTTATTTTAAAAATATTAATTACCGTTGTGCCTCCATTATATTTAACATCTTTTTTTATCATACGATGTAATTGAACCCTTAGTAACTAACTGCAAATTAACAGAATGTAAATCATCTCAGCATGGCAGCTTAGTGTTTCAAAATGACATATTGGCATCGCACGGAGCGGGACGGAGTGGGCGGAGAATCTAAAACAATTGTACCAATATACTTTAAAAAAGAATTCTAGTTCATTTAAGGAAAGCAGACGCAACCAATCTGCTGGAATCCACCATTGGGCATGTGATCACATCAAATCCGATTTATTTTAGAGTCGTCCCCTGTTCAATGAGAAGACCTATTGTCGCCAACTTGGATCCATATTCGCATTGGTCTGCGCTTTGGTTGGTGCCTCGCAACGCGGCCGTGCCTTGTGATGGTCCGCCACGCAGACCCAAGTAACAATGTCGGTTTGGTCGCGCGGTCTAATAGGGCGGCTCACCGTGCGGCGGGTCGCCGGTTCGAATGTCAGAACTTTCGGTTTTTCCTTTTTGCGCCCGAGCGTTAAGTTAGGTGAGGTAAGGTAGGTTAGGTTAGACTAGGTGAGGTAGGTAAGGTAAGGTTAGGTTAGGTAGGTTGGTTGGTTGGCCAGGCTGCAGGCCAGGCCAGGCTGGCCAGGCCAGGCCAGCCAGCCAGGCCAGGCCAGTTGTGCCAGTGCTGTGCTGGCTGGCTGTGCTGTGCTGTGCTGTGCTGGCTGTGCTGTGCTGTGCTGTGCTGTGCTGGCCAGGCCAGGCTGTGCTGTGCTGTGCTGTGCCAGTGCTGTGCTGTGCTGTGCTGTGCTGTGCTGTGCTGTGCTGTGCTGTGCTGTGCTGTGCTGTGCTGTGCTGTGCTGTGCTGTGCTGTGCTGTGCTGTGCTGTGTGCTGTGCTGTGCTGTGCTGTGCTGTGCTGTGCTGTGCAAACAGCTGTGCTGTGCTGTGCTGTGCTGTGCTGTGCTGTGCTGTGCTGTGCTGTGCTGTGCTGTGCTGTGCTGTGCTGTGCTGTGCTGTGCTGTGCTGTGCTGTGCTGTGCTGTGCTGTGCTGTGCTGTGCTGTGCTGTGCTGTGCTGTGCTGTGCTGTGCTGTGCTGTGCTGTGCTGTGCTGTGCTGTGCTGTGCTGTGCTGTGCTGTGCTGTGCTGTGCTGTGCTGTGCTGTGCTGTGCTGTGCTGTGCTGTGCTGTGCTGTGCTGTGCTGTGCTGTGCTGTGCTGCTGTGCTGTGCTGTGCTGTGCTGTGCTGTGCTGTGCTGTGCTGTGCTGTGCTGTGCTGTGCTGTGCTGTGCTGTGCTGTGCTGTGCTGTGCTGTGCTGTGCTGTGCTGTGCTGTGCTGTGCTGTGCTGTGCTGTGCTGTGCTGTGCTGTGCTGTGCTGTGCTGTGCTGTGCTGTGCTGTGCTGTGCTGTGCTGTGCTGTGCTGTGCTGTGCTGTGCTGTGCTGTGCTGTGCTGTGCTGTGCTGTGCTGTGCTGTGCTGTGCTGTGCTGTGCTGTGCTGTGCTGTGCTGTGCTGTGCTGTGCTGTGCTGTGCTGTGCTGTGCTGTGCTGTGCTGTGCTGTGCTGTGCTGTGCTGTGCTGTGCTGTGCTGTGCTGTGCTGTGCTGTGCTGTGCTGTGCTGTGCTGTGCTGTGCTGTGCTGTGCTGTGCTGTGCTGTGCTGTGCTGTGCTGTGCTGTGCTGTGCTGTGCTGTGCTGTGCTGTGCTGTGCTGTGCTGTGCTGTGCTGTGCTGTGCTGTGCTGTGCTGTGCTGTGCTGTGCTGTGCTGTGCTGTGCTGTGCTGTGCTGTGCTGTGCTGTGCTGTGCTGTGCTGTGCTGTGCTGTGCTGTGCTGTGCTGTGCTGTGCTGTGCTGTGCTGTGCTGTGCTGTGCTGTGCTGTGCTGTGCTGTGCTGTGCTGTGCTGTGCTGTGCTGTGCTGTGCTGTGCTGTGCTGTGCTGTGCTGTGCTGTGCTGTGCTGTGCTGTGCTGTGCTGTGCTGTGCTGTGCTGTGCTGTGCTGTGCTGTGCTGTGCTGTGCTGTGCTGTGCTGTGCTGTGCTGTGCTGTGCTGTGCTGTGCTGTGCTGTGCTGTGCTGTGCTGTGCTGTGCTGTGCTGTGCTGTGCTGTGCTGTGCTGTGCTGTGCTGTGCTGTGCTGTGCTGTGCTGTGCTGTGCTGTGCTGTGCTGTGCTGTGCTGTGCTGTGCTGTGCTGTGCTGTGCTGTGCTGTGCTGTGCTGTGCTGTGCTGTGCTGTGCTGTGCTGTGCTGTGCTGTGCTGTGCTGTGCTGTGCTGTGCTGTGCTGTGCTGTGCTGTGCTGTGCTGTGCTGTGCTGTGCTGTGCTGTGCTGTGCTGTGCTGTGCTGTGCTGTGCTGTGCTGTGCTGTGCTGTGCTGTGCTGTGCTGTGCTGTGCTGTGCTGTGCTGTGCTGTGCTGTGCTGTGCTGTGCTGTGCTGTGCTGTGCTGTGCTGTGCTGTGCTGTGCTGTGCTGTGCTGTGCTGTGCTGTGCTGTGCTGTGCTGTGCTGTGCTGTGCTGTGCTGTGCTGTGCTGTGCTGTGCTGTGCTGTGCTGTGCTGTGCTGTGCTGTGCTGTGCTGTGCTGTGCTGTGCTGTGCTGTGCTGTGCTGTGCTGTGCTGTGCTGTGCTGTGCTGTGCTGTGCTGTGCTGTGCTGTGCTGTGCTGTGCTGTGCTGTGCTGTGCTGTGCTGTGCTGTGCTGTGCTGTGCTGTGCTGTGCTGTGCTGTGCTGTGCTGTGCTGTGCTGTGCTGTGCTGTGCTGTGCTGTGCTGTGCTGTGCTGTGCTGTGCTGTGCTGTGCTGTGCTGTGCTGTGCTGTGCTGTGCTGTGCTGTGCTGTGCTGTGCTGTGCTGTGCTGTGCTGTGCTGTGCTGTGCTGTGCTGTGCTGTGCTGTGCTGTGCTGTGCTGTGCTGTGCTGCTGTGCTGTGCTGTGCTGTGCTGTGCTGTGCTGTGCTGTGCTGTGCTGTGCTGTGCTGTGCTGTGCTGTGCTGTGCTGTGCTGTGCTGTGCTGTGCTGTGCTGTGCTGTGCTGTGCTGTGCTGTGCTGTGCTGTGCTGTGCTGTGCTGTGCTGTGCTGTGCTGTGCTGTGCTGTGCTGTGCTGTGCTGTGCTGTGCTGTGCTGTGCTGTGCTGTGCTGTGCTGTGCTGCTGTGCTGTGCTGTGCTGTGCTGTGCTGTGCTGTGCTGTGCTGTGCTGTGCTGTGCTGTGCTGTGCTGTGCTGTGCTGTGCTGTGCTGTGCTGTGCTGCTGTGCTGTGCTGTGCTGTGCTGTGCTGTGCTGTGCTGTGCTGTGCTGTGCTGTGCTGTGCTGTGCTGTGCTGTGCTGTGCTGTGCTGTGCTGTGCTGTGCTGTGCTGTGCTGTGCTGTGCTGTGCTGTGCTGTGCTGTGCTGTGCTGTGCTGTGCTGTGCTGTGCTGTGCTGTGCTGTGCTGTGCTGCTGTGCTGTGCTGTGCTGTGCTGTGCTGTGCTGTGCTGTGCTGTGCTGTGCTGTGCTGTGCTGTGCTGTGCTGTGCTGTGCTGTGCTGTGCTGTGCTGTGCTGTGCTGTGCTGTGCTGTGCTGTGCTGTGCTGTGCTGTGCTGTGCTGTGCTGTGCTGTGCTGTGCTGTGTGCTGTGCTGTGCTGTGCTGTGCTGTGCTGTGCTGTGCTGTGCTGTGCTGTGCTGTGCTGTGCTGTGCTGTGCTGTGCTGTGCTGTGCTGTGCTGTGCTGTGCTGTGCTGTGCTGTGCTGTGCTGTGCTGTGCTGTGCTGTGCTGTGCTGTGCTGTGCTGTGCTGTGCTGTGCTGTGCTGTGCTGTGCTGTGCTGTGCTGTGCTGTGCTGTGCTGTGCTGTGCTGTGCTGTGCTGTGCTGTGCTGTGCTGTGCTGTGCTGTGCTGTGCTGTGCTGTGCTGTGCTGTGCTGTGCTGTGCTGTGCTGTGCTGTGCTGTGCTGTGCTGTGCTGTGCTGTGCTGTGCTGTGCTGTGCTGTGCTGTGCTGTGCTGTGCTGTGCTGTGCTGTGCTGTGCTGTGCTGTGCTGTGCTGTGCTGTGCTGTGCTGTGCTGTGCTGTGCTGTGCTGTGCTGTGCTGTGCTGTGCTGTGCTGTGCTGTGCTGTGCTGTGCTGTGCTGTGCTGTGCTGTGCTGTGCTGTGCTGTGCTGTGCTGTGCTGTGCTGTGCTGTGCTGTGCTGTGCTGTGCTGTGCTGTGCTGTGCTGTGCTGTGCTGTGCTGTGCTGTGCTGTGCTGTGCTGTGCTGTGCTGTGCTGTGTGCTGTGCTGTGCTGTGCTGTGCTGTGCTGTGCTGTGCTGTGCTGTGCTGTGCTGTGCTGTGCTGTGCTGTGCTGTGCTGTGCTGTGCTGTGCTGTGCTGTGCTGTGCTGTGCTGTGCTGTGCTGTGCTGTGCTGTGCTGTGCTGTGCTGTGCTGTGCTGTGCTGTGCTGTGCTGTGCTGTGCTGTGCTGTGCTGTGCTGTGCTGTGCTGTGCTGTGCTGTGCTGTGCTGTGCTGTGCTGTGCTGTGCTGTGCTGTGCTGTGCTGTGCTGTGCTGTGTGCTGTGCTGTGCTGTGCTGTGCTGTGCTGTGCTGTGCTGTGCTGTGCTGTGCTGTGCTGTGCTGTGCTGTGCTGTGCTGTGCTGTGCTGTGCTGTGCTGTGCTGTGCTGTGCTGTGCTGTGCTGTGCTGTGCTGTGCTGTGCTGTGCTGTGCTGTGCTGTGTGCTGTGCTGTGCTGTGCTGTGCTGTGCTGTGCTGTGCTGTGCTGTGCTGTGCTGTGCTGTGCTGTGCTGTGCTGCTGTGCTGTGCTGTGCTGTGCTGTGCTGTGCTGTGCTGTGCTGTGCTGTGCTGTGCTGTGCTGTGCTGTGCTGTGCTGTGCTGTGCTGTGCTGTGCTGTGCTGTGCTGTGCTGTGCTGTGCTGTGCTGTGCTGTGCTGTGCTGTGCTGTGCTGTGCTGTGCTGTGCTGTGCTGTGCTGTGCTGTGCTGTGCTGTGCTGTGCTGTGCTGTGCTGTGCTGTGCTGTGCTGTGCTGTGCTGTGCTGTGCTGTGCTGTGCTGTGCTGTGCTGTGCTGTGCTGTGCTGTGCTGTGCTGTGCTGTGCTGTGCTGTGCTGTGCTGTGCTGTGCTGTGCTGTGCTGTGCTGTGCTGTGCTGTGCTGTGCTGTGCTGTGCTGTGCTGTGCTGTGCTGTGCTGTGCTGTGCTGTGCTGTGCTGTGCTGTGCTGTGCTGTGCTGTGCTGTGCTGTGCTGTGCTGTGCTGTGCTGTGCTGTGCTGTGCTGTGCTGTGCTGTGCTGTGCTGTGCTGTGCTGTGCTGTGCTGTGCTGTGCTGTGCTGTGCTGTGCTGTGCTGTGCTGTGCTGTGCTGTGCTGTGCTGTGCTGTGCTGTGCTGTGCTGTGCTGTGCTGTGCTGTGCTGTGCTGTGCTGTGCTGTGCTGTGCTGTGCTGTGCTGTGCTGTGCTGTGCTGTGCTGTGCTGTGCTGTGCTGTGCTGTGCTGTGCTGTGCTGTGCTGTGCTGTGCTGTGCTGTGCTGTGCTGTGCTGTGCTGTGCTGTGCTGTGCTGTGCTGTGCTGTGCTGTGCTGTGCTGTGCTGTGCTGTGCTGTGCTGTGCTGTGCTGTGCTGTGCTGTGCTGTGCTGTGCTGTGCTGTGCTGTGCTGTGCTGTGCTGTGCTGTGCTGTGCTGTGCTGTGCTGTGCTGTGCTGTGCTGTGCTGTGCTGTGCTGTGCTGTGCTGTGCTGTGCTGTGCTGTGCTGTGCTGTGCTGTGCTGTGCTGTGCTGTGCTGTGCTGTGCTGTGCTGTGCTGTGCTGTGCTGTGCTGTGCTGTGCTGTGCTGTGCTGTGCTGTGCTGTGCTGTGCTGTGCTGTGCTGTGCTGTGCTGTGCTGTGCTGTGCTGTGCTGTGCTGTGCTGTGCTGTGCTGTGCTGTGCTGTGCTGTGCTGTGCTGTGCTGTGCTGTGCTGTGCTGTGCTGTGCTGTGCTGTGCTGTGCTGTGCTGTGCTGTGCTGTGCTGTGCTGTGCTGTGCTGTGCTGTGCTGTGCTGTGCTGTGCTGTGCTGTGCTGTGCTGTGCTGTGCTGTGCTGTGCTGTGCTGTGCTGTGCTGTGCTGTGCTGTGCTGTGCTGTGCTGTGCTGTGCTGTGCTGTGCTGTGCTGTGCTGTGCTGTGCTGTGCTGTGCTGTGCTGTGCTGTGCTGTGCTGTGCTGTGCTGTGCTGTGCTGTGCTGTGCTGTGCTGTGCTGTGCTGTGCTGTGCTGTGCTGTGCTGTGCTGTGCTGTGCTGTGCTGTGCTGTGCTGTGCTGTGCTGTGCTGTGCTGTGCTGTGCTGTGCTGTGCTGTGCTGTGCTGTGCTGTGCTGTGCTGTGCTGTGCTGTGCTGTGCTGTGCTGTGCTGTGCTGTGCTGTGTGCTGTGCTGTGCTGTGCTGTGCTGTGCTGTGCTGTGCTGTGCTGTGCTGTGCTGTGCTGTGCTGTGCTGTGCTGTGCTGTGCTGTGCTGTGCTGTGCTGTGCTGTGCTGTGCTGTGCTGTGCTGTGCTGTGCTGTGCTGTGCTGTGCTGTGCTGTGCTGTGCTGTGCTGTGCTGTGCTGTGCTGTGCTGTGCTGTGCTGTGCTGTGCTGTGCTGTGCTGTGCTGTGCTGTGCTGTGCTGTGCTGTGCTGTGCTGTGCTGTGCTGTGCTGTGCTGTGCTGTGCTGTGCTGTGCTGTGCTGTGCTGTGCTGTGCTGTGCTGTGCTGTGCTGTGCTGTGCTGTGCTGTGCTGTGCTGTGCTGTGCTGTGCTGTGCTGTGCTGTGCTGTGCTGTGCTGTGCTGTGCTGTGCTGTGCTGTGCTGTGCTGTGCTGTGCTGTGCTGTGCTGTGCTGTGCTGTGCTGTGCTGTGCTGTGCTGTGCTGTGCTGTGCTGTGCTGTGCTGTGCTGTGCTGTGCTGTGCTGTGCTGTGCTGTGCTGTGCTGTGCTGTGCTGTGCTGTGCTGTGCTGTGCTGTGCTGTGCTGTGCTGTGCTGTGCTGTGCTGTGCTGTGCTGTGCTGTGCTGTGCTGTGCTGTGCTGTGCTGTGCTGTGCTGTGCTGCTGCTGTGCTGTGCTGTGCTGTGCTGTGCTGTGCTGTGCTGTGCTGTGCTGTGCTGTGTGTGCTGTGCTGTGCTGTGCTGTGCTGTGCTGTGCTGTGCTGTGCTGTGCTGTGCTGTGCTGTGCTGTGCTGTGCTGTGCTGTGCTGTGCTGTGCTGTGCTGTGCTGTGCTGTGCTGTGCTGTGCTGTGCTGTGCTGTGCTGTGCTGTGCTGTGCTGTGCTGTGCTGTGCTGTGCTGTGCTGTGCTGTGCTGTGCTGTGCTGTGCTGTGCTGTGCTGTGCTGTGCTGTGCTGTGCTGTGCTGTGCTGTGCTGTGCTGTGCTGTGCTGTGCTGTGCTGTGCTGTGTGCTGTGTGCTGTGCTGTGCTGTGCTGTGCTGTGCTGTGCTGTGCTGTGCTGTGCTGTGCTGTGCTGTGCTGTGCTGTGCTGTGCTGTGCTGTGCTGTGCTGTGCTGTGCTGTGCTGTGCTGTGCTGTGCTGTGCTGTGCTGTGCTGTGCTGTGCTGTGCTGTGCTGTGCTGTGCTGTGCTGTGCTGTGCTGTGCTGTGCTGTGCTGTGCTGTGCTGTGCTGTGCTGTGCTGTGCTGTGCTGTGCTGTGCTGTGCTGTGCTGTGCTGTGCTGTGCTGTGCTGTGCTGTGCTGTGCTGTGCTGTGCTGTGCTGTGCTGTGCTGTGCTGTGCTGTGCTGTGCTGTGCTGTGCTGTGCTGTGCTGTGCTGTGCTGTGCTGTGCTGTGCTGTGCTGTGTGTGCTGTGCTGTGCTGTGCTGTGCTGTGCTGTGCTGTGCTGTGCTGTGCTGTGCTGTGCTGTGCTGTGCTGTGCTGTGCTGTGCTGTGCTGTGCTGTGCTGTGCTGTGCTGTGCTGTGCTGTGCTGTGCTGTGCTGTGCTGTGCTGTGCTGTGCTGTGCTGTGCTGTGCTGTGCTGTGCTGTGCTGTGCTGTGCTGTGCTGTGCTGTGCTGTGCTGTGCTGTGCTGTGCTGTGCTGTGCTGTGCTGTGCTGTGCTGTGCTGTGCTGTGCTGTGCTGTGCTGTGCTGTGTGCTGTGCTGTGCTGTGCTGTGCTGTGCTGTGCTGTGCTGTGCTGTGCTGTGCTGTGCTGTGCTGTGCTGTGCTGTGCTGTGCTGTGCTGTGCTGTGCTGTGCTGTGCTGTGCTGTGTGCTGTGCTGTGCTGTGCTGTGCTGTGCTGTGCTGTGCTGTGCTGTGCTGTGCTGTGCTGTGCTGTGCTGTGCTGTGCTGTGCTGTGCTGTGCTGTGCTGTGCTGTGCTGTGCTG